>OX451403.1:16124970-16724970 GCA_949629135.1 Eremobia ochroleuca | reverse complement strand
GCCGTACAGCGTAATCGCTCTGAAAAGTTAAAAATGAGGGTACAGATTTCTTTGACCCAAAGTCGTACAAACCAAGCCAAGGAATGCCGCCAAAAGCCATCTTACATGGGTTCATAGTTTTCGCGATGGATTACCGTCCTCTGTTTTTCCATTACCCGGTCAGATCCAAGGAAAATGGCTCTTTTATTTGCTGAATAGTGAATGTTGAGCACTTATCCTTACGGGTTCACTTAAAGAGTAATGTGGACACTTTGCAGCGGCTTAGTCATTGACACAGAGTTGTCAACACTGTTGCTGAGGTTTTTACCTAATTTTTTGTTTATTCTTGGAGACTAATTATTGAGAATTGTTTTTATATTTTTTTTGATAGCAGTGGATGGTGGCCCAGTGGTAACGGCCGCGACTTACGAGATGTAGGTCGTAGGTTCGAACCCAGATAGGCGCTTAACTTTGTGTACATTCAGTCAAAAAAGTATCAGGAATGGATGATTTTTTTATGATTACAAATTTGAGTTCTTTGTTTTTTTTTTTTTTTTTTCGATTGATATATCTGTTTTCCATTTTGGCGCGAAGTTTGAGTTATATCTGTTATTTAGATTAAATATAGTGCTGTTTTTAGTTATATCATATCTAGTGGGTATTGCGAATTTCATAATGGACAAAAACATCGAACAAAGAGTTTGTCTTAAATTTTGCATCGCCAATGGAATTTCGTGTTCGGAGTCACTGAAAATGTTACAGAAAGCTTACGGTGAATCGACTTTATCAAAAACACGTGCTTATGAGTGGTACAAAGCGTTCAAAAGCGGTCGAGATGTGATGGAAGATTTGCCTCGCTCTGATAGATCAACTGAAGTTAATATCGCAAAAGTGAAGGAAATAGTGACTGAAAATCCTCATTCAAGTTTGAGAGAGATAGCCGCCGAACTTTGTTTGTCTCACGAGTCAATCCGTACCGTCACTATCACTACATAGTATAAAACAAAGTCGCTTCCCTGTCTGTCTGTCCCTATATATGCTTAGATCTTTAAAACTGCTCAACGGATTTTGATGCGATTTTTTTTAATAGATAGAGTAATTTAAGAGGAAGGTTTATATGTATAATACATGCATAACATAGTAGAGAAACACTGATAATTTTAGAGGTTTCTAATGTTATGTCGTAAAGAAACACATTTTTTTGCGCTTATATTGTAAACGCTGGCTGAACCCGTCGAGATAGATCAAAATAATGCACTACAGTATTGTACACCTTAAAAAGGTCTACAAAAAAGTCCGCGATAGTATATGTCTATCTCTTAGGGATAACCCACAATAACCATTTTTATCCTATGCTTTTTACGAAAAAAATTATCAGTGTTTCTCCATTGCACCCGTGCGAAGCCGGGGCGGGTTTCTAGTTTTAAATAATTACTGAAATATGTTGTAAGATTTTTTTTTAAACGTTGCCCCACACTAGGAATTTCTTCTGTATTGTGGTGCGTTTACAAACATTTAAACTCACATACACAAACAGCCAGACCCGGAACAACTACTTGTAGGTCATACACATATTTGTTCCGTGCGGGAATTGAACCCGCGACACGCAGCGCAGCAGTCAATCGCTTAACCACTGTGCCAACCGTACCGTCAAATTGTTCCAGGAGTGGGAAAATTATAGGCTGAATTACGTAATTGTTGAGAATATGGCGTGAGTTTATTTTTTATCAGTCGTGTGTGTTTCACTGCAGGGCATAGGTCTTCCTTCCCTCCTTCCACTTAGCCTTATCTAGTGTTCTTTGTTGCCACTCCTTATGAAAAAAGTCCAGTTCGTATCGCCATCTCCTCCTGCAGTGCGATTCTGTAACCATCTCACCGTGAAAACTTAGGTGACGTGAGCGTGGAGTGAGCTGTCAGTGTAATCTCATCTGATACTAGGGATTGACCAAGCATAGGTACATTTACAATCATAATCGATATTTTAATAATATTTTGTATGCTAATTCTATTGATAATTTTATATAACTTCAAAGCTAGTATTGTAGTTGTCAAAACTGTTGTGTGGGGTTTTAATCTAGGAAAAAAGACCAGTCCTTAAGGACTAGTCTAAAAACAAAAGAAAAACAAAATTGATATTCTGACTAAGTTCCTGTGTTGCTATTGTATTTTAAACCCCCACAAAATAGTCATGTTTTGACAACTAAAACACTGGTTTTGGAATCGTATATAAAGTAATCAATAGAATCAGCATATAAAATATGATTAAAATCTCGATTATGATTGTAAATGTATGCTTGGTCAATCTCTAGCATCAGTGGGATGACACTGACACCTCACTCCACACAAGTTCGAGAGTCAAGAATCGACATGCTGTAATGCTATTCTGTAAAAATCTCACCGTGAAAACTTAGGTGAAGTGAGCTGTCAGTAGTGTCAATCCCTAGCATTAGTTGGAATGACTGCTCACTTTAAGCTCATCTCACCGAAGTTATCACGGTGATCTTATTACAGAATAGTACCGCAGGGCCTGTTTTTTAATTTATAACCTTAAATTAGCATGAATTTAAACATTAAATAAATAAGTATTAAACGTTACCTTATCCACGATCAAGTAAATATTTATTATTCGTGAGTTTCAGTGTTTAATTCTTAAGCTTAAATTATTCGGGTCCGCTAATTTAATTTTTATTCTCAAATATATTTTACTTTCAATTATTCGCAAAGGCCCTTCATTAAGTTAAATGTTCTCTGTGATTATAAATCTTTGTGATAAAATGCTTGTTGACCAATCCGCGAGTTGACTATTTTTTTTATTATTATTTAAATTGAAGCTTTTTTACCTCACTAATAGCTTGGTATAAACAGTTTTTTAATATTTTTAAAAATTGAAAAGATATGAGCGTTCAAAACTCTCAGTTAGACAGAGAGGGAAATACTGAATTGTGACGTCATAGTTCAGTATCGCCATATAAATTACATGCAAAACTTCGTTTTGCGAGAAAGAGATAGACAAAAAGTTTCTATAAGTTATAAGTTTTTTATTTTTCGACCGATTTCAAATTTGATTTTGAATTCTATTATTGTATTACATGTGTGGATATATTATCTACTAGAATATATAGTATTCAATATCATGCAACTACCGCGTGTCTATCTATGTTTCCAACTTTCGCAAGATACTCAAGTGGCTCCCCATTCGCCTTCGCAGGAACTCTCGGATATTGTGTCTGCTGTTCAATCTCCTTCACAATCCTAAAACACCACCTTACCTGCGGGAGCGTTTTTCCTACGCCCGTCCTTCAGATGCGCCTTGCAGGTCGCATCTTAAAAAATAAGCATCACCTCCTTAAGTCCCCTCCCCACTCCACCGACTTCTATTCCTACTCCTTCACAGTACACGCGGTGCGGCTGTGGAATTCACTACCGCCTGACATTAGGGACTGCCAAACAATTGCAGTTTTTAAAAGAAGAGTAAAAGAAAACTATCTTTCCACTTCATCATAGTTGTGTATGTATTTATTGTTTTGATTACGTGATATTTATTAACTTCATAGTGATATTTATTTTAGAAGTAAGTATGTATGTATGTTAGTATGTATTTATGTATGTTTGTATGTATGTATGTATGCTTATTTGTATGTATGTATGTAAGTATATTCTCATTGTATTTGTTTAGTTTTTTAAGTGAATAATTGATTACGATTTTATGTATTCTTTTTGTCTCCTTTACTCTTTCACACGCTGTCTACATCTCTCTATCTAATGTCCTATCGCAGGTATGCTGGAAGAGATTTCTTAAGAAATAAGCATCACCTTTGTACCTATTTTTCTGTTCTGTTTTTTCTTGTCTGTTTATATATGTGTGTACATAAATGGTAAATAAAAAAAAAAACTACCCAATTTAAAAAGTAATTCACAGAACTTGGTTTTAAAATCAAATCTAGTTTGTCAAATTTATATTTTTAGGCCTTTGGCGTGGGACGCAATTTGTGTCGCTATTCATCATCCCATGTTCCTGGCTCAGTGTGCTGTGCTGGCGATGCTGCTGCGAGTTAAACCTGAACTGTTTGGGGTTGAAACTCTTGGATTTGAGTGCTCATGGTTTGTTCATCGAATTGTCCAAACTGGTTGACACTTCCCGTGACCCAAAGCTGGCTTTTATCTGGATCAAGCATAGCCATATAACGTGTGAATGCCGCCAGTCTCTTGCCTACATTACCAGTCGACGGCGCTGCCATATTTTAGTTTGTGAATAATTTTAGTTAGGATATAATTTCGTTACTTTTACTAATTAATTAGGTAAAAGTGGTTATTTAATATCGTATATCCAAATCCATATTAAATAACAACTGTTATATCCTACGTTATTCATATATTATTTTCGATTCGAATAATTCTTACACCATGTGATATTTTGTCCCAAAAATATTTAAAAAAGATTGCAAGTTAGACACCGAGTGACAGTAAGTACATATCCACAATCATATGTGCACAACATAGGTCACGGCCAGTCGGCTGGCGGCGCTTGGTAAGTAGTAACCCATCTTTTTGTACGGACAAGCAGGTAACATAACAAGCATATAACGTTGTGATTTTTCATGATACAGCTTTGAAATTTTGTATATACTAAAAGTAATGTTGTATATAGATACATTTATTTATTTCTGAGTATATGGCAGTTTCAAATCTACTAACGTGGCCAGTGTAGAAATATTATAATTAACATATAAAGTCAAAGTGGTAATTTTTTAAAATGTCAAGTTTTATAAGCACAATTATTTATATTTATTATTTGTGAATAAAACGTCAAAAAAACCAGTACAAGTCAATAGGTGTACATACACACACAAAGTATTGATAAATTCAATGTCAAAATTTATAATTGAAAAAAAAAAATATTAACTGGCTTTTAAACCACCAGCAGTTCAAACAATAGGCGTATCTCCATCTATTTATCCATAATCTATGTCCTTTCTCCTTCACTATCAGAATGCTGCACCATCCTCAACCGAAATTAATTAATTCAAACAAACTTCGCGATACTCACTGTTTTTCGGCGACGCCGCCATGTTTTGGCGAACTCAGCAAAACGACTTTTGGCGTAAAATTATATATATTCTTGGAGTCATATCTGACTCACTACCGCACTCAGAGACGTCACCTTATAATAAATCTACCTCTACCTTTAATTGACTAATGGGCCTAGCATGAACGCGCGGAGTAGACGTAACGTAAATTCGAGCGGTTTTTAATTGGAAATACTCGTTGCGTACTTAAGATTTGTTCTGATTTTGAGAGCATTTTGCAGAACAAAATGTCAAGTAATTCATTTAAATTAGGCTGAGAATCAGAACCTTTCGAACGTCATACTTACATAAGACAGTCACCTAAAACGGCCGCCCTTCAACACTTCCTAGTGATTTAGCTGGGAAGAAGAATTAGCGCAACAAACACCCCAGCGGAAAAGGTGGCCCATAAGACTGACGGGTCTCAAAGGACTTCTAGATTTGCGACCACGTACCAGAAGGCGTAGCGTTGGAAGGCCGCAGAAATCCGGTGAATGCGACAAGCGCAAAACCGGTCAATGTGACGACGTATGGCGTCTTGATGTGTTTCGGCTAAAATTATGGTGAGGGTGATGAAAACTTTGTTCATATCTATGGGTGATACTAATTGTGCTTGTAGCAAAAATATAACCCAAAAGGCTACAGGATGGTTATATTTTCGACTAAAAAATTGTTCCAATCCACGTTATGTTTACTCCAAGCGTTCTTTCTAGGGCCGCTGTTTATATCAGACGGTTTAAGAACATATCAATTTTGTTGACATTTGCTAAAATATGCTGGTCAATTGAAATTAAATTATTTATTGATATTAAATAATTATTTATTGAAATAATTGGTGTACACAAATATTTAATCATTGGATTCTACCTGAACTAGGAATAAACCTGCACATCAGGTATACGTAAAAAATATCTAAAATTCCTCAAACAAATATCTAGTAAATTACTTATCTGACTAGAGATTATGGTTTTATTCAAATTTAAGTAGTTTGCTAAGTTAACAACCTTTTTGCATCATCGTAGGTAACTAAGACATATTTTGCAACATACATACTTAATTTTTTTTCAAATATTTTTTGCAATTAAGCATTTTTTATGCCCAATGCATAAAAAATGCTTAATTGCAAAAAATATTTACATACAAACAAGATGGCTTTTATTTATTTAATAAAGTTAATGATAGATTATTATTAAGTGAAGTCTCAGAGTACGGCAGTCAGTATCTACAGTATCTTAAGAAAGGAGATTTATTTCGGGATTAGGTTTAGTCAAGATTATGGTCGTTCTGTTTTTACGCTGATGTCAGAATGAAGGCTTGTAAGGATTGGTGACGTCTGCTTCTTGTTATCTTGCAAGTTTTGAGTTGAATGGATGTTTTGGTGGGGGCCGGGGCTCGTGGCCGGTTCGTGGATGGTTGCCCATCATTTACACGTCCCTCTTCGTGTCTCTGAGAGCACGTTAAGCCGTTGGTCCAAGCCGTCTTTCGTAAATCTTTGACAGTCGTTACGGGTAGTCAGAAGCCCACAAGCCTGACAACCTGTCTTACCAAGGGTGTCGTGTTACCCAGTAACTGGGTTGTGAATGTCAGATAGGAAGTCACTCCATGTAAGATATTGCTACATCCGATTAGACTGGAAGCCGACCGCAACATAGTTGGGAAAAGATTAGGCATATTGATTGGATGTTTTAGTTCAGGGTAGAGTCTGTCACATTGTTAGGCAAGCCTTTATCGTAAAGGCTGTGCTAGGATTGCAAATTTTATAAATAATGTTCGTCCAATTGATATCTCAATTCAAAATGTACTGAAGATTATGTAAAGTTATGCGTATTATGTTATAGAGGTATGAGGAACGGGTGGACTCATCCTCCATAGAAAAGGGATGAGACCAGATGGGTGTCGTGTCTGGTGGGCAACTGCCCGATCGATGTTTCATGTCGTGCCGTTGTATATATGCTAGCTGCGCGGTAAACTCTGCTTGCGAGATGCAGGATTTTGTGTGACGTCCAGTATGACACGTAGTTCGCATGTGGCGTTTGTAGATTCCGCTACAATGTAATGTACTGTTTGTGGCAATAGGTTCGCCCCCTGTACATCCTTTAGGTGCACCTCTGCCTAATTCTTCGTTGTGTTATGAATATTATGCCAAAACAATATTGTTTATGTTTGTTCCATTCTTGAGGTACCGTGAGATAAACAAATTCGTTCTCATTGAATATAGTTAATTTTCGAGATATCGCTAAGCTGTTAGTCGACTCTTCACGTGACCAGAGGGCTGGCCTATTTCTTGGCCCAAGAATTAGCATCGCCATACAACGTGGCAATGCTGGCACTGTCCTGTTGACAGCGATCATAATATGCCTAGGCTTTTCCCAACTATGTTGGGGTCGGCTTCCAGTCTAACCTATATATCTATTTTAAATGGAGCGACTGCCTATCTGACCTCTACAACCCTGTTACTGGGTAATAACTATACCTCTTGGTAAGACTGGTAGTCAGACTTTCGGGCTACTGAAGACCCGTAACGACTGTTAAAGATCCACGAATGTCAGCCGGGACCAACGGCTTATCGTGCTTTCCGAGGCACGAAGGCGTCTTTGTATGTGAAGATGGTCACCCATACACGGACTAACCGCGGCAAGCGTAGCTTAACCTGATCGATTGACCCGAGCGAGAGGTGCGAAATCGCTCGCGTTGGTCTGTAGTGGCGGGGTCTTAACCTGATTGATGGACCCGTGCGGCTGAGCAATGCGGACGAATTTTTTGATGCCCTATGATTATTTTGCTTATTTTTTCATTTAAATTGACATAATATTATTATTTTAAATGTTAGCTTTATAATATGTAAGTATTATCTTGATTAAGTACATAAATATTTAAGAGCTGACTCAGTTATAAACTTCGCTAAACGTACCAAAACGCTGCTGAACTTGTTTAAGAACAAATAACCTTCAAACTTTACGTAACGCTTCATTATTCAATCTGCCTAGCTTTTTTCTCAACTTTTTTTGGGGTCTGCAACCCAGTTACTGATTAGTACGGTATCCCTTGGTAAGACTGGTTGTTGAACGTTCGGGCTTTTGACTACCCGGAACAACAGTCAAAGATCCTGAAATGAAAGCCGGGAGCAACGACTTAAAACGTGTTTTCCTAGGTACGGAGGGGTCTTGGTATGTAAAGATGGTCCTCCATCCGCGGTAAGTGTGGCTTAACCATATAAACCCTGATTACGTAACACATTATCAATCAGAATTTGAATCATTTTGAAGGTTATTGCTAATCCATTGCTTCATATGTTCGAAAAATTTGTCTGCTCAGCAACGTAAATAATGCAATGAATATTGTTGAACTGTCAAGATGAAAGTCATTCCTACTGTTTGAGCGTTCGAGTTACTGATCGATTGATTCATGCAGCTGTTATTACTTACAAGGAAACCTCGCGAGGTGTCCCTCACTGAATTAGTTGCGGCTTTACTATAATAATCTACATGAAAAATGATGAGATACGTATTTTTTTTTCTTAACAAACGTTTTAAAGGGGTGTAAATCACCCTCAAAGTTGGTACCCCAAAATTGTGGTTTGCAGTTTTCACATATTTCTAATAAAATTTTTCATCAATCAACCATTAAAAAGAGCATAAAAAATTATGAAAAATACCTTTATTCACATATTTATAAGACTTAAAATTGGTCCCATTAAAAAATAACAAATAGGTTTTGAGTTACGATTTTTTGTTATTTTTAATAAAAAAAATTGTATATCCACAATTCTTATAAATATGTGAGTGAAGGTATTTTTCATAATCTTTTATGCTCTTTTTAATGGTTAAAGTCATTTTGGAAAAAAAATATTAGAAATATGTGAAAACTGCAAACCATCATTTTGGGGTACGAACTTTGAGGGTGATTTTCACCCCTTTAAAACGTTTTTTTAGCAAAAAAGAGAAAATACGTATCTCATCATTTTTCATGTAGATTGTTATAGTAAAGTCGCAACTAAATCGATGAGGGACACCTCGCGAGGTTTCCTTGTTAGCCACGAGCACGTCAATGTTTCAACAAACTGTGCAAAGTAATTTCCCAATACCTTCATTTATGTTCCTAAACCCTACGTAGGTAAATTAAACAATCTAATTAAATCTAATTTTGAAATTAATCAAGTTATATTGTAAAACAAAATACAGTTTGCTGACGAAATTGAAGTTTAATCGAAACATTGTTCGACAATTTCAGGCAAAATCAATTTCTTTGTGCCTACAGCGTTTCAATTATACTGTTTTTCCAATATTAGTTTATTAAAATACCATTCTGCTGTAGACGAAAACTTGAGACGTTCGATGAGCCTTGCCAGCTCGCGTATTCAAAAGGAAATCATCGTGAGGAAACCGGCATGTCCTACAGTCAACAATTCGAAGACATGTAACATCTACCAACCGACACTGGGCACACGTGGTAGCGCCCATTCCATCTCGAAGAGAGGAGGCCTGTGTCCCAGCAGTGGGGATATTATAGGCTCATCATCTACCTAGCCTTTTCCCAACTATGTCGGAGTCGGCTTCCAGTCTAACCAGATGCAGCTGAATACCAGTATTTAACATGGAGCGACTGCCTATCTGACCTCCACAACCCGGTTACTGGGTAATACGATACCCCTAGGTAAGACTGGTTGTCACACTTTCGGGCTTCTGACTACCCGTAACGACTGTCAAAGATCTACGATGACAGCCGGGACCAACGGTTTAACGCGCTTTCCGAGGCACGGAGGGGTCTCGGTATGTAAAGATGGTCACCCATCCATAGACCAACCGCGGCAAGCGTAGGTTAACCTGATCGATCGACCTGTGCGGCTGATATTATTTAGCCACGGGCCCCTCTCAGTGGGGATATTATAGGCTGATAATGATAAAATGATGATGACCATAACATATCACCACACCCGCAGAGTAATTGCGTAATGCACTATCAGTAGCTATGGGTTTCATTATGACATTTCAACAACATTCATTGCGTTATTTGCGTTGTTGAGTAGACACATTTTACGAACATATGGAGTAGTGGATTAGAAATATGCTTCAAAATGATTCGAATGGAGAGTAATAGTGAACACCGTGTGTGTGTGTTGTGCGTAACAACGTAATTAGGGTGCTGTTCTCCAAAGGATTATGTGAGAGTACACCCGCGCCAGTTTTGTTCAAGTTCCATATAATAGGGGGCGATTCTGTTGCCGTCATCATCACCTGCCCATCCTTTTCCCAACTATGTTAGGGTCGGCTTCCAGTCTAACTGGATGCAGCTGAATACCAGTATTTTACATGGAGCAACTGCCTATCTGACCTCCACAACCCACTCACTAATTAATACGATACCCCTTCGTAAGACTGGTTGTCACACTTTCGGGCCACTGACTACCCGTAACGACTGTCAAAGATCCACGAATGACAGCCGGGACCAACAGCTTAACGTGCTTTCCGAGGCACGGAGGGTCTTGGTATGTAAAGATGGTCACCCATCCACAGACCAACCGCGGCAAGCGTAGCTTAACCTGCTCCATCGACTCGTGCGGATTACTTAGACGAAATTTTTTTTATTTTTATTTTATTTCGGGATACAAAACAGGAGTACAATTAAATGTTATACATACTATCTTACTAATTAAACAAAATACTTATCATACTACTAGCAACATTATCCACTTATTACGAAAGCTCCTATATCCCTAGCCTATCCAGTCTCCAGACTGCTACTGAGAAATTCCAGATGGAAAAACCTAATAACACTTTGCCTCACCCTGGAAGCAAAACCCAGGACCTCATGCTCGGTAGTAGCACTTACGACCACTAGACGAACGGGGCAGTCCTTGTTGGGTATTTAACATAAACAGCATATTAATATCTTTGAGCGGTGAATTTAGCTATATAAACTTAATATCGGTGCAATTTGAGCATGATAGGTAATGAAGTATCTGTTTACGAGCTACCTACACCAGGTGAATATTACGTATATTAAGTTGTTCGTTATCTCCTCAATGGTATGTGATCATGGTGATTTAGGTTGCAGACTTTGAAGTTCTTGAGTTTGATTTTCAGGACGATCAGAAATAGATAGTCTCGAGTTTCTGACGATTAAATTTTAGATAGTACTTATGTATAAGCACTTGAGTGAGATACCCGAGATATAGGTTTATTTCTATTTCAGGTAGAATCCAATTATTTCTTACCTACCTCTAGTTTAAGGCCCTATTTTGTTAATATTTATGTAAATCAATTATTTCAATAAACAATTTCAATTTCAATGGTTATCTTAGCAGAGATGAAATGATAACCGGTACCATACTTTATCTTGTTCTCCGAGGAGGGATCTTAACAGTAACAGTAATAGTCACTAGCGGAGTCATTGCGTAACGCACTAAGAGTAGCAAATACTTTCATTTTGATAGTTCAACAGTATTCATTGCGTTATATTATAAGAAAAACATTTCTAACATATACCTTCTAATGATGCAGATTGGCATTGATACTCATCATCATCAGCCTACCCATTTCCCAACTATGTTGGGGTCGGCTTCCAGTCTAACCGGATGCAGCTGAATACAAGTATTTTACATGGAGCGACTGCCTATCTGACCTCCACAACCCAGTTACTGGGTAATACGATACCTCTTGGTAAGACTGGTTGTCAGACTTTCGGACTACTGACAACCCGTAACGACTGTCAAAGATCCACGAATGACAGCCGGGACCAACGGCTTAACGTGCTTTCCGAGACACGGAGGGGTCTCGGTATGTGAAGCGGCAAACGTAGCTTAACCTGATCGATCGACCCGTGCGGCTGTTATTATTTAGCTACAAGCCCCTCCGCATTCGGCACTGATAGTATGTTACGCAATTAAGGTGCCAAATTGGCTTTAATCAAAGATTTAAGTAGCTAGGTATGTCCTTACAGTACTTAGTCGCGCGAAAAAGTGTCCATTCTGAGAAGAGTCCGCTCATACAATAATAATGGCGGTTCCTTGACAATCTAGTCAATTCACCGCATCTTTGTGTGTGTCAGAGGTGTCGAAACGAAACTCAAAAGCTACCATCTTTTGGCGCGGTATAGGCGGAATCTAATGATTTCTATTGCTTTTCTTGTAATTTCATATTTTCCTTTTTGTTATGAATCTTAAGTCTAGTTTTATTTTTACGATGTTATCACCTTTTCTAAGATTGCTGGCTAACCTGTAATTGGCAACTGTGTAAATCCGAGGCTATTGTTACCTAAACTGCAGTGTGATTCTGTAACCATCTCACCTTGAAAACTTGGGTAAAGTGAGCGTGTCATCCCACCTGATACTAGAGATTGATTAAACAAACATTTACAATCATAATCGAGTTTTTAGTATAATTTCAAAGCTGGTATTTTATTTGTCAAAACATTGCTATTTTGTGGGGTTTTAATCCAGGAAAAAAAGACTAGACCTTATATAAAGACTTACATATGGACTAGTCTAGGAAAAAAAAATGATATTGTAAGTTTCTTTTTCGATATTTTATTTTAAAACCCCACAAAATAGTAATGTTTTAAAATTAAAATACTAGCTTTGAAATTATTTGAAATCTTCAATAGAATTAGCATAAACAATATTATTAAAAGCTCGATTATGACTGTAAATGTTTGCTTAGTCAATCCCTAGCATCAGTGGGATGACACTGATAGCTCACTCCACGCAAGATTTCACGGTGAGATTTTTACAGGATCGACCGGCTGTACTTAAGTCATATTAACAGAAGCTGTAACATTAATAAATAGACTTAAATCTTTGACATCAGTATATGCAGATACATTGCATGATTTCTATTTACCCACAAAATCTTCAAAAAGTAATGAGTACAAACAAAATAAGTACTGAGTTTCAAGAGAAATCGTGTGCCTGAAAGTTTAACAAGTAGGTACGTCTTCATAATAGAATTACATAAGTCCCGAACCGACCCGGAATGTTTTATTTTTAACAAAGGTTGCTTGCGTTCGGTACTACATACATATACATCACTTGAGCAGAGCTACGAAGATGTTTGATTTTGGAGACTGTATTTGTAAGTCCTGTCTCACCATAATACAGTTTATTATTACGGACGTCAATCAAAGTGAATCGGTTTCTTAACAACCTAAAATTAATGTGCACTGAGTTACTAATTGGGTAAACTTTCATATATAAAATAACTACTAGTGTAAGTTGTGCTGTATGGTATTCTTTTGGCAAAATGAAGATTTTGACTATGATAAAGTATGGCTCCTCGTTTGAACTATTTTTTGGCTGCTGAGCGCGCTGTCCTGGATTCGCTCCCCGTACAAGACAATTTAATTTTTTTTTTAAATGTGATAACGTCGTATAAATCAATGAAAGTCAGCTGCACGCACGAAAAAGCATGACTTATTGTCACGTTCCGCCTGAGCCGAGCGTGCAAGCGAGAGCGCGGAACAAGCGATAGAGAGGCACAATCGGCTTAAGCGTTCGGCTTGTGACGCATCTATCTCTCTTCCACTCCATCGTTATCACGTAAAACGGCATGGTTGGCGCAGTGGTTATGCGATTGACTGCTGCGCTGCATGTCGCGGGTTCGATTACCGCACGGAACAAATATTTGTATGACCTACAAGTAGTTGTTCCGGGTCTGGCTGTTTGTGAATGTGAGTTCAAATGTCTGTAAACGCACCCACAATATAGGAGAAATTCCTAGAGTGGAGCAACGTTTTTTTATTTAAAAAAAAATTAATATCATCCGTAAACCGACTTTACAGATAACCAATTTTTTTTTTCTTATCTGGTTTTTGATCATGACTGACATTATGTATTTTATGCACAGTGAATGGCAATAGGCTCTCCCCTTATTACATGAGACATACAACAATATCATCACCATCATTCTCCTGACCTTATCCCAATTTATTTGGTGTCGACGCAACGTGACTTTTTCTTCCATACTTCTCTATTAGTCGTCATCTCGGTGGGTGATTACCGAGATGACGACTATCTTGACCTTTCTATCCATATCTTCATTCACACAGTGCATAAAGTCAGTCCGTCTCTAATCAAAACGAAATCTAACTGTAGCTCTCGCCTAAATCTTTGAGCCAGTATTTGTATTTTAAACTTTATTTCGATTAACCCGTCTCGCGCCAATTAGCAGACACAATAGAAATTTCATAGTTATCTGTACACATGGTGTACATTCGACGTGTGAGAGGTTAAGGCAAATGTCTTAATACTAAAATGACAACTTAGCACCGAACTAAGCTGTCATTTTGCACAAAGAAATGCATTTCTATAATAGTTAGGTTCTTAATTCAATAACTGGCACGGTGGTTTAAACCTAATCAGGTTAAGCTACGCTTACCGCGGTTGGTCCGTAGATGGGTGGCCATCTTCACATAGCATGACCCCACCGTGCCTCGGAAAGCACGTTAAGCCGTTGGTCCCGGCTGTCATTCGTGCATCTTTGACAGTCATTACGAGTCGTCAGTAGCCCCGAAAGTCTGACAACCAGTCTTACCAAGGGGTATCGTATTATCCAGTAACTGGGTTGTGGAGGTCAGATAGGCAGTCCCTCCATGTAAAATACTAGTATTCAGCTGTATCCGCTTAGACTGGAAGCCGAACCCAACATAGATGGTGGTTTAAACCTAATCTAAAAAGAAACCTTGCTCACAACAATCAATAATCAATCAACAATCTTGGTCAATAGGGAGTAGGTTTTCTCTCTAAAAATACCCCCTCCAAAATGTATTTCCTCTCTCCAGAACCCAGGTCGGTCTAGTCTCATGCAGAACAAATGCGGTTGCTACTAGCCTCAGAGGTGACGTTCACAAACATTGCCACTGGAAGAAATCCTTGCAAGAATGCGATTCAATTAGATACACCGACAGGGTCTAGATTATCAGGTTTGTTTTTAGGGTTCCATAGTCAACAAGGAACTCTTATAGTTTCGCCATGTCCGTCTGTCCGTCCGTCTGTCCGCAGCTTAGCTCAGAGACTCTTAGTACTAGAAAGCTATAATTTGGCATAGATATACATATTAATCACGTGAACAAAGTGGTAAAATAAAATCAACTAAAATGTTAAGTTGATTCTTGGAATAAATTCATTTCAACTGCGGAACCCTTCATTGTGCATGGTCCGACACGCTATTGGCCGGTTTTTTTTGGTGTTAAAATTATGCTACGATTTTGTGATGGAATGTTGAATTTGGTTGTGTTGTGATCTTGTTTCTTCTTTAAACACAAGACACATGCCCGATGGGAGTTCCCGTCGACGAAAATGACACACTTTCATATAAACTTTTATCCCTTATTTAACCCTTAATTGCACGATTTTTACTTTTTAAGCAAATTACATTTATTTGGACGTAACATTAGCTCTATAGTAAGGAAAAAATATTTAAAAATATATACTCATAAATACTTTTTTTTTTAAATGGCCTCGTGGAAATTTTACATCTTTATGTAATCAGAACGAATCTACTGGGAACAAAATGAGTTGAATATCTCTAACAATTGGGCAATCCCCGTGCTCTGTGGAAACGAAAATATGGCATTGGATTGGTTGATGGAAATTTCCATAACGATGCGTTTAAGCGTTAACTTCTTCAAGGGATTAATTTCGCAAAATCATCCATAGTTATGATTTTCTCTATATCTTGTGCAAAATTTCATGCATCTAGAGGTAGATGTATGACATTTTTGACAAGAGTCTAGAATCTAGACCCAGTGGTTTAACCTGTGCGTTCTCTGTCACCGATTTTACATGTAATGTAATAACAGAATTCAATTTGAACTTCCGAATGCTCAGAGGGTTTTCCAGTGTAATTAGAGATTTTCAAGGCTTTATTTTCCAAGGTTATGATCATGGTACGACATGATATTATGTATTTATTTATTACTTCAAGCACATACATGTACAGAGGCGGACTTAATGCCATAGGCATTTTGTACCAGTCAACTTTTGGGTGATCAGTCAGAGACCTTTGGATGACTATTACGTGACTGATTTTATTGTAAGTTTAATAGTGGTACTGTGCGTGTTAGTTATCTTTCAGTAATTATAGCTACTATACTCTATACTATACAATCTGTTACCATGGATTCAGTACATGATTCTGAACGCGTTGAAATTTTTCGTCAGTTGTTAAAAAAAAAATGCTGTTCCATACATTTTGTCTGCGGAAGTAAATTGCGCTTTTCTATGAAACAAGAGTTAGATAATAAAAAAAGGGCTGTTTTTTTATTAGGGACTATTTTTTTTTTAGAATTGTTCTGAATTCACGGTTACAGTTTTGCCACCCTGTATAGTTAATTTTAATAATAAAATGGTTTATCTTCGAGTTTACTTAGAATAATAACAGAAAAATATTTTTTTTTTCTGCTATATTTGTCCCTAACCCTTTGTAGTTATTACATATAGCTACAAGAAAAGGGAGATTGCCTGCAAATGAATAAGCAGATTTATTTTCACTATATAGGTGAATAAATGACAAAAAAATCCTACAGATTTTCTAAGGCTACGTATGCACTGACAGGTGGTTTGCTTAGCGCCTAGAGCCTAGCGAGTCACCTTGCGAGTAGCGAAGTGGAACGAACGCTCTAGAATCTTCGCAATCGGTTACACTGCGCGCCTGGCGCCTGGCTGGAAGGATGTCAGTGCGTACGTAACCTAAATACCACTTCACCAAAACTCACCACCAAACTTAATAAAGATATGAAGGTAAATACTCAACTAAATTATTACAACATAAAATTGCAATACCTTGGGCTTAAATAGTGATATCAGGCCTAAAACAACAGGATGAAATCAATTGTAATTATGATTTCCAAACAGTACTCTGGCCTGTTTTCACTGCGGCTCATCGAAAATTGATGGTGGTACTATCAATGCTCAAGAAATTATAGTCGCAATGAATTGTCGCACAGAGATATGTGGTAGTAGCTAGATAATGTATGTATGTTTTTTTTTTTTTCAATACCTTGTTAATAACATCAGTTGGGATTTTAAAATTGTTTTCTCTCGCTAAGACTCCATAAAAGTCAAAAGTCAACTGGAGAATTCTGACAAGGGTACATAATATTTATGTGGCATACTAACTATAGGGCGACCGCTTAACTAAGACGTTGCCTGAGGTAGCTGCGCGGTGCGGGAGGGTTGATTGTTGTCACAATTTGACGAATCACTGAGCTGTCGCATCACGTCACCACAACCCTCCCGCACCGCGCTGTTACCTCAGGCAACGTCTCAGTTAAACGGTCGGCTTATAGTCATTTTGAGCCGAATAAAATGCCACGTTTTTGAAGGTGTGTCCTGAAGAACCTTCACGGCAGAGAAAATATTTGTTTTGTTGTATGTTTGTTTGTTACTCTTCCACGCTAAAATGGCTGAACAGATTTTAATGAAATTTGGCACATGGGTAGACCATGACTTGGATTAGAATATATGATACATTTTATCCCGATATTCCCACGGTATTAAGACCTATGCGTGTGAACTCGTGGGGCGCAGCTAGTTATTGATAAAAATGCATTTTAGTCACAAAGTTTTCATACGCTACAAATAGATACGTTTATCGGACACAAAGTCCGAAGAAAATTAGGCATGCAGTCAAATTTGCTCACTAATATAAGTGTAAGTCTCTTCCAGCACTTTTGGAGCCAGCTCACACGATCAAATTACTACGACATTGCGCACATGTGCACAAGACCTACACAAAGGAATAACTCCCTTTGTTTCCGGACCTCAGTTTATGCGAGATTTTATTGTCATTATAGAGATAATACTTATTTATGGCGGACGTTAATTTGACCGCTTTAGTCTTAGGTGTGCTTATGGCTTTATTACGGAAGTCAGAATTGGTTCGTAGGTAAATTGAGACTTGGTACAGGCGTACGTAGTAAGGAGCAGAGGTGGTCCAGTGGTTATCTCTCAACCAGAGCCGGCTTAAGCATATTGGGCGCCGGGGTGCGATAATCAGCCTGCGCCTACTTTTTTTTTTTTTTTTTTTTGTGTCGTTCACAACAATAGAACGGTCCGGTGCCATTAGTAATAAGGTTCTTGCACGTCGCAAGTCGCAAAGCGAATATGCCGAAAGCTGCATGAGGCATATATAAACAATATTGGTGCCTACATCTTTAAAGGTGTAATGAATATCTGTTCAGTAATTTTTAAAACGGATTATGATTACTCATGGTATAAGACGATTGGCTTGCGCCCCCTAAAACCCTGCGCCCGGGCGTTACGCACCCCTTGCACCCCCTGGTAAAGACGGCCCTGCTCCCAACTCACGAGTTGTAGGTCCTAGGTTCAAAAAGGCGGACGCTTTACTTTGTGTAAATAATTTAATCACCACTGCTCACAAAAACGGTGTAAGAAAACGTAGCGAGGAAACCGGCATGTCTTAGAACACTTGTGACATCTACCAACCCGCACTGGGCCTACTTGGTGTGTGTGTTTGTGTGCTCGAAGACAGAAGGCCTTATAATTTCTACATTTACATCTCTTATTTATTTCTCTCTCTCTGGTATTCAGGTGCATCCAGTTAGACTGGAAGCCGACCCCAACATAGTTGAAGGAAGGCTAGGCAGATGAAAGAAGGTAGCTGGGGTAGACTGGATGCGGAAGGCGGAGGACAGGGTGTTGTGGCGCAGTCTGGGAGAGGCCTATGTCCAGCAGTGGACTGCGATAGGCTGAGTTGATAGGCAGATGATGATATCTCTTATCACTACATAGTATAAAACAAAGTTGCTTCCCTGTCTGTCTGTCCCTATATATGCTTAGATCTTTAAAACTACGCAACAGATTTTGATGTTGTTTTTTTTAATAGATAGAGTGATTCAAGAGGAAGGTTTATATGTATAATACATGCATAATATAGTAGAGAAACACTGATAATTTTAGAGGTTTCTAATGTGTTGTCGTAAATAAACACATTTTTTTGCGCTTACATTGTAAACGCTGGCTGAACCCGTCGAGATAGATCAAAATAATGTACTACAGTATTGTACATCTTAAAAAGGTCTGCAAAAAAGTCCGCGATGGTATATGTCTATCTCTTAGGGATAACCCACAATAACCATTTTTTATCCTATACTTTTTACGAGAAATAATAGCTCTAAAATATCAGTGTTTCTCCATTGCACCCGTGCGAAGCCGGGGCGGGTCGCTAGTTTATAATATGGTGAACATAATTAAGAGTCATTCAATCTGTCTAGCCTTTTCCCATCTATGTTGGGGTCACCTTCCAGTCTAACCGGATGCACGAGTACATCGAACAACTTCGAACCGAGGACCTTATGCTTAGCAGTAGCACTTGCGATCACTAGACCAACGAGCCTTCATAAACACAAAAAAAAAACACAAAAACGAACAAAAAAAATAATGTTGTACCTTAAACACGATTTACAAGAAAGTCTGAAGTAAAAATAAAACAAAACCTGAAAAGTAAAATAGTAAAGATAAACAAGGAAACAATTCGCTGAAACTCTTAAGGTCACCAACTTGGTACACTTACACTTAACCCTAAAATGCCTTGCCGCGTGTATTGTATGTTACAATAGACCTAAACTGTCATTATCAAAGCATTGTTTTTTTTTTTTTTTTTTTGTTTGAACGCGCTGATCTTTGAAACTACAGAGCGAATTAATAGTGCGGGTGGGTCAGGGGAAGAAGAAATTTCACGAAGTCGTGGGAAGAAGTTAGTTGAAATTATAAGAACATTTAAGCAAGTAGGTACAGACGCCAGCACATCAAGCTACCCGAAACTGTCAAATTTTCCCAATCAACTTCGAACCTAATACATTGGCGATAAAGTTGAAAATCTATTAAAGAGATTTGACAGATGGTAGAAGCTTGATTTGCTGGCATCTGTACATTGACCCCAAAATCCTACTTCTTCGTTCAAATCACAAAAACATTGCTCAAAACCAAAACACGGTAGCAGAAAAAAAACTACCAAAAACAATTTAATTGTATAACGCCGGTTGGAGAGCATTAGCGAAAATAAAATAAACACCGTCGCCCCCTGGCGGCAGGAAATGAAAAAGCACTCGACGTTTTGAGAGGCGCGGTGTAAGGCAAAAGTACTGCACTAACAAACTGCTTTGTTCACGCCAGTACATTCTGGGTGATTCGCGAGGATTAGGATATGGTAGCTGACTGGATTTTAGCGTTTTGTTTATTATTTTGGAGTTTGTGTAGAGATGGCAAACTGCTTTTCACAGTACTATTTCGCACAATTGCATGGAACACACAAAAGGTAGGAGATACAGTCAGCAGTGGGTGGAACAATGCTGCTAATTATGATGATGATTTCTTATAGTTACGAACTCATTTGCAAAACAAGTTTGTTTACTACTATAGAAAATAGAAATTTACTTATTAATAATATTATAATTTATTACCATAGCCAACAAAAATGAAACTGGTTTTATTTATTTAAAATGGATACAGTGCATAACAACAATACAATCACAAATTCATAGCCACTCACCAATGACTAAGCGTTATTTAAAAAAACCCAAGCCAATACTAGCGGAAAAAACGGAAATTCAAACGGAAATTTAATGATTTTTTAATTGAAAAATGCTACTATACCATTGACGAATTCCTTCTTGACAAAATGTTATAAACTGACAATTATATATTTTTGCTTGACAATAATTTGTCTAATTATTATTGATTGTATTTTTAATGTTTGTAATAATTATTAATTGTATTTTAATTTGTAATGTAATCTAAATTTTGACATTTTAGTTTTGTATACCATATCAATTTTAAATTCTTATATTGTTAAGTAGTGTATGCCCAATGGGTAGCTTTTTGAGTTTCCATAAATTAACTGTAAGACCTGGTGTATCACCAAAAAGCACACAAATAAATACTTTGACTTTAGCTTCTACGGACTCCACCGCGACGCACGACGCACCTCTCGTGAAACTTAATAATTAATTATTGGTCTGGGAAGTTATATAATATATTTAGTAAGTTATTAAGAACGGCAATATACAGCTATTATATATATACAGTCCACTCTTTCATTGCTCCCCGCGATAAGATTGGTCAGCAATAATAATTTAAAATAAATTTCATCAAACAAGATCCCTTACATCGTATCGTACCTTATATGGTATCGTATTACCCAGTAACTGGGTTGTGGACGTCAGGCAGTCGCTCCATGCAAACTACTGGTCTAGCTGCATCCAGTTAGACTGAAAACCGACCCCAACATAATTGGGAAAAGGCTAGTCTGATGATGAAACAAGACTCCTTATAATTAGCGATACTAATGTCGAATCTCATGTTTGGCATACCCATCAGAATGTCAGGCATTCACCCCCGATGTGATCGTACAATTTAAATACTCAATTAAATATTTCTGGTTACCTCAAAAGGGAAGGTAAGCATGAAGATATTTACATTATTAATATACGGAGATGAAAGGAATGGATAAGCCGGGGAAGATGTGGGTTTATACGATATGTGTATGTATTGACAATCTAATTTTACGTTATGCTGGGCTTGTAATTGACGTAATAAAGTATTAGAATTTTTTATTAGGTGACACAGCATATATTTTGCAAATGTTTAATAAGTAAATGTACACGTAATGGTGTGAAATGGAAGTTATCAATGCTTGTTTCTTCTTTGTGGGGGAAAAGATATTA
This sequence comes from Eremobia ochroleuca, assembly GCA_949629135.1. Classification (NCBI taxonomy): domain Eukaryota; kingdom Metazoa; phylum Arthropoda; class Insecta; order Lepidoptera; family Noctuidae; genus Eremobia; species Eremobia ochroleuca. Next base: position 16,703,245 of record OX451403.1, on the reverse strand, counting down.
GCCCTGCTCAAAGCTAACTGGTTAGTATTAAATCTGTCGCTGAAAACCAGCGCTGGGGTTCTGTGTCGCATAGGGTCTCAGCATTATTCTGTGCGATGGCCGTTTTGCGTTGGTGCGACGCATATATTCCCCCAACTTGTTCTTTTTTTGTGTTTGTGTTCTTTCTCTGCGTCAGGTTTGCCCCAAATAAACGTGATCTCTTTCTAAATAAATAATGATAAAAAAATCCTTATATTATGTATATATTTTTTTACACAACAACAAAAAAACTAAAATACTTTTTTAAATGAACTACAATTTCTTAAATTCTGTAAACTTATTTTAAACTTCTTAATTTAAGGTAATATTACTTACAAATGTGACCTTTTTGTATCGAAGAGCATGTTAATCACAGATGTCAGACCAATATCAGATAAGAATATTTCTATTTAGTGTGCGTGTGTGTGATTTGTGTGTGAGTGTTTGTGCTTTGTGGCTGGACTTTGGGTTATATACAGTGATCAGAATAGACTTTAATGACTGCCTAAGTCACACGTTATACATTATATTATATTATACATTATATTTTATAGTTCGTGTGACCTAAGCCCGCACTTAAGTCACGCTTTTCTGTGCAAAAATGGACTGCTTAAGCCACAGAAAAGCATGTCTCAAGTGTCACACAGGGCTATAAAATAATATTTACTATTTAAAATGTCAGTTACCCCGTTAGACTCGTAAACAAACCTAACAGAGGCAAAAATTACTAGCCGATCGCATTGAATTACCGGCGGGCGCGCGGGCGTTGCCCCCGCGCTGTCGTGTGTCTAAGACATTTATAATAAATACTTTACACTAGGTTTCTATTCAACAAACAGAACATGCATTTTTGATAAGGAAATATAAAACGGAAATTGTTTGTGAGTTTTTTTTTGTATTAGTTACATCATTAATGTGTTAATTTGGTTGAACAGTGCAACGATTGTAGATAAACCAATATGTGAATAAATAAAACAAATAAATAAATCAACATTTTTTTCCATTGATCTACAGGATAAAATAAATTAGCGACCGAAACTCTACAGACGTGACGGGGAAATTAAAACAAAATGTTTTGATTTATTTATTTAATTTATTATTTATGTACACACAGTAAAAGCATATGGATATGACATAATTATAATATGAGTAAAAATGTACTGCTTATTTCTTAAGAAATTTCTTCCAGCAGACCTGCGAAAGAAGGTGCCATGGTGAAGCGAGCGGCAAGCGCTACATCCAAGTTGGTCGCAGTTATTTGGTGCTATTTTTTTAAAGAAAATGATTTGAGGTTATTGAAATCATTTTCTTTTTCTCCTAAAAATACTATACGAAAAGAGGCGCAAATATTATATTAAGGTGTTTCATCACATTTGCTGAGCTGAGTCCCTTTTGGTTTTATAATCATTGTTTTCAATTTTTATTGTTTTAAGGAGTATTCTTTAGATGCAATGCCAATAAATGCATATTTCTCTTTAATTCTTTCTTTATTTTATTCTAAGGAGCACAAAATGGGAATTATAAATACATGCTTCTGAATAATAGCGACAGAAGATATATTTCATTTACATACGACAGATAGACGATACTACCACAATCTCAGTCTTCCTTGGAATCAAGGGCGTGCCGGGTATTTGGCAGTAAGTGCAGTGGTTTAAGTGCTCTAACACTCAAAGGCTATACGTTATAATGCCGTGGTTCTTGCTAGTCCATGCTGCAACTCAAAGGAATAGCAAGCCTTTGAGGTGGTCGCCAAGCATTTCCAGACAAATAGGGAAAACCAAGTTATTGTAAAAGGACATGCTTTATTAATGTGAAAGAAATTATATGTAACGAAATGAAATGAATTTGTTTATTCTAAGATTAGGATATTGGAATCACTTTTACACGTCATGTTATAAACTAGCTCTGCCCGCGACTTCGTTCGTCATGGATGTCGGAAAACAATAATGCGTCTCATAGGAAAGGTTTAATTACCACTCCTTCATTAAAAAGCAAGAATCTTCCGATCTTGCCTTGTAGGAAGCGTCAGCTGAGGTTGTCTACCACAGCCCTTTCGACTGCAGTGACTGTGTCTTCAGGGTTCATGATGTCAATGCGACGAAGTGTCAGTTTGATTTTTGAGAATAAATAAAAATGAAAGCGCCTTGTCGAGGCTGATAATCTGACCGAACACCCATATGTCAATAGAATGTCTTAACTTTGATTGGGCCAAAATAACTTTTGCTAAACTATTTTGAATTCTAATACAACTTGAATTTATAAATACACTCTGTATTTATTATAAATTCAAGTCGTCGTAGAATTCAAAATAGTTTTTCAAATACGGTCTTCAGGGCTGCTTCAGTTTACTTTTCAAATTTCAAAATCCATTTAGTATAAACTAAATCTTAAGTATGTCCATGATAAATGCTACTAAAGCATAAACTTTCTGAACAATGAATTTATAAGGAAATAGTTAATATATAATTGAATTATGAAGAAAGAAAGAATATATGAAGAAAGAATATACAACGTGTAACGTTAGATGCGCAAAACCTTAGACACCCCGACTGATTTTTAATTCACTTGACTTATTTCAGAGAGAAAATAAGTCATTAAAAAACTGTAAAGGTTTTATGTGCTGTTTTAGTTTTACTGGCCATTCTGATCGTTTCTTGCGTCTGCGACGACGCTTTATCGAGGGAGGTGTCGTCACCGGACCGCTGCGCCGCGGACATTGGCTTGCTTGACCTATTAATAAATAGACACGGCAACAATTTTAATGAAGATTTTTTGAAAAATGTGACCTATATTAAAAAGTAGTTCAATTAGTTCTGCTCGTAATTCTGATCAAACTATTTTCAGGTTTTGCGCATTTAACGTTACACGTTGTATATGAAGCCAAATCACTTCATCGTGGCCATGGGGTCCGAGTGCCCACTTAGTATTTCGAGACATTGCCAAGCGGTCTGTTGACTTTTCACGTGACCAGAGGGCTGGCTTATTTTTTGGCCAAAGAATTAGCAGTGCCATACAACGTGGCAACGCTGCCAGTCTTTTGGGCACGTTTCCTATTGACAGCGATGCGGACGAATTTTTTGATGCCGTTTGATTATCTCCCGTCCTTTTTATATACTTGAATTAATAATTGGTACTTTGTGTATTGTCATAAAGTAAAATATAGTATATTTTCCATTGATCCGATTTAAGTGAGAAATAGTGAGTGTCATTTTATTAAGGACTAGCTGGCCCGACAGACGTTGTCCTGTAAAGTTTTCAATCCATAGAAAAATACACTTTTAGTTTTTCACGAGTTATCCAAAATAAGAATCTAATTCGAACAATTACGAACGATTCAAAACGGAAACTTGTCAAATCGATCTAGCCGTTCTCAAGAGATGCGCTCACCAACTAACAACATTTCATGTTGATTTAAATAGAAGATAGATAGATATAAAATAAAAAGGGCTTTGATGGTCCGTGGCATAACTAGCAGTCCGCCATTTTGTTTCTTTTATTTTTGTTTTTATATTTTTTATACAGCGTGTAACGGAAGGGGGGTATCAGCCCTGAAGGAGGTGAATGTGCTCATGAAACTCAACAACTTTCCCCAAAGAACATAGGTCGAAATATGAAAAAAAAATTTGGGCCTCCCATAGTAAATCAATCAGCTGGTAGTCAGTTTTGTGAGGGAGGGCCAAATTTTTTTTTTCATATTTCGACCTATGTTCTGTGGGGAAAGTTGTTGAGTTTCATGAGCACATTCACCTCCTTCAGGGTTGATACCTCCCTTCCGTTACACGCTGTATATATATTTTTTAATAGCGGCCATGCATGCTACCTATATAAATCGATAGCTGACAACAATGCAAACAGAAAACACAATAAGACCAAACCCCGTAAAGTGTCACGTTTCTGAGATATCGTTCAAAGCTGATCACTTGACATTAATATTTTTTGAACTTGCGTACATTTTGTTGCTTAGATGTTTGAAATAATTACTCTGAAAGTTTAAAGTAATCGGAACAGGACAGGTTGTGTGAGACATGAATGGAAGTTTTATTGTTATGACCGTACGGTGTCCTTGAAAGTGATAAGTAATTTGCATACTTGTCTTGTATTGATACAATAACTGATCCGGTATCACAGCGCTTTGTGGCGAGTAACTTAGAGGACGCGTGTCACTACTCATCAGCGCATCTAACCGTAGACACCACCACCACTGACCACTTTATTATACTATCAGGCGCACGCGACGTATACCATGGCCATGCACAACAACAGTATTACCAGCCCACGAAACTTTAAAGAACTCGTTGGTGACTCTGGGTACAACATTATTACCAGGATATTGTTCACGCTGACTCTCGTGGCGGCCATATACGGAGTGACATCGTGGTTCTTCATCAAGAAATTTCGACATTACAGGAACTATGTGCTTATTAGTGCCATTATAGCAAGAACGCTAATGTTTTTCGTCTATGTCTTAAGCATAGTTCTATTTCCTGTGGATTCGATCCAGTATATAGAAGTGCGTGTTTTAAAAATAGTTATACTAATGTATTTTGAACAATCGTTTCATTTTTGGTTACTTGTGTTGTGCTACATGTTTTATGCTGACTTTGTAAAAGTTTTTAGTCTTGACATTCGTAGAAGGTACCTTAAGAGTAGTATATTTGCGTGGGGTCTACCTTTCATATCAAACTTCTTCATTTTTCTTCCTATGTTGCTTTTTAATTTCTATGACTCGAAATTAATAATAATTACATCTCAAATGATAATTGTTTTCATGTATTCAATGTTGTTAATACCCGTGGTGATTAGTTTTGTTATTTATATAACAGTTTTATATTGTTTATGCCGTGTTAGTGAAACTGGTGCGAGTGCATCTTTTAACAAATGGCGTCGCTTCTACATAGCAACATTGATCTTTGTACTCAGTAATGTAATAGTGTTACCTGCTTTAATTCTGATATTGGATGTAAAGATATTAACCGTTAATGTTATAATTGAGTTAGGAGATTTCTTGAACACAATAGCATTGGTTGTGTATTTAATTATATTAAAAAGTAATCGGGAATTATGGCGAGAATTTCTGCACAAGAGACTAAAAAAAACGTCTCTCGAAATGAAGTGAGTTTGTCCAATATACTATGACAACATCTTTGAGGATAATAGCTTGACTAGTTTGACCTCTTAGAAATAAATTAAAAAAGCAAATCATAATGTTTGTAACCTGTTTCATTAGACGATTGAACTTTACCGTCGCTTATTTAAATTAACATTTTTTTCCTCGTAGGAGTGAATCATTGTATTGTTTTTGTTGTCTTAAACAGTAAACTTGATTATTCGGCACAATACATACAATTTTTAGCAAGCAACATCTTTTGTTTTGTTCGATGATCGTCAATTGTTTTTCCTTTCCTTCCTGTATTGCCACATTCCATCAATTTAGATACAATCATAAAGTCTTCTTATATTTCTTTAATTGTCGGATATCACCTACTCAATCCATGTTTACAAACATAAATAATAGATCTATGCTTTTTATTTTTAGAATAGACTAGCATCCGCCCGCAACTTCGTTTGCGTAGAATTCGGAATTCCCGCCGTTTTAATCCTATTACCCGTTTACCCGTAAGAATGAATCCTTTTCCCTCGGTAAAAAGTAGCCTATGTTCATCAGGGATAATGTCGGCTTCTAATGGTAAAACAATTTTTCAAATCGGTCCAATAGTTTCGGAGCCTATTCAATACAAATAAATAATCAAATCTTTCCTCTTTATAATATTAGTGTAGACAACTTGCACGGATATCTTTAAAACCAAGTATAATCTTTATGCGCAAGTAAACCACCGTTGCTTATGGCCACGCAGATGCAAAAGATGCTTTGAATCACGTCTTTTTACGGTTAAAGTCCAATTCACATACCTATTTCAATTCGGAACCTTCTCAACGAGAGCCTTTCAGCATTATTTTATGAAACTCCATACAGTGCACACTCATCAGATTCGTGAAGGAATCGCCTCGAATCAGGATCAACTAAACACCGAGCTTACGTCATTTATTAAAATTAAGCTGAGAATCACTTTTCGAACGTTAAAATTGCATAAGACAGCTCCCCAAAACGACCGTCTTTCACTACTTCCTAGTGCTTTCGCTCGTTGGGAAGAAGAAATGGTGCCACAAACTCCCCAGCAGTACAGCAGTCTGTTCAGAAAAACTTGACTTTATACAATACCTAATGGTGTATTTAACATTATGAGACACAGGTAGGACAGCTAGCCACGCCAATATGCCAAAAAATACAATGAAAACTATACTCAAGCAAAAAACAATTAACTAAACAAGTTATGCACACTACGTTCGAACTGGACTGTGTGGTTCCAAAACTAGAGTGAATCCATATCATCACTACATAGTATAAAGCAAAGTCGCTTCCCTGTCTGTCTGTCCCTATATATGCTTAGATCTTTAAAACTACGCAACGGATTTTGATGCGGTTTTCTTTAATAGATAGAGTGATTCAAGAGGAAGGTTTATATGTATAATACATGCATAATATAGTAGAAAAACACTGATAATTTTAGAGGTTTCTAATGTGATGTCGTAAATAAACACATTTTTTTTGCGCTTACATTGTAAACGCTGGCTGAACCCGTCGAGATAGATCAAAATAATGTACTACAGTAGTGTACACTTTAAAAAGGTCTCCAAAAAAGTCCGCGATGGTATATATGTATCTCTTAGCGATAACCCACAATAACCATTTTTTATCCTATACTTTTTACGAGAAATAATGGCTCTAAAATTATCAGTGTTTCTCCATTGCACCCGTGCGAAGCCGGCGCGGGTCGCTAGTAAAATATAATAAGTAATCTGCATACTTGTCTTGTATTGATAGAACAACTGATCCGGTATTACAGCGTTTTTCTTACTCATCGACTCATCAGCCTGCGGACGCGACGCTCGTCGTGGTCGACATTTAAAGCCCACAAAAATTGATGAACTCGTTGGTGACTGTTGGAACTACATAAATTATTAACTGTATTTTCTTTACTAATGTCTCAAAAAGTTTCGTCATTTTAGAAACGATATGTTTCTCAGCGCAATCATAGACAATATGCTACGTTTTACAGTGTTTCAATGTACCATTGCTCTAGTTACTAAGGGTGTATTCATGTTGAAAGCTGGAAACCAATACAGATATGCCAGCGCTGAGAAGCGCTGGTTGTAAACGCTAACCGCCGACTAATCAGATAGGATCTTGTCGGCGCTCATCGGCGACGGTTCGCGCTGATTTGGCAAAAATTATGAAAACTGCAGGCGCCGACCAGCTTGGACACACAGCTTGGAACAGCGCTTGCATACATGAATATACTCTAAGGAAGCAGTAATAAGGTATCCAGTGCAAGCATTACAAATACAATTAACCTCCTAACTCAGGAGGACATGGTCCTCGGTTCGATTCGTACTTATACGTACGCAACCTTAAAAAAACCGTAGCAGATCAGGTACGAAAGCGTAGCAGATGCAGCTACGCCGTAGCAACAGCGTAGCCAACAATCCTAAGCCCACTACTACTTTCATACTTACCCTTCTTAAACTCAGCCAAAGAGGTTGAATAGACAATGAAGGGTCTGTGACGTCATCCCTTATCTATATGTTATCTTCGGTCCTTTTCTTAATGAAGTAGAAAGAGAAAATGCACTGAACTTAAATTTAGTTTATGAACAAGGGAATCAGCGCCAATATCCTCCAAGCAAGGTTTGAACTCGCATCTTGTTCGTCTCAGCCTTATACACGGACCACGAGACCAGCAGTGCGATTCTGTAACCATCTCACCGTGAAAACTTAGGTGAAGTCAGCTTAGAGTGAGCTGTCAGTGTCAGTCATCCCACCTGATACTAGGGATTGACCAAGAATACATTTCAAAATCTCGATTATGATTGTCAGAATCGAGATTTTAACAATATTTTTATGCTAATTCTATAATAATAATAATAATTTTATTCATAAGTTCCCATAAGTATAAATTACATAGAAGTTACATAATTACAAAGATATTTATAATAAATGATAATTAATATCATGAAGAAAATATTAAACTATGCCTAAAATAAATCTCATTAAAATTATGCATAGTTATTATTGCGTTAAAATTATGTAAAATTGATCATTTTACATAATTTTAATGCTTTTTTTTTTAGTTGTTATTACTATTTTTTGGGGTTTTAAAATAAAATAGCAAAACAGAAACTCAGTCAGAATCTCAATGTTGTTTTTCTTTCTTTTTGATGACGCCGACTACACACAAACTACGTGGGATTAAACATGGGTTTTGACAACTAAATTACTAGCTATAAATAAAATAAAATGATCATTAGAATTAGCATAAAAATATAATTAAAATCTCGATTATGATTGTAAATGTTTGCTTAGTCAATCCCTAGCATCAGTGGGTTGACACTGACAGCTCACTCCACTCAAGTTTTCACGGTGAGATTTTTACAGAATCGAGCGGCTGATCCACTTTAGTATGATATTTAAAATAAGCTATTACTAGCAATGACACATTATATTACAATACTCTGATAAACTTTTAGTCTTACAGCATAAAAGTCAAAATTGCATAGCAAATAGTTATAAATATCCAAACGCTAACGTTTTAAAGATCGCGTATCTGTGTTATTATTGTATTACGATCGAGTAGCGCTAGTCTGATAAACTCATACAAATTGAATAACCCTTAATGTTACAGGCACAGGGTTCAAATTCGTTCGTTTTTAGGGTGGGTCGGGCCACTGCTATAACCCACTGTACCACCCCCAATTACAAATAAATCTAGTTCTTTACTACAATCCCCGTAAACTACAATTGGTTGGAACATTCCTAGGGGTTTAACTTTTGAGCCATCATAAAAATGTAATACTAAATTACTAGGTTCTAATTTACGAGCACTGAAACACTTTTTATTCGTTGCTTCGCTAATGCACGACACCGCGGTACCAGTATCGACCTCCATCAATCAATCATAATCACAAATCATAGAAATAACATCGTTATCAAAATATATGGGCATCTTTACCGCTCTGTAATCGAGCTCTGATAAAGATAATGTACTTTAAAAATAAACTATTTCCTACTGAGACCTTATGCAAAATCAGCTATCTACTTTCCGTAAGCAAAATATATATTATCCAAAAAGTCTTAAATAAAACATAAAACCCTGCCATATGATCCAAACTTATTACGGAAAAGGATATATATGCTCGATATGTTTGCTCTTTCTGCTGGCAGATTCAAAAATGTTGTACTCAAAACACTTACTCAATAGTCATTTTAATTTTAACTATGATTTGCATGCCTTCTTTTTGCTTTGTTTGCTAAATTTACTCTTGTTTTACTATTTAAGAATACATTTCTTATGTTAACTTAAATTATTGTAGTTTGTAGGTTTTAGTTTAAATAGCATAGTTTGTAAAGAAAATTTTTTTGTATGTGTATTCCGTGGAAAATGTCGTTGGTTACACATTTGGCCATATTCTTTTTGTATTTCTTCCTACAAAATGTAATGTGTGACTGTTTGTTTTCCCTAATAAATAAAATAAAATAAAATAAAATAAGGAGGACTGACATTGTTGCACAAATTCCACACACTCAAACCATGTTTGCCAGTAGGCAATTGAATAAACGGTCTGCTCAACTACGTATATAACAAAATTAACAATTTTTTTACACATACACAAAATAAATGCTGCTACATAGCGTCCGCAAATTACCGGTGAATGAAGTCGCTGAAACGTTATTCAAGCAAGTTGGTGTGTGGTTTCTTAGAGAGTATTTTTCACACCGTAAAGTCAAAACCCGCTGCCATCATTTTCATGAAAGCCGTCATAGCTCTTCTAGGAAACCGTAGTTTTTCTCAACTTTTGCGTTTTGTGTCTTTTTAATCACGTGATTTTTCAACATACTCGTAATTCTGCTTACGTAAGCAGAATTATGTCGATAAATCACTTGATTTCAACCAATCACTTCTTCATTCATTTAACCCAATGACACAATCCTCATACATAAGTGCCCGTCAGAAAACTATTAGAGCTTCATCCCAGCCTGTTAACTGGTAGGTTGACAGACACCACGCCCAGGGGACGCGGGCTATCCTGTTAGGTCGTGACGTAACACATTGTCAGCCGGGGAGAAGTAATGGGATTTTGATGGTGCGTTAGGGGACAGGGGACTCCTGAATATCTATGGGGCAGGTAATAGATAGCAGGAATGTTTGAGGTAAAAAGATTTGGCTTTTTATAGGATAATTACGGTAAAATTTGTGGGCAGATTATTTGGCAAAAACATCCCGCAGTTTCACTCATATCTTAGGGCAGTTTCTTCATGCATCCGTATAAAAATTATTTTACATGTCGTGGTCTATAATAATAATATTCCACATCTTTCACACAGCGCCATCTAGTCCCAAACTAAGCAGAGCTTGTGCTATGAGTACTAGGCAACTGATAAACATACATATATATTTCTAAATACATACATACTATGGATAAATTACACCCAAACAAAGAAAAAATGAACGTGCTCATCACACAAACATTTGTCCTAGGTGGGAATCGAACCCACGACCTTGCGTATAGTAGTCAGGGCCACTGGCCACTAGACAAACAGGCCTGTCGAATCTATATAAGTCTGAAAGCGGCACTGGTTACTGAAGTGTTGTCTGGAAATCGGTTGTCATGGTATGGGTTTATAATGAAAGTGACCAAAATTTTAGTATGAAATGGAATGGCTATAAGAGTTGGGGAAGACCAAAAAACCCATGTTTGGATTATGTAAAAATGATATCTCTAGAAAGGTAGTCACTACCGAGATGACGACTAATAGAGAAGTATGTAAGATGAAGACACGTTGCGCTGACCTTAAACAAATTCGCATAAGGGTAAGAGAGAGATGAACAATGAACGAAAAAAAGAAACATGTGTGCAGTTCACACGCGATAGAAGTGAAACCTTCAAAAATTTGATTAGGTTCCTGCTTGAAGGCGCCCAGAGCAGTACCGACAATCTACGAAGACTTACGAATATTCCCGAACGTATGAAAATGGGAGAGGGTACGGACAGCGCACAAAGAGATCATAAATATAAGAAACACTGTATAATGCCTCCTGTCTCATTCTCTTGCACGTTAAATCCTATAGATGTATGTGTTTATCTCTTTTTACTGTCGCTTTTTCGTTTCATTGAGTTTCAAATCACAACGATGCTAAAGAAGTTTTCACTTCAAAAGAAAGAAAATACGTTTATTTGCGTTAAAAAGAACACAAACACAAAATAAAATAACAAGTTGGGGGAAAAAATGCGTCACATCCACACAAAACGACCATCACTCAGCATAATGCTAAGACCCTATACGAGTCCCTATACTTTTCCAGCGCTGGTTTTCAGTGACAGCCGGCGTCGTCGACGTGACGACGTCAATCAGTGAAGTGTACGATGAGATATAAATAAAAAACAACAATCAAAATAAAATCCATATAATCCATATATTTTTTACTGTGTGTACATAAATAATAAAATAAATAAATAAATATACATTACAAAAATATGGTATAAACATGAAATATATGGAGTGCTGACATTCCGGGCAATGACTCACGCGCCACCGGATATTAATAATCTATGCGCGCGCGCAGCTGTCGCAAAGCTACAGGTTTGACGTTTTGACATACTGAACGAAATAAATAGCAATAAACCATAATAACTGTAACACGCATATTTTGTGAAACATTTTTATGTATCGCTGTTGGTTACCTAAATAAATAAAATAAATAAATAAAACATGGCGCATTATACAATTAATGTTATGACAGAATTAGATGCAAATCTTTTAGGCCGTTTATACGTGATTAAGGAACATACATTTCCACAACCATTTTATAGTACCTATAAGTAAGGATATTTTTTTTTTCTATCCTATTCCAACAAGCGTTATGGTTCCCCAGCACTAACCCAATATCAAAATAAACTAAAAAATACCTAACTCAACATTTTTCATCGCACACAGTCGATAAACGACGATAGCTATCAAATTAAAAGCTATCAATCAAAGCAGAACGTTGGATCCGGTTCGATTCGGTCACCGCCGGTTCCTGACAGGCTCGGTCCGGTCTGATCCGGTCGATACTAGTAAGCCCCGATCTGAACCGTGACAACTCATACTTTGATTTTTTTATCTACATCGGTACTGTAAAATGGGTAATGTGGTTAGTTGGATTTTTTTTTAATTGATGACTTTGTTTGTTTGTTTGTGTGTTTGAACGTGCTAATCTCTGAAAGTACCAGTCGGTCAGAATCTTTATGCAGTCGATAGCCTAATTTTCCATTATAGAAAAAAGCTATTCAATATTACGCTAGGACTATTAGGAGCCGAGCACAAAGAACAAGAGTCAGAATGGACGCTAAGCGAAAACCAAGTAATAATGCGGGCTGGCGATGCGATACGACGCGGTGGGCGATATCAGATGATATCTTTATATACGCCATGTTGAGGCAAGCGTGTTAGACATTTTCGCTACAGGAATTTTGTTAATACCTGTGGCAATTAGTTTTGTTATTTATATTTAGATTGTATATTTTAGGATAGGAAGTCGCTCCATGTAAAATACTGGTACTCAGCTGCATCTGCTTAGACTGAAAGCCGACCACGAGCCGATGTTAGTTGTATATTGGCGCTGATTCCCTTGTTTACAAACTAAACTAAATTTATGTTCAGTGCATCTTTTTCTTTTTCTTTCTATTTCATTAAGATAAGGACAGAAGATAAATATTACTTTAGTCCTGTCAAATCAGTCAGCGCCTGACGTAAATTGACGTATTTTTAGTAGCCAACTTTTAAATCACGTCTAAACTTGTCTATGGAGTATCTTGATTAGACAGGACTAAACTAATATTTATATCTGTCCTTTTCTTAATGAAATAGAAAGAAAAATATGCCGTGAACTTAAATTTAGTTTAGTTTGGGAACAAGAGAATCGGTGCCATTGTAAGTCCTAGTGCCGAGCTCATGCTTGGCAAGCAATAAAAATACAATTAACCTCCTAATTCAGGACGTTATAGACCTTGGTTCGATTCGTACCTATACGTACGCAGTCTTAAAAATATCCGTAGCAGATGAGGTATGAAAGCGTAGCAGACGCAGCTACGCCGTAGCAAAAGCGTAGCTCACAATCCTAAGCCCAAACTACTTTCATACTTAAAACTATAACCCTTCTTAAACTCAACCAAAGGGGTTGAATAGCGAAGGAAGGGTCTGTGAAGTTATCCCTTATCTATATGTTATCTAATGTAAGCGTTGTCAGCCCCTCATGAACTTACGACATGCTTTGATAATGACAGTCTAAGATGACGGTCTTATTGTAACATACAATACACGTGTCAAGGCATTTTAGGGTTAAGTGTAATGAACCCTTCAGTGTACCAAGATGGTGACCTTTAGAAGGTTAAGTTGATAAGTTTTGTAATTTTAAGTGTTTATGTGGAAAAATGTAATGAATATTGGCGAATTGTTTCGACAAAATTTATTTAAATTATCTTAACTATTTTTTTTTTTTTACTTTAGACTTTCTTGTGTATCCTGTCTAAGCTAACAGTATTTTCTTATTTATGTATTATTACTTATGAAGGCTCGTTGATCTAGTGAGCGCAAGTGCTAATGCTAAGCATAAGGTCCTAGGTTCGACTCCCACGTTGGGCAAGGTGTTATTGGAAGTACTGTTACTCGGTTAGACTGGAAGCCGATCCCAACATATATCTCGAGATATTCAGACGAAATAGGTTTCATGCATGGCTGCCATTTTGAATAAAAATCAAAACGGCGCGACAGTTCCAGGCTCTATTTAAAAAAATCTTCAATCCCATTTGCAAGTGCTGGTTGGTCATTGGTCCGATATTAGCGTAGATCTCACAAGCAACTGGGGAGCGGACTAATGTGTCAAGCTTCAGGGCTATAAGAATTACTTAGATCTTTTATTTCGAAAGTAAAGGACTGATCAGAGGCCATGTTTAAATATGTGAAATGGAAAATATTCATTTAATAATGCATTGAGGGTGCTGCTGCGGCTTGCGGATGGCGAGCAATGGGCAGTTCGCCGTCCGGTAAGGACCAGGCCCGGGTCGACGGCGCGTTGTGTTCCACGCGCGCCTCAAAGAGATGTCAGCAGTAACTGACGGGGTCCGCTAGGGCCGATGCCTGCCAGGGTCGCGGGTTGTTCGAAAGAGTTACCGTGGCCCTTGGCACAGGCAACTGAAGGAACACGGGTGGGTTTTAGTCAGTAAAAGTCTGACACATCCTCCCGCTCCGCCCGAAGCGGGAGAAGTTATTTGATAATTTCAACGTAGATGTGCATATCTGATGTCTCGTGGTCGCTGCAGCTCCAATAGTATTCCCAGTGTATTCGCAGATCGGTGGGATTCAACGAATTCGCGGAGTAGGATGCGGCTCCACGCTGAATTTTAGTTTTATATGTTAATCTGAAGACTTGTGACATCTATCAACTCGCACGGGGCCCAACCAACACTAGAACTGGAAGTAGAAGTTAAGTAATTTAAGTAAGTAGAACTTAAGTGCACATCTTTCTGCATCGTTTTCTCATGTATAATTTCAACATGAATGATATAACCAATATTTTTTAATAATTGAAGTGAAGGGCGGGCGTTTTGGAGAACTGTCTTTTGTAATTTTGACGTTCGATAAGTGCTGATTCTCAGCCTAGTTTGAATAAATAACTTTTGATTTTGATTTTTGTAAAATTTTGTAATTTAAAAGAGTGTCCGTGGAGCTTCTTGCCCGTTCTTCTCCACAGGTACCTACTACGCTTTGGAATGGGCGACTAGCTTCATCTTTCTGACTGACCGACCCCTTGACAATTCTAAAGTGCCTGTAATTGGTTTATTTGGAATAAATGCTTTAATGCAACAGTGAAAATATAAATGAAACTTTGTGTTCGGTTGATGCCAAAAAGATCACCTTCTATTACATGGGACGAAATGTGGATGCATTAAAAAAAAGTATTCCTCTGCTCAGCCTTCGCTTGCACGAATCATAAAGCGTCCTGTATTCATAGCCTTGTCCCCAATACCATATTTTATGTCCGTAACTATAGCCGCGATGTTGTCGATGTGCTGCTATCAATCTGCCTCGCTCGCCAGTGATGGTCATCTATCATGATTAGCTGGATCGACCATGCGTCCATTATGCCCAGATTTTTTGCGCGTTTCCAGCTTTAAAAATCAATTTCGTTCGCTCATATAATAGTTTATGGATGTCAGTGTGGAATGTAGGTCAGTTGATGTCGTTGTTGGTTATTGGGACTGTTATTTCTGTTGAATTATAAGTATTCAGTTCTAAGTTGTAAAACTATTACTACCTTATTACAAAACAAGGTTTTTCTTGAGACCCAGGTATGAACCATCGAGTGGTTTTTAAATTTAGACCTCGTATAATCCGACAAATTTAAATTTCTTATTACAAAAATTGATGTTAAGCCAGAGTCTAAGTTGTCAATTTTGCATTAAGAACTTTACGTTTCATAAATAAATAAAGTTCAAAATACAGTAATTGGCTCGAAGGTATAGGCTAGTTCTAAAGTTAGAACTCGTTTTGTATTATGACGGTTAAAGTTTATTTGCCAGTAAGGTTTGCTAAGAGAGTGCTGCAGTTCTTATTCTAGGAATTACGGTAAGCCGTTAGTCTTGGCTGTCATTTGTTATATTTTATATATTTTATATGAAATAAAGTTTATTATTATTATTATTTTGACAGTCGTTACAGGTAGTCAGTAGTCCAAAAGTAACAATCAGTTTTACCGAAAGGTATCGTGTTACCCAGTAGCTGGGTTGTGGAGGTCAGACAGGAAGTTGTTCCAGGTAACATATTATTGTTCAGCTGCATCCAGTTAGACTGGAAGCCGACCCCAAAGTAATTGGAAAAAGGCTAGACAGATTAATTTATCTTCGAAAATTATCAAAACGCTCTGTCGTCAGATAAAAAAAAACACCAGAATTTTCGCGAACGTGTTTTATTTAATTATTTGTAATCTTAAATCGTAGCCATGAACAGCAGTAACTCTGTACACCGTTAATTCATTATCTTGATATGTAGGACACTATGTTGCATTCCCATAACACGTGTCGATGCCTGTGACGTCACAGCATCGTAACACTTGCTCCCCCGGGCCGGCTGTCTGTCGCCCTACCAATTAGTTGCCGTGAAGATATAGGATGGCGGACGAAGTAGTGTTCAATTTATTTATATACTTTTTATACAAGGTGTAATTTAAATGGTGTTGGACCTGAAAAGAGGCCGTTGTACTCATCATTAAGAACAACTTTTACTTCGAGACCAACCATGAAATCGGGAAAAGAAATCAGCTGTTCCCTATATTTTGACGAGTTATGCGAACATAAATTTAGGGAACAGCTGATTTATTTTTCGCGATTTTAGGGTTGGTCTTTTAGTAAAAGTTGTTCATAATGATGAATGAATAATTTGCAATTTTATTATTTTTAACAAATAAACATAATTCAAGTATGTAAATTCGAGTTTGGTAAGCTGCATTTCTGCACTGTGAGTTCCTCCTCTCATAAGTAACCTCCATTTTGAAACCGCACGATTCCAATAGATGGATTACGAGTACTATGTGACCCACAAAACCTTCAGGGAATCAAAATTTTTGTTGTAGCCCGTACCCGATTGAAATTCCACTAAAAATGTTCCCGTATTTCGATACTACCTACTACTACTACTACATACCCGTACTGTTGGAATCTGTTAGAATAGATCGTCTCAGGGGCAGGCTGTCGGTCGCTCCGGCAATTAGCTCGGGTTCAAAGCGTGAGGATAGTCCTCTGGCGCCTCTGTGTGTTAAAATGTACTGTTCAGTAGTGACTTTGGATGCTATTTTTAAATACATTGGAAAATAGGTTCAGTCAGAACATTAGAGTCGTCTAAAGTTTTATATCTTTTTGGTGCCGATAAACAGACTTAAACATAATATACTTTGCCTTTAATGCTCCTGCTGTTGGGACTCACAATTCAGATATCATCAGAGAGACATCAGAGGTGAGACCTTGGGATAAATGAAAGTGACCTTACCTTTATATTACGTTTAAAAGCTCTTTCTCATTTACTAAGTTCTCTCATCTGTGGGTGATTTTAAACCGACTTCAAAAAGTAGGAGTTATCAATTCGGATGTTTATATATATTATATATTTTTTATGTTTTATGCATGTTCGGGCATAACCTCGTCATTTATGTACGGATTTGTAAAATTCTTTTTTTGTTCGATAGAGGTTTAATTCGAAATGGTCCCATTTAAATTTCGTAAAGATCTGGTGATGAGTTTCGGAGCCAGACAACGGAACTCTTCAATAAATATCAGTAAAATAACCGCGATTGCTGATATCGCATATGTATGCATTGTTTACGCAATCGCACAACATAACATCACGTCTTTATCCTATAAACGCAGATACAGCTTCCCGTCACTGATATTTACATAACAAGTAGTGTTATATGAAATTATTTAGGGTAGGTATAACTAAAAATTGAAAAATTTAAGCTTTTTCATAAAAAAAAATTACCGACTTCCAACAAAACTCTACAAAGTGAAAAATAATTTTGACCGAAATCAAAGTCGATGTCAAAAAACGAAAATGCGGAACCAACGACACCGACTTCCAAAATTAAAGTGGTTTCAACATAGTTGGGAAAAGGCTAGGCAGATGATGAAAACGCCTGTCTGGGTATGATCCCACGACCTACCTCTCGCAAGTCGGGGCCTCTGGGCTACCACTGCTCCAAATTGACCAAATCTATTTAAATCTGAGTTTGATAACACACGCATGTTCCTCCTGGGTATCGTGAACGCCATTATGTCAAACTGAATCAGTAGAACAAGATAGACACCGTCCCCTGTGAGAACTACCTGTCTCACCTCGAATTAGTCATCCTTTGGCGTATCGAGATACAAGCCTCTTACAAGCACCTAGGGTCGTGTTGTGAGATTTTCCAAGAATTTCTATACTGACAATTTGCGCTACTAATATTAGGTCTTTACCTATGAAATTGCCGTTTTGCAGTACTAGCCATTTCAAATCAAAATCATTTTTGTTTGGCTAAGAATTCTAATTTCAAATTAATTTTATTTTAAAAACATGGAATTTTGTTTCCAAAAGTACTCATTTGTATATTGATTAGCGTTACATTTTCATCGCATTTCAATCTTTTTCGTCCTCAGGGATACGTTAAGAATTCGAGTAATTGTGGAATATGAGTACCGTCGTGGCAGCAACGCGGCACAAGCGGCACGCAACATCAACGACGTTTACGGAGCTAACACTACAAACCAACGCACCACCTGTTATTGGTTTACTCGCTTCCGTTCTAGAAATTTCGACCTGAAAAATGCACCTCGCGGTCGTCCGAAGACTTTGGTCGACAGTGACGAATTAAAGGCGATTGTGGAAGCTGATGGTACACAATCTACAGCTGAATTAGCAGCAGCTTTCGACGTTAGCGTCAAAACAATATTGGTACCATTTGCGTCAAATTGGCAAGGTAAAAAAGATTGACAAATGGGTGCCCCACGAACTCAATGATCGCTAGCGCGAAGTACGCGTCGAGACGTGCCTTGCACTCCTCAACAGACACACAAATGAAGGAATTTTGAACCGCATTGTTACCTGCGATGAAAAATGGATTCTGTTTGATAATCGCAAGCGCTCAGCAAGTTGGTTGGATCCTGGTTCAGCACCTAAACAATGCCCTAAACGAAAACTTACCCCTAGAAAAGTGATGGTCACTGTTTGGTGGTCTAGCGCCGGTGTGATTCATCACAGCTTCTTACCAAACGGGGTGAGCATTACTGCAGATGTGTACTGTGAAGAACTGAACACAATGATGGAGAAGCTGGCACATCTCCAACCAGCATTGGTCAATCGCTCGTCTCCGCTACTCCTGCACGACAACGCGCGACCTCATACTGCACAGCAGACGGTCTCCAAGTTGCAAGAACTGGGGTTGGAAGCTCTCCGTCATCCGCCCTACTCACCAGACCTTGCGGCTACAGACTACTACTTTATCCAGAATTTGGATAACTTCTTGGCGGGAAAAAAATTCAATACCCGAGAGGCAGTACAAAATGCCTTTGAAGAATTTGTTGCCTCCCGTCCAGCGGATTTCTTTAAGAAGGGCATCAATAAACTGCCACTGCGTTGGCAAAGATGCATTGATTGCATGGGTGATTACTTCGATTAATACAAATAAAAAATACATGAAAAAAATTATATATTTTATTTTTATTATAAATTTTTTCATACAAAACGGCTATTTCATATGTAAAGACCTATTATTGTTTATTTATTATTATAGGCACACAAATGTACAGAGGCGGACTTAAAGCCACAGGCATTTTCTCCCATTCAACCTTTTGGTGACTCAGAGACACGCACAATGGTGGTATTACTCGGAGTTTCTATATTTATTCCTCAAATTTCGCTATATGCACATATAGCGAAATTCGAGGAATACATATAGAAACTCTGAGTAATGCTTGAATAGACATATTCAGAAGATAATTGTATCTAAAGCTTTTTGTAAAAGTAAGAGGGCTTCAACTTTATGACTCCTGTTTCATGTCTATTATTAAATGTATATGAAAGCGCGAGCGTGGGCGTAGCGATTACAAGGTCATCATGGTACGGGTTCCATGAGTGGGTGGGTATTCGGGCAAACCAGTAAAACGTAGTTTGAAGCACAAATCACAGTCACGTTTATTAGGTAATTTACAATCAGTTTATGAGTAGTAAGAAACAAAGGTTTGTACGGTGAACATGACAGTTTCGATCGTATGCTCTCACCTATCAGGCGTCAGCTGCCGCAAATCGAATGCCGCACGCTTTCAAATCGACGTGTAAAAAATGGCGTGAAATTATAGCGCCACCTCACGGCGTGCACTGTACTAACCGATCAACCAATGAGAATTAAGTTACAGTTTGACTAATATAATATTATGAAATCAGCGGGTAGTAGTATTTTGATAATGGTGTCGTCTTGAAATTGCTTGCGACGACATATATATTTATTTAGATTAGTATAATATTCTTTATATATATATTCATTGTATCGTGTAAATGATACACCACAGAGTACCTACAGTATTTGTCTCTCCTTCCCTTTTCAATTCATCCAAAGGTTGTCTTTAAAAGATTGCTCTTAGCGATAAGATCGCCCATTGTGTCACTCTTTGCAAAATGTATATATTTATGTCTGTAATTTATATGACGTACATAAAAAAGAGTATTCTATTCTATTCTATTCTATTCTATGCTCTTTCTAAAACTTAGGAGGTCCTTGGAATATAACCAGATCATTTTTATTATACAGGGTTATTTTAAATTGGCTAGCTAAACTCCAGAGACGCGATGGGTATCGATATCTTAACATGATCAAACAAAAAGTTTATTATTTATATGATTTTTTTATGGGGTCATCAGCCACAGATAATGGAGTCACTTGAAATTTCAGTTTAAAAAATCTGCTTACTTTTGTGTAAACTTTACAGACGCAAAAATTGTTTTTTCAACGCATATTTCAATCATTTTTATCTTTTCGTCTCAACGATGTCATTCTGATATCCAACCATCTCTGACACAGGTATAAAAAAAACATCTTCATAAATAAAGTTCCTGTTATTTTTATAAACAAATAGAAACAAATGTTTTATCCATAAAAATAATATAAATGTTGCGCACAAATAAAAAGAACAATAAATAATTCAGACGCGTCAGTTTGCTGTAATTTATCACGCCGATACATCGACGGGGACAGCAGGACTGGTACTGATTGAATGTTACGATAACGTGCACCGGATTTAGGCAGAAATACGATAAGGATGAGTGACGGGAACGTGGGAAAGTGCGTTGCAGGAAAAAAAAAACCGGCCAAATGCGTGTCAATCCACAAACAATGAAGGTTTCCGTAGTTGGGATGAATTTATCCCAAGAACAAACTTAACTTTGTAGTTGAAAAAATGTTCTCTCACACATCGATAAACGTCACGGTCAAGTCTCCAAGTGCAAAAATAAGTTTGTAACCTCAATTTTTTTTAACAAAAAATGTTCTTTTATATGTTCTAGTTTTAGACTTATCAACGACCGACAATATTTTGATAAAAAAAGTTGAAAAAAAAAAATCAGTAAAAATAGTATTATAAATTATAAAATAAAAATAAAGTTATGAAAAGAAAATAATTTAATTTCATTGTAAAAAAGCGTGGGGTGCTTTTTATTATATTTCAATACTAAATGTACGTTTACAAATAACTACTAATTATGTATTTACAACAATCGATATCGAGCACCCCACGCTTTTTTACAACGAAATTAATTTTCTTTTCATAACTTTATTTTTATTTTAGATTTTTAAACTAAAAGTTATTTCCTGATTTTTAGTTCGATTTGCTATTAAAGCGTGTTTTTTTTGTTTTTTTTAACTATTGTTTTTTTTTATTGCGTTGACTTAGAATCTTGATTTTGTGGAGCTCCTAGGGACCGTAGGTTGACTATGATGACGATGGCCTCCACACGTTCCTGAGAAAAAGAGTGTTAACAGGTAGACAGACGAATGTACGGACGGACAACGAGGTGATCCTATAAGGGTTCCGTTTTTTCCTTTACGGAACAATAGAAAGACTAACTTCGGAGACGGATCGGTGTCACCCGCAGACAAGTTGTGTATTAGGTCATCCCACTTCCAGTGTCATATTTTTTTATTATTATTATTTTACAAAAACTGACTACTATACTATACAGCGTGTAACGGAAAGGGGGTATCAACCCTGAAGGAGGTGAATGTGCTCATGAAACTCAACAACTTTCCCCAAAGAACATAGGTCGAAATATGAAAAAAAAATTTGGCCCTCCCATAGTAAATCAATCAGCTGGTAGTCAGTTTTGTAAGGGACGGCCAAATTTTTTTTTCATATTTCGACCTATGTTCTTTGGGGAAAGTTGTTGAGTTTCATGAGCACATTCACCTCCTTCAGGGTTGATACCCCCTTTCCGTTACACGCTGTATAACCTTGTGACACTAATCAATAATCTCCACCACTACTAATCACTCGCTCCCAGACTGCTGGCATATCTTGAACACCATTTAAAGTACCACTTTCATTTAATTCATCAATAATGCTCTTTAGTTTAATATCTAACTCCCTTTGGTATTGTATCGAGTACCCGACAATTTCCTCTTCACATGGCCAAAACAATTGAAATCACAAGGATTCATATCCGGGGAATTTAGGCGTTACGACCAACACACTTTACCAGTAAGTCGTGCGCAACTCCTCCAGAGTAGTTGAGTAAAGCACAAAACTTTAGAAATATACGTTGCTCCACTACATTAATAGATTTTTTTAAATCTTCCATTTTAAATCAATGCACGTCTTGACAATACAACACACCAAATTAAACTAACATGATTGTACAAGACAACACATGTATTAACTATTGCATACCATTGCGCAATACATAAATATTGGAAATAAAAAATGTGACACTGGAAGTGGGATGACCTAATATTACATAAAAACAATATAAAACATAAAAATGAATAAAATTAAAAAATATAATAATTTAAAAATATTATAAAAATTTAATTAATTTAATTTAATTTTTATTTAATTTAAATTTAATTTAATAGTTAAGCTCTATTTTTACAATATGCTCTTCATCATCATCAGCCTACAGCTGTCCACTGCTGGACATAGGCTGCTGGACATAACTCGATTTTCGGCAACTCTCATCCAGCTGCTACCAGCCATTCTGCGAAGAACATCGCTCCATCTAGCCTGAGGGCGTCCCACCTTACGTTTACCGATTCGCGGTCTCCACTCAAGAACACGTCTACCCCAACGGTCATTGTTCTACGGCTAATATGGCCGGCACATTGCCACTTCAGCTTGCTTATTCTGTGAGCTATGTCGACATCTTTGGTTCTCTGCCAGATCACATTGTTGCGGAATTCGATCCCTCAGAGAGACTCCAAGCATTGCCCGTTCCATAGCTCCGTTCAATAATCTCTTACCATCGGGCTTATTCAGTTTTTACCCCACCCATTTGTAGCTAAGTAAAAAAGGGTAGCCAATCCTAGTCAGAAATCTCACAGCCTCACAAATAATGCATGCACACAGTGTTGCTAAACTTAGTATCCAAATGGAAATCAAAACATTTCACAGACAAACGGAGCTCACAAAAGAAAAAAGGCACTGACTGTGAGGGTCGACCAATCTATATCCTCCCGCGCTGTCCTCTGAATTTTTAACGAACACCCCCTCTACGCAAATTGAAAAAGAAACTACCAAGCGTAAATTCCGAAGAGATTTTTTTCTTCTATCCCTTTACTGTTTTTTTTCCTTTTTTTGGAAAAAAATTTGTTTCTGCTCTCTCCGTTCATTGTCTTTTGAAGTTTGTCAAAGGAATTAAGTTAAATTTTGATAAATTGCTCCGTCGTGTTGTTATTTCTTTTTTTTTTTTGTTACAGGTTAATAAGTTCGTTTATCTGTTTATCTCGTAATAATTTGTTCATTTTTATTTTGAGCAAAGATTACAGCTCTTATCTTTTTAGTGTTTATTTTTTCTTGTTTATTGTTTGCTGTCTGGAGATGAAAAGTCTTTGAGATGAAAAACTGTTTTGTTGACAAAATAAGTTGAGATGAATGTGAATGCCCTCTCTTAGACAAACCAAATGGTCTCTAGGTATCTATGCTGGACGTATAGGTACCTTTTTTTTTTTTTTGGGTGGGAAATTATCAAATAACTTCTCCCGCTCTGGGCGGAGCGGGAGGGTGTGTCAGACTTTTACTGACTAAAACCCACCCGTGTTCCTTCAGTTGCTTGTGCCAAGGGCCACGGTACCTCTTTCGAACAACCCGCGACCCTGGCAAGCATCGGCCTAGCGGACCCCGTCAGTTACTGCTGACATCTCTTTGAGCCTGGTCCTTATCAGACGGCGAACTGCCCATTACTCGCCGCCGCTCGGAATAAAAAGTATACTGTGTCGTAATTCAGGTCATGGACTATACATTCGCCAAATTTTATCCAAATCCGTTCAGCCATTTTAGCATGAAAGCGTAACAAACAAACATATACGAATAAAAATCTTTTCTCTTTCTTTTCTTTTTTTTTTCTCTTTTTTTTTTCTTAGTTTAGACAATGTCAGTTCATCGGCCCAGAGCCTGTATTTTTGCTTGTGTTTTCACATCAGGTTCGCCCCCTATTACATTGAATTAAAAATAACCTGACAAAATATAGGTGTGCTAAACAACTCTGCTCACTGTTTGGCTGAATACAGGCGTGATATTATGTCCTTGTAGATACACCTATTCTAGTAATCATATTCAACCAGATTTTTACCTAAGCCGATGATTTTTACTTTAACACGCGTAAACCCAGCCCTCCACCATTTCAAACAGCCATTGTGTTAGATAATCGGCGATAAGCTGGTGGTTGAAAGGGAACCACTTCCTGTATCGGTACAAGACGACTGAACGATAGGGTTGGAACGACCACATCCCACTTTTATGCACATATGTACAGGAAAATTTTGACACGAAATAGGGCATCCTTTTACCAAGTATCGTAAGAGGCTTGTCCACATGTTTTTTAAACTGGCTCTTTATTTATTTAAAACTTTACATATTTTAAATGAACTCAAAAGTTATAACAATTTGAGTCTGCACGCTTGAGCCTACCATGATTATGAAAATCGCTGAAAAAGCATGGAAACGTATTTGATAAAATGATAACAAAAGCTAAAAATAAATAGATAATACACTTAAATGCCTTTTTCACCTTCCACTTAATATAATGAAACCAAAGTAGCAACGCAAGCAAAGTAGTTTCAATTTAAAGTACTATGTAAATCAGTTGTTTAGGAACAACTGCTTGTTTCCGAATTATTTCAATCTGAAAGTTTTTCACTCGGCTGGTTTTGACTATGGATCGATCGGAACTAACTTTGTCTATTGACTTTTGGGACAATCTTCTGTATTTTTTATTGGGGTTACATTTATAAAGTAGTCGAAGTACTAATGTGTTTTGCTAAGAATAAAAGGACGATAAATATTAAGCCCCTAGGGTGAATTTGACCAAACTTTTTAGAAGTCTTTTCCTGGGAATTTTTGGCAATTGTCTACACAAAAACTGTCAAATGAAATCAAATTATTTATTTACTTAATGCGGCTAGGTAAAAACATTAGTGTCATTACCTAATAAGGTGTGCAAACACTTATATTATGTCAGATGTCAGCTTTATTCCACGAATAATAGATACCTGACTTTGGAAAAATCAGTCAAACTTTTATGAGACGTTATTTTTAGTGAGATAAAAAAGTTTCCAAAAAATATTTTAAAATTACCTGGAGGTATACCTTTTTAGACACCTGTCTCACCTGTGATTAATGAGAAGCAAGTAGAGATAGCAACTCCAAAACCAATAGGTGTGCAACTAGCAGTGGTTGCGCGACGGCGACGAGCGGTTACACGCAGGCATGCGTATTACCTTATTACCTACGCATACCAGAACTCCAGCTTACGTGAGTCTCTGGTATGCATCCCAGCAAGCGTGTCAGAAAAGTATGGTCATTAATGGCTATTTTGTACTGACCCTGGCAAGGTTATCCGCTTTATACAACAGTTAAATTCTACATTGTGTACCAAAACCAATATTAAACAGTCTAAACAAACCTTATGTCCGGTTTAGGCAAACATTCTATTCAAGCTCTTTGGATTGAAAGCCTAAACAACCCACAGTCGACGAGGCAGTACAAACACCACATGACATAGCTTCAGTGTTGTATCAGTCCATGGTATTAGTAGTGTTGTCTTTGGTTCCTATTAGCGCCGCCGGCGAATAGTGCTTTGTACTATTTTAAATGATAATGCAGAGATTTAGGCATGGTATGGACACATTAAAAGACGCAATAAAGATCATCATCTGCTCAGCTTTTTCCCCAACTATGTTGGAGTCAGCTTCCAGTCTAACCGGATGCAGCTGAATACCAGTATTTTCCATGGAGCGACAGCCTATCTGACCTCCATAACCCAGTTACAGGGTAATACGATACCTCTTGGTAAGACTGGTTGTCAGAATTTCAGGTTTCAGGTTACCCGTAACGACTGTCAAAAGATCCACGAATAACAGCCGGGACCAACGGTTTAACGTGCTTTCCGAAGCACGGAGAGGTTTTGGTATGTGAAGATGGTCACCCACCCACGAAACAACCGTAGCCAGCGTAGCTTAACCTGATCGGTCGACCCGTGCGGCTGTTATCACTTAGCCACAAGCGCATACAATAAAGGTAATGTAGTACAAATTGCATTACATCTGCCAGAACAAAAGAGGGGCAGAGGCCGTCCGCCATTGACCTGTTGGTCTAGTATAAAAATAAATCTCAAGAAATCCAAATTGCCAGAACCGACAACCCAAGACAAAATAACTTGGCGCAGAAACGTGAGGAGACCCGACCCAAAATAACGGGACCAGGGACGGGAGAAGAAAAAGAATGCAGTAATAATGAAGCAGGATAACTAGATTAAATTTTGGTGGTTACATGTAAACTTGTAACAATATGGATGTTTTAATTATTAAATGTTTATCAAAATGGCACACTACGTCAATTTGTCCAAGAATGAAACTTGTGATTTGATTATACGGGCAATTTAATTCAATTCAATTCAATTCAATTTTTTTATTGCAGATGATAAAAATCCATAATATTACATAAAAACAATATAAAACATAAAAATGAATAAAATTAAAAAATACAATAATTTAAAAATATTATAAAAATTAATCGTGAATGTCAAAACATGTATAAAAGAATAAATTAAGTCAAATAATAATAATAATCAAATATAATTTAAACTGTCAACTAATAATAATAATCAAAATATAATTTAAACAGAAATATAAATAAATAGATAGTCAAAAACACATAAAATATTATAGTACCTATTATAAGTTATAATAAGTATGAGGGGCCGCTAGCGTGCAGCCGCATCCACCTCATCAACATTGGTGAGTCCCACCTCTGGGACAATGCGTTAAGAATACCATTCGGGTTGCCACGCACACGCCTTAACAGCGAGGCGCACCTTTTTCTGATTATAGCACTACAAAAGCGTGGCAGCCCCAACAATATCCAATTTAAGTTGATAAACAATTAATTTATCTGGTTTTGATATAGCAAAGAAATGCTTCATGAAAAATTATTGTAGGAACAAAGAAGGGACGAGGTAGTAGCGATTCAAGTCAAAACGAAGCAAACACAATCCGAGATAGAGCATCTTCGGTAGATATTATGGTAATCATTTTAATAATTTATAGACGATATAGGTATGAAGTTATAACAGAGGGGTTTGTGGATGAATAGTAACAGCCGCACTGATCGATCGATCAGGTTAAGCTACGCTTGCCGCGGTTGGTCTGTGGATGGGTGACCATCTTTACATACTCCTCCGTGCCTCGGAAATCACGTTAAGCTGTTGGTCCCGGCTATCATTCGTAGATCTTTGACAGTCGTATGTCTCTGTACGTAGCGATTGACCATGCCCTGCGTTTTAACGAATACATTAAATAATTAGATCTATATTTCATCATCTGCCTAGCCTTTTCCCAACTATGTTGGGGTCGGCTTCCAGTCTAACCGGATGCAGCTGAATACCAGTATTTTACATGGAGCGACTGCCTATCTGACCTCTACAACCCAGTTACTGGGTAATACGGTACCCCTAGGTAAGACTGGTTGTCAGATTTTCGGGCTTCTGACTACCCGTAACGACTGTCAAAGATTCACGAATGACAGCCGGGACCAACGGTTTAACGTGCTTTCCGAGGCACGGAGGGGTCTCGGTATGTAAAGATGGTCACCCATCCACAGACCAACCGCGGCAAGCGTAGCTTAACTTGATCGATCGACCTGTGCGGCTGTTATTATTTAGCCACGGGCCCCTCTTTTAATTAGATCTATATTTGTTTTATCGAAATATGATTAAAACGCAATTTGTTCGTACATACGTTACGGGTTGTACGGGTTGTACGGGTGGTACGTCAGAAGCCCGAATGTTTGACAACCAGTCTTACCAAGGGGTATCGTATTACCCAGTAACTGGGTTGTGGAAGTCAGATAGGCAGTCGCTCCATGTAAAATACTGGTATTGAGCTGCATCCGGTTAGACTGGAAGCCGACCCCAACATAGTTGAGAAAAGGCTAGGCAGATGATATGAGGTTATAACAAAATAACATAACGCCCGTATGTTCCAAAGGGGTAAGCAGAGGAGTACCTGTAGTACATCCACATTTACAACATATTATGTTAGCCTAGTGCCATCTTCATCATCTGCCTCACCTTTTTCCCAACTGTGTTGGGGTCAGCTTCCAGTCTAACCATATGCAGCCGAATACCAGTATTAGGGTTCCGTACCAAAATAGTAAAAAGGAACCCCTATGGTGCGACTCAGTCTGTCTGTCTGGCCGTCCTTCTGTCATAGCTGGATATCTCAAGAACTACTAATGCTATCAACTTGAAATTTGGAATAGTTTTAGATGATGTTTGCACAACTATTTTGCAAACAAAAATAAAATAATTTATTTTATTTCAACAGTGACTGAAAGGGGGTCTTAAAAATTCGAAGTGTAGTGTGGAGTATCATATGAAAGAGCGCTGTTTGCAAATTCTCAAACATTTTTTTAGGCCGCATAGTTTTCGTCTTTTGATGAAAAATGTAAAAAAAAACTACCGTTCCACCATATCTCCGAAGTTTACATAGAGAAAAATCTGAAATTATTCTGTGTGATAGATGTTTATATAAAGGTTACAGGAAATTTAAAACGATGTCTCTAAATAACACACTTTTTCAGAAGTCATGAACAATAATTACATTAGTTCCACTATTGGTCAAGAGATGGCGTTGACCTAAAGCTGCAATATTCTACACCGCTCTGTTAAAATTCTCTGACGAACTTAGGCCTCGCCGATGAATGTTTTTTTAAATATGATGCTCCTCGGTGCGCGAGTCCGACTCGTTCTTGACCAGGAACGACTGTCTATCTGACCTCCACAACCCGGTTACTGGGTAATACGATATCCCTTTTTAAGACTGGTTGTCAAACTTTCTGGCTTCTGATTATCCGTAAAGACTGTCAAAGATCTACAAATGGCAGCCGGGACCAATAGTTTAACGGTCTTTCCAAAGCACGGAGGGGTCTCCATAACAAATGGATGTTCACCCATCCACAGACTGACCTCGGCGTTAATCTTCGATCGACCCGTGCGGTTGTTATTATATAGCCACGACGAGCCTATTGTCGACAACAAGGCACGAAACGAGAAAATAATAAACATAGTAATTAAAAAAAAAAATATGTCAAATATGGTATACTCAACGTATCTTCAATACAAATACGAAACTTAAACACAAACTTATAATGATAGCGGCAATGAACTCCACATATGTTTAAAGAACACGAACTTTGTTAGTAATTAACTATTATAAAAAATGTTTGATACGCAAGTCAGGAGCTTTATCCGGGGCGTAGGCATTGCGCCTGCGTTACGCAGCACCGGGGGACTGTGGTCCAAGTGAGAGTAAGAGAGCAGTGACTGTTAGTAGGTAAATGATACGAATAATTAATCATTTACTTGTGTATAAAACATGATATGCAATAATGTTAAATATGATTATAATGGCACAAACATTTTCGGCCAGTATAAAAAATAGTATGCAAAATATCAGGGTTTCAAAATGGCACAACTTCAACATTTTTTATCAATAAATTCTTTTAAACTATAGAAGCTACACTCGTTTAATTGTTTACTGTCTATACAATAGTCAAATATTTGTGATCGATTTCCTAACATGGAGCTCTAACGACACTTTGATTTGATTTTGACTGTGTTGTCATCTGACATTATGCTGAGCTGAGGCCCTTTTGGCATTATAGTCTTTGTTTTCTGTTTTATAGTTTTGATGTGTATTTATTTTGATGTAATGCCAATTAACGCATTTTTCTTTTTTTCTTTCTTTATATCATATCTAATCTGATGGTTAAATAAAATAAACGTTATTATCAGGCTTCGAAGGCCGTTGAAACGCTATGGGTTACAAATTACCTAAAATCTATGTTAATGTAAAAAACAAGCACACACACACAGTCATGTGAATATGACCACATTTCTTGTTAATAGTTTTGTATTGGTTAGGTAGTAGCAGTAGTAGGCCTGTTTTAAACTGTGTTATATTTATTTATGGCTGATTTTTCAATCGACAGATAATTTTTATTCATGGAATAAAATTTATGTCTGACAGATTTTGTATTTAAGTACTGTCAAATATTCAAAATTATTCCTCCGACAAAATTTCTGGCGTTGGAGAGATCAGCCCTAAGTCTACTTTTAAATTTAGTTATTGCTTTTATCAAGCGTTTTATAAATATGGTGTGTAGAATGTTTTACACATTTTAATACGAGTAAGTGATAAAAGTTATTTGGCTCTTATTTATTTGCCCATTTTCTAAGTTCTTCGCATTTGGTTTGCTTTCATGGCTCCTACGTGAGGTTAGATCGTGATAAAATTGGGTTTAAACAGGATACAAATAATTGCATTGCTAGATCATAATGACTCGTCCCACATTCATTTATCATAGTAAAATCAGCCTTTGATGTTCCCACTGCTTTGACACAGGCCTCCTCTCTTCGAGAAGGAGTGGGCTATAATCTACCACGCGGGTCCAGTGCGGGTTGGTAGTCTTCGAATTTTTGTTTCTAGGACATGCCGGTTTTCTCACTTCATTCGCCGTTTTGAGAGCAGTAGTGATGAAATTATTTACACAACTTAAAGCACCTGCCGGGGTTCGAACCCAGGAACTACAATTCCTATGTCGGGGCTGTGGCCAGTGGCCACCACTGCTCTCGGCCACCATTGTTCGTTTATGATTATTCATGATTCGTTTGTCAAATCACTAGTGTCAAAATTAGGGAACATCTATTTAAATTAAGTAAATCAACATTTTGGTTTTATATGACTGTGGCCTTGAAAATTAACACGTCATTAATTTAAGATTGCGTTGGACATGCAATTTATTACTAGCCTTACAAAATAACGCTAAGAAAATCTATTCACAAGACATTGAAACCTTTGCCTTGCACCATACGTCAAGGGTGGTAGGACCGTGTGAACTTTGAGCGAGAGCGAGATAGGAAAAGACTTGCAGTTATTGCTCAACGTTATAATATAGCAGCTATAAAATCGATGCATATTAATATTTTATATACGAACTAAAGAATATGATGTTTCCATATCATTGCAAAATAGATATGAACTGTGAGAGTATCACGTGACCTTCGGAAGTTTTTAAAAGAAACGCACAAATATAAGCATGTTTTTGTAAGGCCTGATGTTAACAGCAGGTTTGCCTTGTAACTACAGGATCAAATTCTTTTATCTTCTATATTAATAATAAAGCTAAAGAGTTTGTTTGTTTTTTGTTTGAACGCGCTGAGGCTTCCGGCGATTGGGACCGCGGTCCTAGTTAATTGCGGTCCCAGTAGCCGGAAGCCTCAACGCGCTTATCTCTGAAACTGCCAGTCGGATTTGAAAAAATCTTTTTGCATCTGATAGGCCAATTTTTGAGGAAGGCTATATGGTACTAACATCACGCTAGAGACCTTAGGAGCTGAGTAATAACAAAAAAGTCTGAAAGAACGCTAAACGAAAACGTAGTTGTAGCGCGGGTAGGCGATGCGATGCGACGCGACGGGGTGGGAAACGAGAAATTTCACGCGGACGAAGTCACGGGCAGATAAAAATAAATATGATATCATCTGCAAACTTATGGTGTTTAAAAATAAAACACTGTATGCTAGTTATTCAAGGAAGAATGTAATTATTTATGAACACACAATAAAAAAAAACATATGGATACACACATAATTATAATTTGAGTACAAAAGTACCGCTTATTTCTTAAGAAATTTTTCCAAGTGACCTGCGAAAGGAGAAGCAAAAAAAACGTAGACAATTGTGTATGAGAACGTGAAGAGAAAAATATGAATATGTGAAGTTTAAAACAAAAATATTAAATATACCTACACATATAATGCAAAAAATGAATATAAGTATACTTAAATAAATACATAATGCTAAAATAAATATAAATACAGTATAGAGGAACGGTAATGCTCTTTAAATCGAAATTTAAATAGTTTTTAAATCACGAATGCTAGACGGAAGTGTTCCACAATCTTTTAGCATGGACAGAGAAGGAATGAGAATAGTAGATTGTTTTATGAGGATGAGATTTAAGGAGGGATGTTAGGAAAGTATTTCAATATGCGATATTAGATGTTAATTATATACTTTTGACTTACAGCAATTAAAAGAGCTCTTTGTCCAAGTTGTTTTCTTTATCTATGTTAGTATGCTTCACTTGTTTGTATTTGTTTTTATATTATACTGTGTGCCTTTTTATCTATGCAAGATAAATGTACTTTCTTTCTTTCTTTATGCTTGTAATTATGATTATATTCTATCACTTTTTACGCCTTGACGCTGCCCTGCAAGTTGGACCTTTAACAGTTCCAAGAGAAGTATGATTCATATAGTAAAGTGCCGTCGAACAACAATATACAACGATATTATAATGAATACTACGAGTATATCAAGAGGTTCAAATATTACCCGTACTAGCGGAGATACAGTTGAACATGCTATTTCATAATTATAGTGGCAGGCAAAACTATTTATCTTTACACTCATTCTTTTCATTTTATTTTCTTTATTTCTATTTAGGGTTCTGTACCCAAAGGGAGCCAACGGAACCCTATTACTAAGCTTTCGCACTCCGTCCGTCTGTCTTTGAGCGGGCTGTATCTCATGAAGCGTAATAGGTAGACAGTTGAATATTTTACAGAGTGTGTATTTCTTTTGCCGCTACAACAACTATTTGTCATGATTTTTTCGGCGTTTTTGCTCAATATTGTAACGTTGTTGGTACGGAATCCTTCGTGTCACTTATTTTTCTTTTCTTGTGTGTGTAATAACATTTAAGCTTATGGCATACTGATACTGATTTACATCCGTCACCTCACACGACAGGTCTAGTTGAATACCAGCGTCAGGCACTCACTAGTTGTCTGGCATTTTTGCTGAAGTGCCATGCGATTCTGTAACCATCTCACCGTGAAAACTTGGGTGACGTGAGCGTGGAGTGAGTCGTCAATAGTGTCAATCCCTAGCATCAGCATGACTCACAGCTCACTCTAAGCTCACTTTACCTTAGTTATCACGGTGAGATTTTTCCAGAATCGACCAGTTGGGTCTATTTGGCGCAGCCGTGAGGCACAGACTTTCCTGCATACTTGAGAGAGTGATGTAAAAGTATTCACTATTCTGCACACTCACAACAAAATCAATTAATCAGTCTGCCTAGTCTTTTCCCAGTTATGTTGGAGTCAGCTTTCAGTCTAGCCGGATGCAGCTGAATACCAGTATTTTACATGGAGTAACTGCCTATCTGACATCCACGGCCCAGTGACTTTTAACACGATACCCTTTGGTTAGACTGATTCAGACTTTCGGGCTTCTGACTACCCGTAACGCCAGCCGGGGATAAGGATGGACTGCCATCTACGAATGATAGCCGGGGTATTTGCCATGGATAGTGACCCATCCACGAACCGACTGCGGCAAGCGTAGCCTTTACCGTAGCACCTCCGATCGACCCGTGGAGCTATTATTATTTAGCCATGAGCCCCTCAAAATATTTTTTTTTTTGTTACGCTATCAATATTATTTTCTATATATCTGCGTAATAATTCTTTAAGCTTATATATATAAGGTCCCATTAAAATAGGTGGACAAAATTTTAGAAATCATTCAGACCACCAAAATAAGGACAATGGTAAAACAATATATAAGAAAAACGCATTAGATACGTACACGAAAAATAATTAGCTAACGAAAATACACTAATGTACCGACAATTTATTAATTTATGATCAAAATAAAATCACTTTAATTAGTTTTTTTTTGCTTGGATATCTTTGGTTAGACCTACTGAGTGCTGTGTTAAAATTTTTCAATCTATTTTAATGGGAACCTGTATATGAGAGTGATAAGAATTAACAACCCAGTACCTACTCAGAACACTGTTTAAAATTACAAAGTTACAATTACCTGTACACCACATACCTTGTTTAACTGTACGTCGTAGTTATAAATTGCGATGTTTAAACGTAACACGTTGCATTAACTGAGTCGTAAGCACGCTATCGGTGCACGTACATGCTCCGAAACGTTTAGTTTAGGATGGTAAGTTTATTGCTTGTAAAAATATCGATAGTTATACTCGTATAATGTTTGACTAGCGACCCGATCTGTTTTTGTTGAAATTGTAACGTATACAAAATCTTTTATACACAAGTCTTAAATTGTAGTGAAAGTATAATCAGCCTATAATATTCCCACTACTGGAACACGTGCCTCCTCTCACTGAGAGGGAATAGGCAGTAATCCACTACGCGGGCACAGTGTGGTTTGGTAGATGTCACATATCTTTGAGTTTGTTTTTGGGTCTAAGATAAACCGGTTATGGCTTTTTCCTTCACCGTTTTGAGGGCAGTGGTGATGAAATAATTTACACAAAGTAAAGCGCCTGTCTGGGTTCGAACCTACGACCTACAACTCGTAAGTCACGGCCGTTACCACTGGGCCACCACTGCTCTCCAATGTTAACCCAATAACTTCAATACCAACCCGATTAACTCGATGAACCTCAATATTATAGTAGCTTAACAACTTTGCCCAGCAGTGGGGCAGTAAAGTCTAACCAATAAAAAAAAAATCCAAAGCTTGAAACAGTTATCCGAGGAATGATTTTGAATTTTTGGCTGTTTTAACATACAAATACTGTCGACGTCAATGTTTATTATTCGAAAAAAATAAATGAAATGGAAAATCAGCCCTAAAAGAACAAATAAGCACAACATACAAACGAATTCATATCATTTCTTTTCGAGAAGATAAGGTGCGTCCACATCGCGGGTGAGCATTCGTGCGTAATGAGCATTTGAGCAGTGGGCACGTTGCGTTGAGCTGAGCATTACAAACCCACGAGCACGGTTTTTTGGGTGAAAACGTTCCAACGAGAACCGCTCATTCGAATTGTTATGATTAGTTCGCAGAACAGTGAACACTCGCTTTGGATCGAATATTTTCGAATGACCTTTCTTTTCCTACTTTTTGGCTCATAGACATTTTAAAACTGGTGTCGTAATGTCCTTCTACTTTTTTTTTTCAGTGTTCCTATTTTATGCCACTGCTGGGCAAAGATCTGCCCCGTATTCCTTCTCCGTTCAGTCGGTTAGGAACGAGTCCAAATCGTCACGCCAGCGTGTCCTAGGCCTCGGTAACGATGCCCGTCTTCCGGCCCCCTTTTGTGCGAAAACTTTTGCTCTATCGTACTTTTATCAAAGAAAAACCGACCGATAAGCGACCAAGCCATTCCCATTCACCATAATTATTACTCCTTCCATACCTTTCATATATTCTCTATAATTTCCAAACACACAAAATCTCTCTATTGCTATAGTTTTGATACTTATATTAATATAATTGCATATAAACTGGGGGCATGAAGACTACACCACCCATTCAAACTTCCACCTTCTCGTTTACAAAATAAGGTTAAATTTTGTTTGTTGCTGCTGTTTTTGTGAAGAACCTGATCGGAAACAAGTAGACACTAGGTTTATGTTTGTAGTACATGGCAGTGTTTGTTTTTAATATAATACTTTATGTACTATCATGTTGGAAGTGGTTCAAGTTTACTGTTTGCAGCGAGTGATGTTGTGGTCGTAAATGGAGTGATGGAAAATATGGGAGATAAATAAGCGGAAGTATTGTGTGTGTTTAAGATGTGTTTTATGTTATTATCGACATGAGTTATAGGACATTTAAGCTTTTATTTAAGCCTTGAGGCATGTTTGATAAAAGCGACAGGCGACAATCCGACAATTTTGTAAGATTTTTTATTTTATTTTACTTGTTTATTATATATCACACGTCGTGATATTGTGACAATTTTTTTATTTGTATCGGTCTTTATTTTAGCTAAACTGTACCCATGTCATAATGAAGTCTGAAACAATGTGACACATTTTTTTTATAAATTTTTGTTTCATCGTGTCAATTTGTTTTGTTTCAAAATAAAAATTACTTTTATTTTAAATATGTCATTTTTTGACAAATATGTAGCCTTGTCGCTTATTTAAATAGAACCCAGGTTGATAGAGCTGACTAACCATAGTAATTCCAGTCGGTCGATTCTGTAAAAATCTCACCGTGAAATCATAAGTGAAGTGAGCACTTAATAGTGTTAATCCCTAGCGAATGACAGCTCACTCCACGCTGACTTCATCCAAGCTTTCACGGTGAGATAGTTACAGAATCGCACGGCTGAAATAAATTATGATTATTACTATAGTGTGCCGGAACAATGCACAATACAACCACTTGTGAAGGGTATTTTTATTTTCAGCCGTAAATTTACAATAATAATAATAACATGGTCACTAAAGTATTGTCAACAACAGGTGTAATACCTAAACAGCTCCACCAGTCTTTAAAAGCACTCGATTTAGTACTCTACACATATCAGACTCTTCAAAAAGCTGCAATCTTGAAAATTTCTGCAAAATGATCACGAAACATTAATTGTCAATCTCACATACGAGTGCAGCAACCACCGCACGAAATCAGTCTCAAGGACAGACATACCGAAATCCGTACATACGAGTAATATCATCTCATATTAATCTTACCAATTTCCAGGGGTAGCAAATGACTTCGGCTCGGACTACCTCATAAATCCGGCGCAACGCCGAGACAAAACCATTTTATTTTTTTTGTCCTACACTGTCGCACTGTTAGGGTAAAGGCCTCCCCTAAATCCTTCCAGGAGCTCTTTTCCCGCGTCCAGGTCTCGCCATCTGTTTCTGGGCCGGCCTCAGCGGCACCGTCCATCTTCAGGCACCCAGTGGAGATTTTTGTCCAGCGGTCATCGTTTATACGGCTGATGTGACCCGCTCAGTCCCATTTGAACCTGGCAGCCTTCTTTCCTACATCCAGTATGCCCGTTTTGGAACACAGCGTAGTGTTCTGAATTCTGTCCTGTCTTTTAACACCCAGAACGCTGCGTTCTATCGCTCTTTAGCAAACTTTGTGTAAATTATTTCATCACCAGTGCTCTCAATACGGTGAAGGAAAACATTGTGAGGAAACCGGCATGTCCTATAACCAAAAAATCGAAGACATGTGACATTTACCAACCTGCACTGGGTCGGCGTGGTAGATTGCAGCTCACTCCTTCTCGAAGAGACGAGGCCGGTGTCCCAGCAGTGGAAACAATATAGACTGATTATGATTATGATGAATATATGTATATATAGTGCATAGCAAATAATTTTTTTTTCACTAGGTACTAAAATTTCTCGCCGACTGGTCGACACTTCACGTGACTATAGTGCTGGCTCGTTCTTTGGTCATAGAATTAGCATTGCCATTCCACGTGACAATGCTGTCACTCTTCTGGGCACGTTTCCAGATGACAGCGATGCGGTAGAGTACTTCGACACCTAAGTGTCCTATTTTTAACCGACTTAAAATAGGAGGAGGTTATCAATTCGGATGTTTCTGTTTAGATGAGTTTCGGAGATAGACAATGGAACTCTTCAATAAATATCAGTAAAACAACCGCGATTGCTGCTATCGCATTTGTATGCATTGTTTACGCAGTCACACAACATAACATCACGTCTGTACCCTATAAACCCAGATGCAGCTTCCTGTCACTGATATTTACATAGCAAGTAGTGTTATATGAATTTTTTTGGGGTAGGTATAACTAAAAAGTGAAAAATAAAAACGTTTTATAAAAAAAACAACCGACTTCCAAAAAAACTCTACAAAGTGAAAAATAACTTTCATTTCGGAAGTCGGTGTCAAAAAACGAAAATGCGGAACCAACGACACCGACTTCAGAAATTAAAATTATTTTTCAGTTTGCATTTAAATATGGATTTCATGCATGATGTTTCTTATATATTTAGTTATAGAAATACAGACACGATGTAAAAATTGTTATTGAATAAATGAATTGAATTGAATTGCAGAGTTTTTTTGGAAGTCGGTTGTTTTTTTTTTATAAAAAAGTTTTTTGTATGTTTAGTTATTTAGTTAGTCATTGAATTTTTAGAAAGTTACAGAGCGTGTTACAATGGGTGGTCCTATCGCCAAAGGACAGCTGATATGCTTGACTAAGCTTCTAAAACCGGTGAATGAATATTTGAATGGATATTAATTCACATACCAAACTTTAACTACTTATTTTTACACGAAAACTGTTTCAATGTATTATGCCATCTTTTGATTTATGCAAAAGCCTATATTGCTGGGACACAGGCCTCCTCCCTATGAGAAGGAATGGGGCGTAATACCACGTGGGTCCAGTGCAGATTGGTAGATGTCATATGTCTTCGAATTTTTGGTATGGTGTTTTCTTTTGTACTACCGTAAAACGGGGTGAATAGGAACGCAGGGGTGAATCGGAACGAAAGTTTAAAATGGATTTTAACGTTGATGTAATATAGTTTGTAGCCAACAATTACACTTAATCGTCAACTATAATATAGTATACACATTAAGAGACCTTTTGGAAAAAAAACTATATTATTTCAATGTTAAAATACATTTTAAAGTTTCGTTCCGATTCACCCCTGCGTTCCTATTCACCCCGTTTTACTGTACTAATAAAGGGAACTACGCAAAAAGAGTATGTAAGGTGGCGTTCTGTACTTTCTGCCTATTAAATTGGGAAGACGGCGTGGCGTGACGTGATCGGTATAATATCTTATCGACGGTGAAGTGTCAATACCTCCTAACTGACATTTTTCGAGAAAATCACTTTTTTTTTCGTTTTGAATTTAAAGGCGTTATTCGCATGTTTTAGTGAAATCTCCTAAGTGTATTTTTTAGTTGCAACGGCATTAAATTAAAATGTGGAAATACCTCCCAACTAAACCAACGTGTCTATTTTTGAACGTTTTTTTTTTCACTGTGTGTAAATTTTTGACGTTGTCAGATTGGTGTTATTGGCACTTCGCCGTCGTTATACTAATCACTATTAAATGAACAGTATCCACTGTTACCCGGTAACAGTAAGTATTGACTCATTTTTCCAGTATTTTGTACGTTACATTAATTTGTTACCTACTTCAGTCCGTTTTTGTGACGAAGGTGAGCTTAACATATTGACAGATGTCAGACACAATCGATGTGTCATTGTCATGCTTATGGTAATTATGCTCCAATTGGCAGACCGATGATCTGGTGAAGGCTGAAGGAATCCGCTGGATGGGTGATGCGCGGAACCGGTTGAGGTGGCGCTGCTTGGGGAGGTCTATGTCCAGCAGCGGACTTGTTTCGGCTGAAATGATGATGATGACGTATTTCCGGGTTAGCAATAACACAGCAAGTAACCTAAAGGTCAGTTCCCGTAAATAAAAACTTTCAAAATCTTGTTGCAATCTCATCTCAGCGACAATCAATGTCATTTTTTTATTTTTCAAAATATTTGTTATTATCTGCCTGGCCTTTTCCCAACTATGTTGGGTTCAGTCTAATCGGAGCTTCCAGTCTAATCGGATGCAGCTGAATACCAGTATTTTACATGGAGCGACTGCCTATCTGAACTCCGCAACCCAGTTACTGGGTAATACGATACCCCTAGGTGAGACTTGTCAGATTTTCGGGCTTCTGACGACCCGTAACGACTGTCAAAGATCTACAAATGACAGCCGGGACCAACGGCTTATCGTGCTTTCCGAGGCACGGAGGGGTCTCGGTATGTAAAGATGGTCACCCATCCACAGAACAACCACAACAAGCGTAGTTTAGCCTGATCAATCGACCTATGCGGCTGTTATTATTTAGCCGCGGGCCCCTCAAAAATGAAGAGGAATTAGAGGTATTTTTGGTAGATTCAGACTGAAATCAGACTGTGAACGTTCTTAAAGTTACTGGAATAGCCCCCCAGGTGATGTCGCAGGAATCCACTGGATGCAAGAAACAGAACCAATCAAAGTGGCGGGGCTTGGGAGGCCTATATTCCAGTGTACGTTTTACAGTGGCCAGTGGACTTTTTACGGCTGAAATGATGATGATGATAATGTATAACAAGGATAGCGATAATAAAGCGAGTAATCAGGTTTTTCAATTCAATTCCCGTATTTTTAAGAACGTTCACAGTCAGTCTAATCTCAGTCTTAAATACCTCTAATTTCCCTTCATTTTTGACAAGTTCTTGACATTGATTGTCACTGAGATGAGATTGGGACTTGAAATGTACGGGAATAGGCCTTCTGATCAATGCCTTCTCCGTGTGAGAAGAGGTTTTTGCTCTGCTGTGGGTCTTTCAA
Source organism: Eremobia ochroleuca (assembly GCA_949629135.1). NCBI lineage: Eukaryota > Metazoa > Arthropoda > Insecta > Lepidoptera > Noctuidae > Eremobia > Eremobia ochroleuca. The sequence goes on along the minus strand of OX451403.1, from coordinate 16,662,643 downwards.
GCCAGATTTTTTTTTTGATTAGTGAAACAAGTTTGCCTTTGTTCATCACTGAATCGTTGACTCAGCTGTCATATTATTACTGGTTACAAGACATGGTTATCTTGCTCTAGCGCAGTGTGGTTATTTTTTTGAAAAAATATGCTGTACTGTTGATATCATTCGTAATAATTCTGTTATCAGACTTCACCAGGGGTAGTTAAAGTTACTCTGAAATGCTGTCTTATGGACTGTATCTTTTAGGTAAAAGATACAGTACACAAGACAGTATTTCAGAGTAACTTTTTACTTTTTTTAACTAAGTAGGTGCTTAAAATCAAAATCGCAATTTTATTTACATAGCTACATCCGATTTTTTTATAAAATCTTATCCATCTGATAAACATTTATTTATTCTTCAACAAATTTACATTTGTGTCGAACAGTGGTTTTGAGAATAAATGTAACACAAAATTAAATAATCATCATAAAGTCAGAAAATAAACAAAAAAAAAAAAAATATTACATTCCACATTGGTCACAACATTATTAGTCTTAATATTAATTATACTTATAATTTAACTTAATATTACTTAACTCAAAAATTAATATAAATTCAATTAAAAGAAATGTATGTCAATAAGAGTCATGATAGAATGTTGAATATATGAAATAACGTCATTCAAATATATTAGTACACCCAGTATATTAGTGGCTCATATTAGTTTGAAATACTATTATCTTTGAGAAACTCTTCTATGCTGTAATAACATTTCCTCAATAACAATGACTTTAATTTTCTCTTGAATTCGTTTGAATTCATAAAGTTTTTAAATTCTACAGGCAATTTATTGTACAGATTTACTGATTGCACTCTTGAAGCATGTTTAACAACATTAAGCTTAGGTTGTATGAAATTAGGTAGATCCTTTCTTCGCGTTTTTTTTCTAGTCTCTGTTCTTCTGTCTCAAACTTATGGATATTTTTAATGAAATGTCTAAGCAGGACCAGAATATAGAGGCATGGTACTGTGAGAAAGTGCAGTTTCTTAAAATGATCTCTACAAGACTCCGTTTGTTTAATGCGAAGCATAGTTCTCAAGGCTCTTTTCTGTATAACAAAAGCAGCATTAATATTGTATTGGTAGCTGTTGCCCCAGAACTTTATGCTATATCTATACGGCCCCATTGGAGCATAGATACTTGCTTCAGCGTTGAAATCATGTGGAGTATCATCAATCAGTCAATAGCCTGTGGCTAAACAATTCAGCATTAATGATGTCAAACTCTTGGGCGTAATGGCACATTACTAAAGTACTGTGAATAGTACTAGGATCTCAGTAGAATGGGAAGTACAATTAGCTCTAAGGTTTCCTCTGTAACCTTGACATTATTGATAGAATCAATTAATTCAAGGCGTTTTATTCGTATGATTTCAAAACAGTCAATGCCAATTGACAAATGTATTGGCTCTTTGATACGAGCGTGTTGATCTAACAAATTCTTTTTGGAACAATTTAAAATACAAAATCACATTCAGAAAAACAAATAAATGGATCCGAATTTTTATCAGCAAAACAATTCGAAACAAAAAAAATAATAATATCAAAATAATCCCCAGCGATTCGTAGCGCCTACGGGACGTAGCGGCGGTGCGGGGTGGGGTCTACGCCAGTCGTAGCCCGCGCGTAGCCCGTAGCACACGCTACGCCGCTCCCCGGCCGCACGAATTACAATTTTGTTAAATGAAAATTACGCATTATTATATATAATAAGTGTGGGTATCATTGTACTTCTGTTGTGTGTATGTGTGTATAAATATAAACGCACAGATAGTGATGTGATTGTGAACTAGTGTTGTGTGAGTGCGGATGAAATCTTTTGAGGTAAATAATAGATATTTACTATGACGATATAAGGAAAAATCTTTCTATGTACTAGTTTTATTTATTGGGGACGAGATTTTATGACAAGACGTATAAATTTGTAACCAAAAATGTGATCTATTTTGGCTTCGTAGCGTTGGCGGTTTTTCCTTTAGTCCACCTTTTTGTGTGAAAAGCGTGATTTAGAAGCAATTTTGAGGCATTTTTAAGATGATTAAGTCTTCCCACAAGCATTACAAACAACTAATTTGAGCATTTGAATAGTCTATAGTAATTATTTTTTAATTAAATTATTCAATCATCCGATCTCAAATCAATACATTTCGATATATTTTCTGGACTAGAATTCTCCGCGCCCTAATATTTCTTCAGTCAGATTAATCGAGCCAGAAAGTATACACGAACATCTTTCAGTGTACATTTTCTGGCTCAATAAGGAAACTCGTACACACCTATAATAAAAGAAAACCTCTACAGATTTATTATATTGCAGATACTTTTACCTCATGATAATACAACGACATAAAAGAGACACATTCAAGTGTATTAGGTCCTTTATAGTGTCATTGTCTTAGTAATCTCTTTCGTTTATACTGCGAGAAAATAAGACTATTTAATTGAACTATTTTCTCAACTATTTAGGAATCAGTTGCTGGTTCGTTAATTATTTTGATATATTTCAATTTAAAAGAGTGTCCGTGGAGTTTTTTGCCCTTCCTTTTACATAGAAACCTATTATTTGGAATGGGCAAATAGTTTCACCTTTGTGTTTGACCAACTCCTTGACAATTCAAAAGTACCTGTAATTGGTTTAATTGAAATGTTTTGAGTTTGAGTTAAATCTGATACAAGTTATATGAATTAAAACAAGATAAGTAAATCTTCACGGATACACGGATATGTGGTTCTCGAGTTGTAAGCATACTAACAGATATATACAAAAACTTTGCATTTTATGATTGCATTTATCTTCGTATTGGTTTCTTATAATTTCATACTTCCCAAATAATCGATAGGTTATTCAGTGAGATAAGTTTAGAAATTAGTTATTATCATGGCATACTCTATCGTCAAAGTTTAATTGACGTACCATAACATCTCGGCTATATTTCCCCAAAGGATAGGCAATGCTGTATATCACAACCTTCATTCCGCTAATCGAATAGGGGCTAGCATAATGATAGTCAAACTGTCTACAATTAATATTATTTCATTTGAAAGTGCTTATATAGGTTATCCAACTCATTTTACAGAAGTATTTAATTTCGCTAGATAAAGCGCTTTCAAAGTAAACGTTCTTTATAAGGTTTTGTTTGATTTAAACTCGCAGTGGGTTGACATTTTATAGCACAGGATACAGTGGGCTGGTTGATCGTTCTTGTATATCCTACGACACTAATATTATAAAGGCGAAAATTTGTGAGTGTGTGTGTACTTCTTCACGCTCAAACGGCTGAACCAATTTCGATGAAATTTGGCACAAGATAGTTTATAACCAGTATTGACACACAGAATACTTTTTATAACGATATTCTTACGAGATTGAGACTTATGCGGGCGAAACTGCGGGGCGCAGCTAGTTTCTTTAATAAAAGTTAAAGTCTTTCTGCTTCCTCACAACCTTTTTAACTTACCATCATGCTACAAAGAAAATATGGTAGTACAACGAACGATTCTTGATCCTTCGTTGTATACATTTCCTTTGTAGTTCCTTCTGTTTTTTGTCTTTTTTTTTTAGGTGAAATAGTTGTAAAAGTTAAGAGTATATATTTTTTTTTAAATAACAGCTTTGCAGTTCAATACAGCGCTGTAATACTATTCTATAAAGTTGATTATTTTTGATGACGAAATAAAATGTGTCAAAGTGAAGATATTCTTTAACTAACTTGTACCAAATCACATTAATTCAGTAATTACCTACTAGAGTTAGTATGAAATAAGACAGTGTGCACAAGTGTGCTGAACCAATATGAAAATACAGACAATGATAATGCTTATGAATATTTTGGAAATAACAATAATAAAATAAATAAAAAAGAAATCCTCCAGACCTTATTTTCGGAGATATATTATATTGCAAAAGTGTGTGGCGCAGACACAGATTCACTCTCTCTTCCTTCTCTTCTTCACTGTCATAGTACAATGGGACGGCAAATCCTAGTATCAAAAATAAAAAGTGTTTTTATTTTAAAGTAAACTAAATAGCTGTGAATGGGGTTGAAACACTAGGACCATGGGGTCCAATTGCCTACCTGTTATTTCGGGATATCGCCAAGTGGACGGTCGACTCTTCACGTGACCAGAGGGCTGGCCTATTTTTTGGCCAAAGAATCAGCATTGCCATACAACGTGGTAATGCTGCCAGCCTTTTGGGCACGTTTCCTATTGACAGCGATACGGACGAATTTTTTGATGCCCTTTGATTATTTGTCCTCCTTTTTATATACTTGTACATATTATTATTATTATTATTTTAAGTCTCTTAGTTTGAATTAAGTTGATCAGTTGTAAATAAATAAATTGAAATCAATAGAATGAGTAAAAAAAAAATGGCTGTGTATCTAGCGCCTAAATAGATACATACACACTTACATAATCAGCCTATAATATTCCCACTGCTGGGACACACGCCTCCTCTCGGTGAGAGGCAGCGGACTGTAATCTACCACGCGGGCCCAGTGCGGGTTGGTTGGTGTCTTTGAATGTTTGGTTCTAGGACATGCCGGTTTCCTCACGATGTTTTCCTTCACCGTTTTGAGAGCAGTAGTGATGAAGTCATTTACACAAAGTAAATCGTCTGTCTTGGTTCGAACCTACGACCTACAACTCGTAAGTTGCAGCCGATACCACTAGGTCACCACTGCTCCCTTAAATAGATAGATCTTTAAATAAATAAAAATAAAAATCGTTCATTTTGGAACAAAAAGAGATCATCATCTGCCTAGCCTTTTCCCAACTATGTTGGGGTCGGCTTCCAGTCTAACCGGATGTAGCTTAATACCAGTATTTTACATGGAGCGACTGCCTATCTGACCTCCACAACCCAGTTACTCTGTAATACGATACACCTATTTAAAACTGGTTGTCAGACTTTCGGGCTTCTGACTACCCGTAACGACTGTCAAAGATCTACGAATGACAGTCGGGATCAACGCCTTAACGTGCTTTCCGAGGCACGGAACAAAAAGAGATACAATCATGAAAATAGTTAAACGATGATAACTGCAAAAGTTAGTAACTGTGGCGCAGCTGTCAACGCCCGGCTCCTAGTGAGAGGGTAGATCGTTCCCGAGAAAAACATATTTTAAAGTATAATATGTAAGTATTTAAAAAGGAAAAAAAAAGAAGAAAACACGACAGTAAAATTACGAAATAAGTGTAGTGTAAGTGAGGGTGAGTGTATGTGTGTGAGGGTGTGTTAGCGTGTGTGAGTGTGAATGTGTTACACTTCCACAAGTTTTTCAATTGCATCATATGTAAGCGATTTTAGCCAAGTATTGAGCCTTTTCTTGCGTTTATTTTTGGTGAAAGAATAGATGTTGATCGTTTTGTTAATTCTATTGTATAATTTAGAGCTTATGTAGATACAATGACGACATGCTGCTACATTTGTACAAGGTTTTTTTTGTTGGTAGTAGTGATGGGTGACCATGGGTTTTGGCGATCTAGTTATAGTGACAAAACTTTTGGTCAAAGATCTACGGATGATAGTTTACGACTTAACGTGCATTCCGAGGTAAGTAGGAGTCTCGGTTTGTAATGGATGATCACCCATCCACGGACTGACCTCGGCAAGCGAAGCTAAATCTTCGATCTACCAGTGCAGCTTTATTACTTAGACAATATAATAAGATATAAGAATAGTAAAATATTAAATTAAAATTACAAATTATGTTTATCTATTCAAATAAAAACGAATGGTTCCAAAAGCCCCCAACCCAGAGAGAAATACGTTAACATAAATAAATACGTTATGTGGGCAGCAATGCTATCATAAAATAAATACATCTGTACCTGTGAAGGAATAAATGGTTCAAGTCTCTATTTTTAGAACTAATGTTTCACATCAATGTTTAATGAATACGAAAAACTTATTTTTCCCCACCCTCCACTTTGAGAATATATTTTTTTCTCTCTGGGATCGCGAATCTGAAATAGCAATTGCCACGTTTATATTTAAACGTGTAATATTATATAGTCATAAGATAGGATATACAACGTGTAACGTTAAATGCGCAAAACCTGAAAATAGTTTGATCAGAATAACGAGCAGAATTAATTGAACCACTTTTTAATATACATAGGTTACATTTTTCAAAAAATCTTCATGAAAAACGTTGCCTTGTCTATTTATTAATAGGTCAAGCAAGCCAATGTCAGCGCGGCGCAGCGGTCCGGTGACGACTCCTCCCTCGATAAAGCGTCGTCGCAGACGCAAGAAACGATCAGAATGGCCAGTAAAACTAAAACAGCACAGAAAACCTTTACAATTTTTTAATGACTTATTTTCTCTGTGAAATAGGTCAATTGAATTAAAAATCAGTTGGGGTGTCTGAGGTTTTGCGCATTTAACGTTACACGTTGTATAATTTTCTCTGGGTCTTGTACTGCCCCCTTGAAAGTCTCAAACGCCCAGGACGGGGCGTTATCGCCCACATTGAGAATCTGTGTTCTAGATTTACAAAAGTACTCGTACTACCTTAAGGGCTTTTAACCGTAGAATAGAATTAGTCTAGTGATCGTAAGCGGTACTGCTGAGTATCGGGTCCTGGTTGCGATTCCCAGGTCGGGTAAAGCGTTATTGGGTTTTTCTATTGGGGATTTCTCAGTAGCAGCCCGGAGTCTGGATGTGTGCCCCGTGGATGGCTCGCCCCTATTATATCTATGTATGAATGTATAAAACATAACTGCCGAGATACATCTTATTTGATAAACAAGACACATTGTTTTGCGGGTATTTCTTATTAAACTAACTCTTATGAAACATCATTCCTAAGAACGCTAATCTATCTTCGTATCTATCCATCTCTTTCTAACAAAACTATTACGAAACTCTTTGTTGATTTGCTTACATAAACATACAAGCTTCAGTACCATAGCCTATTACTCCGATTATAACATTTATTTTCATACACATTAAGGCCTATATTTCCCAGCGATCTTTATGCCTTAGAGATTTACCGCGTTGATAGCTTATGATTAAGTTTACATCTAAAGTTGTGTCTCCGGAGGTTGGAGGTAATTGAACTGATACCTGGCCCCATTGTCTATGGTTCTGATATAAATAGGTCAGCTTCAGCTTATCGTGAATAAGTTTGTATAATTATTGTAGTTTGTAGCTCTTTGGTTTACGTTCTAGAGATGTGGGAGGTGGAATTATGTTTTGATAAGTTCTTTGTGGTCTGTTTCTAGAATTAGACATAGACCGAATAATATAATATACACACATAATTATACCATTCAACTGAACACGTACAAATAATTTAGTCTAATTCCTTGAATTGTTGCGTAGCCCTCTTCCTCTCTCCTAATCTTGCTGTGCCCGACAGGGTCCATATTGATACTATTACTGTATGTCACCTTTGTAATACATATGGAATGCAATAAAGTATTGAATATTGAGTATTATTTCAAGCAGGAATCTAGATTTAGAATTACTGGAGTTTCTTGCCCGTTCTTCTCCATAGGAACCTAGCTACTACCCTTTGGAATGGGCATTTGGGTAACCAGCTTTATCTTTGGGACTGACCGATACCTTGATAATTCTGCAATGCTGGGGAGTTTGTTGTGTCACTTCTTCTCCCCAGCGAAAGCACTAGGAAGTGGTGAAGGGCGGGTGTTTTGGGGGACTGTCTTTTGTAATTTTGACGCTCGAAAAGTGCTGATTCTCAGCCTAGTTTGAATAAATGACTTTTGATTTTGATTCAGAAGTGCCTGTAATTTGATGCTTTGAGTTAGAGTTTACATTTCAGTGGAGATAAGTAAGGAATTTGATAGTTTTATCCGTTCTAGAAAACGCTACTAAAAATGAGCAAAGAACTGCTTAACCACACACACATACATACATACATACATTTCGCCAGTCCTTGGTGTAAGTGAAAATTGAATAGTGTGACCAAAACGGATTTACCGACAATGTAGGCCATCATGGCCTGTTGATATTAAAATGGTAATCTCTCTCTTTAGTCGTTCACTCTTGACAGAATGGTCGTGGTTGATGACTCTGCATTCTCTTTGGCCAAAGCAGCTCTCGCGATGCTCCTCCACTTATTCCGGTCTTCAGCGTCTCGGAAATTCTGAACTATGGAGGTTTGTGTTGACGCTTTGATAAGGTCTGTCCAACGCGTAGGTGACCGACCGCGTGACCGCTTGCCCTCTACTTGTCCCTGGGCAACGAGTCGTTCCATGGAGTGTTCGTTACGAACCACGTGGCCGAAATATTTGATAATTCGTATTTGCACAGTCGACGATAATCTGTGCTTGACTTTTAGTTCCTCCAGGATCGAAACATTGGTCCGAAACGCTGTCCAGGGAATCCGCAGCAGCCGCCGCCAGCACCACATCTCCAGTGCATCAATTTTGCGTCGATCTTTGAGGCGAACCGTCCACGTTTCTGCGCCGAAAATGGTAATAGATTACGGTTATTGTGTTATCCAGTAACTGAGTTCTGAAGGTCAGATAGGCATTCGCTCCATGCAAAATACAGCTGCAATAAATTCAGTTGCACATGGTTAGACTTGAAGCCGACCCCGACACAGTTGGGAAAAGGCTAGGCAGGCAGATTACGATTTATATATTGCATTTCTATGTGAGTCTACCCAGACAAAAGAAGCATACCTCACACACTTTAAACATAACAGCGACACCTGTATAACCGCAAACCAAAAAACCTCTCTATTTCTTTACCTCTATATCGTAAAGCTAAGAAACACAGCTCAATAAAGACAAAACCTAAAACCTCTCTATTTTTCTCCCCTCCATCCCTAAAAACAGAAATATAACCCCTTACAATACGTAAACTATAAAATACTATATCTTTCGGTACTCATAACCCTCGGAACTAAATTCACAGGCCATAGTTTCGCACAATCCGCTCATAATAGATATGATTTATAATGGCGAGGGACGTTTTTACGACACCCCGGTGAACTGGGACAGGTAACTTTCAGTAACAGTGTGGAATGTAATGTTTCTAGTTTCTAATACAATTATTTTTAGCTTTTTTGTGTTCAGGTTTTGCATGTATTTTGTGCGTTCAATTGATCAAAGTTTTTAGTTCGAATTTGTGATGAATTATTTTATTTCTGTAAATAGGTTTGTACAGACGCCAGCACATCAAGCTACCCGAAACTGTCAGATTTTCCCAATCAACTTTGAACCTTATACTTTAGCGATAAAGTTGAAAATGTATTAAAGAAATCTGTCAGATTGTAGTAGCTTGATGTACTGGCGTCTGTACAAACACTTTTACTTATCAATAATATATTAAAATGCAGATGAGGTCGCAGTTTCTTATCTGACTACTCTGAGAGAAAAGGCCAAAACAAACTCGGAGGTCACAACGTCTTTTAAAGTCCAAATATAATCTTGGTTAGATCGTGCAAGGACCATGCATGTTGGTATCTGACACGGTCTTTTGAGGAAATAGTCACACATCATTGAGAGGACCTGTCCAGATTGTGTGATTAAGGAATATTTATTAGAACTAGTGACCCGCAGTTGCTTCGTACAGGGACAACGGCGGCATTTCAAAATATTAAGATGTGTGTGCTATAGCTTAGGTAAAACGTTTAACTGTATTATACACATAAACCTTCCGGAATAAATGTTTTAAATGTTGATGAAAACCGCATCGAAATTAAACGGGCAGTTTGGAAGATCTCAGCGGTCAGACAGACAGACACGAAAAGCTACATTTTTAAACTAAGTATTGAAGATAGAGTGGGATACAGTAATTATTTATTATTTGCACAATAATAAAAGAAAAGCGTGTGCGGTTGAGAGCTCGTCGAATTTGAAGTTCCTAACGTACACACAATCAAGTGTGTAATAGAAAGAGACACTGAATTTAATAAGCGTTTTTCATACAGAGCCATCTAGTATATCTTTTTAGAAGCTCCCATAAAGTGGTCACCATCTTGGATTTTCATTTTGACATCTTTCTATCGGTTTTAGCTCCCTCAAAAACCATGAAAACTATCATAACTACTTTATATATGTATAACAGAGTGAAATTCGCATAGAGGAGGCATAACGCTTTTACGTTACGTGATTATTTCTACCAGCTTACTCCAATCACAACCTGCGTTCAAGAACTTCGTTCCAAAAATATTAAGGAGTACAATAGATAGTCTTATCGCTTAACAAAGCAATTTCTAACGTAAGCACATCTCTAGATGGACAAAAATTGTGAAAGAAAAGACACAGGCAATCGGCTTGCTCTATATTACGTGGGACATACAACATGACTGCTGAAAGGTGTTATGTTACTCATTTTTACACTATCTTTTTTTTTCTAAATATACAATGACATAAACATTTACTGTTTAAAGTATTATATTATTTTAATTATTGTGAATGTGAGGGCTATGTGGGTCTTGTTTCCGTTTTAATCATAGTCTGGAAGTTTGGGTGGGTTATGCGGCCTACACTAATGTCCTGTTCTTGGTATTGTTCGTCGAGTCGTTGAACTCCTTAAGTTCTGAGTCGAGCTGCACGGTTACTGACGAATGCGTGCACAGACTGCACAGGTCCACTCAATCTGTGTGGTTCTTCCCTCAAAAGACCACTTCAGACACCAATCTACATGGTCCTCAAAGATTATGTCCGGATTTTTTATATACACATTGACATTGATAAATTTTATATATACGAGTACAATGACATGGATATTTACTTTGTAAAGTATTTTTTATTTTTTTATTATTACTATTGTGAATGTGAGGACTATGTGGGTCATTTTTTTTTTCTGTTTTCCTTCTTAGTTAGTTTTAATCATGATCTGGCAGTTTGAGTAACTTATGCGACCTACCCAAATGTCCTTTCATTGGTATTGTTCGTCGAATCGTGAGGCTCCTCAAGCTCTGAGTTAAGCTGCACGATTTTCGACAAATGCGTGCATTGATTGGACAGGTCCGCTCAATCTGTGTGGTTCTTTAATCAAAAGACCATTTCAGACATGAATGTACATGTTCTTCACATGATCTGACCAAGATTATGTCTGGACTTTAAAAGAGACTGTGACCTCTGAGTTTGTTTCGGCCTTTCTTCTCAGAGTAGTCAGATAGGAAACGCCGACCTCATCTAGTTTTAAAAAAATGTGATTGACATGTAAAAGTGTTTGTACAAACCTACTTTCATTCACAAAAATATCGTTAAAACATAGATACACTATACACCTAGGGCTACCCCATTAGGGGATTCAGCCGTTTTACTGACTTAGGTTATACGTTTGTGTAACATCAATTCGGTACCTTAATTCTGGAAAGCGAATCAGTTACAGCTGCTATCTAGATACCTATAACCCTGGTTAAAATTCTCAGTATTTTCATTAATCATGTTCCCAAATATCGTCACTTGAACCTACTCCTCAATCGATAAGTTTTTGTTTACTTATTTATTTATTCAGTAGTACACATACATTTCATACGTTTAAGTTGGTGCCAATATCATCGACTACATAATAATTTAGGGAGTTAAAACCACTAAAGTAGGTACTTCCGTAAAAAGTAACAACAAAACAATAATGACAACGGGTATAAGCGAAATTTATCTAATACTAACCAGCGTACATCAGTGACCAATCCGGTCATCCGTCCTTAAAACAAAAGTGATGGAGAGTTTTTGAATTGATACAGTATGTTCCTAAAAGTATTATTATTATGTGTTTAGTCATAGTTCATTTTACATATTTTTTAAGTTATGTTTGATATTATTGTAAGGTATTAGTTTTGCTTTATTATCGTTGACACTTCAAAGCAAAAACGTTCAAACCAAGTTCACTGCTACGCAAATTTTTATACCTGCCGTGCGATTCTGTAACCATCTCACCGTGAAAGCTTGGGTGAAGTGAGCGTGGCGTGAGCTGTCATTCGCTAGGGATTAGCACTATTAAGTGCTCACTTCACTTATGATTTCACGGTGAGATTTTACAGAATCGACCGGCTCAATCGAGAAGTGGATACTTCAAAGCAACCGTTAGAACCAGTACCCTAATTGCGTATCACAGTAACAATCTCGATCAGCTTCATATGTTCGAAAAATGTATCTGCTCAACACTGTAAATTACGCAATGAATGTTATTGAACTATCAAAATGAAACCAATTGCTATTGATAGCGTGTTACGCAACTACCCGCTGTACTTAATCGAGTCCACTTTTAAGCAAAGGTTCAAAACTGTACTCAATCGAGTTCACTGCTGGACAAACGTCCAAAGGCTTCACACGTGACCAACTGTCTGCTCAATTTATCTCGAGGGCGTCACGTTAGGTACACACTGATGTTAGGGCTGCCCACTGGTTTCAAAGTGAATCAATTTTCTCAGAAGGTTCACTTGAAAATAGCTTGCTAGTTCGCAGACGTCAGGTAGGTACTCGAGAATTTGACTTGGAAGTTTATTGATTGACCCATGGGAGTGTCAGTGGAAGTAGCCTGTGTTGTCCCTCTGCAACGACTCTTTCTCCCTTTCCCACACAATTCTGTATGCATGTATAGTTAACAAAAACCTGACAAATCCTAGATTTCTTCTCATTGATGCTCGAAATGTTACATATTATGAAGGAATTGCTCACTCTCGTGGCGCTAGATGCTAAGACACAAGCCACTAGTACGTAGAATGGTCAGTCAGCCGCGCTACCAAGCTTGCTGGTTAATTATAAAACCAAGTTGTGTGCTAAATATGCAACTCCCTACTTACAACACATTCGTTACTATTTTGAAAACATACGTGTGCCCATTAAACACACAACAAACATACTTTTGTCCATTAAGCATACGTGTGTTTTTATTATTTTGCGTTTGTCCGTGTGTGGCCGCACGGGTTGATCGACCAGGTTAAGCTACGCATGCCGCGGTTGTTCCGTAGACGGGTGACCATATTTACATACCAAGACCCCTCCGTGCCTCGGGAAGCACGTTAAGCCGTTGGTCCCGGCTGTCATTCGTGGATCTTTGACGGTCTTTATGGGTTGTCAGAAGCCCGAAAGTCTGACAACCAGTTTTACCAAGGTGTTTTGAATTAGCTAGTAACTGGGTTTTGGATGTCAGATAGGCAGTCGCTCCATGTAAAATACTGGCACTCAGCTACATCCGGTTAGACTGGAAGCCGACCCCAACATAGTTGGGAAAAGGCTAGGCTGATGATGACGTGTATCCTTTTACATAGTTACAAAGTGTACCTTCTATCTTTTCCTGTTATCTTCATTTATTCATTTATTCATTTATTCATTTATTTGCATACCATAATGTTTATAAAGATGTTACATAAAGCTTCAAGCTACAGTACAGTTATGGACCCTGTTAGGGCACAGCAACATGGTATTAACTTAATATTAAAATTTAAAAAATAAAATAATAACAATTCTTATAAAATTATGTGAACTTATAAATTATCTACGTATCAAAAGTTATAGATAGAAATTATTTACTTACAATGATATTATTATTGAGATCATTTTAAAAATTATGGTTTTTATTTATTATTTAAGTATTCATTTATATTATAGTACTCATATTCATATTCATCATCATCATTATCATCTATGAACAAAAAATTGGTCATCGTTTCCATTCACAAATTAAAATAAGACAAATAATTAAATTAAGACAAATAGCGATATCAATAATAATCGTAAAATAACATACCATAGGTAGTTAGTGAGATAAAATTGTAGGTGATGTGTGTGTTGTGTACAGGTAGGAATTTTAATGTTCAACATTTACTTATCGTCCAAGAATTCCTTTAGAGTGTAATACGATTTTAATATAAGGTATTTTTGGAGACTGTTTTTAAATTTATTTTCGTACTCTATGTCTTTAATTGAGTCTGGAAGCTTATTATATATTTTCACGCACATGGCGAAGGGTCCTGAATGGAACATAGATAATTTTGAGCTTGGTAAGGCTAATTCTTTTTTGTTTTGCCGTCTATTACTGCGATGTTGTGGGCGAAGGTCCTTAGTGAGTGGAAATAGTGACTGGTGTTTTCTTACAAATTTGCTAACTTCTAAAATGTAGATACCAGTTAGTGTAAGGACTTTGTATTTTCCGAAGAATGGCTTGCAGCTTTCTATGCTATCTATATTGGCAAGAATTCGTATACATTTCTTTTGTAGAACAAAAAGTCTATCTCTGTCTACACCGTTACCCCATACCACGATTCCATAATTTAGCCAGGAGTATGCGTAGGCATAGTATGCTGTTAGAGCAGTTTTAAAATCGGTAGCTCTTTTAAGCTCCTCCAAGGCATATATAAAGCTGGCTAGTTTGTTTGCCAATGTATCTATATGGACTTTCCAGTTTATATTGGTATCTATAGTCAAACCTAACAGTTTAAACTCGTTTATGCATTGCAGCTTTATATCGTTGTATGAGTAATTTATATCCAATTTGCGTTTTTGGTATGGTCTATATTGCATTATCTTTGTTTTGTCAAAATTTAATTCTAAGTTGTGATCTTTTAACCATGCTATTATTTTGGAGAGCTTATTGTCTAGACTTAAGTTTAGGTTTTCTTTATTGGTGTAAGGAAAAATGATAGAAATATCGTCAGCAAATAGAATACTTTGAGCGTCAATTTCTTTAGGGAGGTCATTAATATAGACTAGAAATAGTAAGCATCCTAAAACGCTGCCTTGCGGTATCGACATTGTTATTTTTGCTTTATTAGATCTTACGCGTGTTATTTGGCCAGTCTGTGGGTCACTATGTTCTACCTCTACGAATTGTTCCCTATTTTCTAGGTACGAGCAGAACCACTTGTGTGCTGTACCTCTAACACCTATTGCATATAATTTATTGAGTAAAATTGCGTATGAGACTCTGTCGTAGGCTTTGCTCATATCCAGTAAAATCCCTACTGCATATTGTTTGTTATTGATTATATTTAAGGCTTCCTGGATATACTTAAAAATTGCTAATGTAGTGGATCTATTTTTCCTGAACCCATTCTGGCTATCGTTGAATATTTTATATCTTTCGCAATAAGAATAAAGTCCTTTTGACATCGCAGTCTCCAATATTTTTGAGAAGGTCGGTAGCAATGCTATCGGCCGATAATTACTAGTGTCAGTCTGGTCTCCCTTTTTGTAAATTGGTTTCACTATCGATACTTTCAGCAGGTCAGGGACTGAGCCTTCATCTAAAGACTGATTTATCAAATAAGTTAGCGGTAGCGTTAATTCTTCAGCGCATGCTTTTATAAGTACAGGCGGTAGCTCGTCATGCCCATAACTTCGTTTGTTTTTCAATCTTTTTATAATAAACTTAATTTCGTTAGGGTCAACAGGTCTTAGGTAAATGGAGTTTTCACTTGGGAGGAGATAGAACGGCCAGTTGGACAAACGTTCCCGTTTGCGATATTCGTTTTTCCTACTGATACAAAATAATCGTTGAAAGCGTTGGCAACAGTTGTCGCGTTTTCTATCACAATATTCTGTACACGCAATTGTATGTTATTTATTGTTTTTTTGTTATTCTTATTTGTACGCTCTTTTATTATTTGCCACATTGTTTTTGTTTTATTTTCCGATTTACTCATTATTCTTATGTAGTTTAGTTTTTTTGAGTGGGCCACTGTTTTCTTAAGTAATTTTTCGTAACGTTTATAGTATTTCTCCAATACATTGTTATTAGTTGTAGTCATTAATGCTTTTAGTTGTCTTTTATGCTTGCACGCTACTCTTAATCCAGTCGTTAGCCATGATTTAGATGATTTCTTTTTAATTCTTACGGTTTTCTTAGGTATACACTGATCTAATATGTTTTGTAAGGTGTTATTAAACGACAGGTAATTAGTATTTATATTTTGATTTTCGTTTATTATTTTACTCCAGTCGAGTTTTTTCAGTTCTTTTTTAAACGAGTCTATGTTTTGTTTGTTATAGATCCTCTTTAAAGCTAATATTTGTTTATTATTAATTATTGGATCGTGGGTAGGTATTGTGATAGCTATTCCTCTGTGGTCTGAGAGTCCAAGCTCCACTACTTCTAAATGGAATTTGTCGTATGCGTTTGTAAATATTAGGTCAATACATGTGGTGCTTGAAGTTGTTACTCTGGTAGGTTCCGTCACTAGTTGTCGAAAGTTGTACTTGGTCATAGTATTTAGAAGATTGAATGAATTGCGATTTTTCTCAAGGATATTTACGTTGAAATCCCCGCCTATAATTATGTGTTTACGTTTGTCCTTTATGTTGATTTTGAGTAGCAGTTTTTCCAAGGCTGTATAAAATATTTCGGTTTCCCTATTTCTTCTCTTCGTCTTCCTGCGGTTATCGGTGGTAGTACAAACAAGAGACTACAAGACGCTCTGAAGTCTGATGCTCCGTTAGTGGTCAATTCTCTGTGTTACCTGCTACCCACTAATTGTTATTAGTTCGTGTCATAGGAGGTAGTTTGGAGATTTGTGGTACATTGCGTATTTGTATGGAGATATGTTGCTTTGTGTTGTGTTGTGAGGACATTTCGAGTGAACCGATTAATTCTTGGAAACTGGGGTTGTTCGCCTTAAGCTTGTCTGTGAACTCACCTCTGCAATCACACTTTACTCCGGTAATACTGATGTTATTTTATATTAATTCTGGGAACTTTTGATGAATTGAAAGTGAATGTATGTGTTCATTTTAGCGAACTTCAAAACAAGTTCTTAAGCAAATAATTTGAAGAAAAATAATGTTTGAAATATTTGTCATTGCCATTTTAAAAATGAATGACATATTTGAATAACTACCTAATGGTCTTACAAACCCAAGTACAAAAAAACGAATTTCAGTTCACTTTTACAGTAACGTCGGTACACATGCGCAAAAACTTTCTTTTAGGTATAACAGTTATTACGCGCCCATTTATAATATAAGTTAGTAACATTACTAGAGGACCCACAATGACTTTCTAGTGTTTATAAAAAACCATTTTTTCTAGCCATGCGTTAACGTAATAAGATGTTTTATCATATTCAATAATCCTGGACCAACAGGTGTCAGTATAAAAGAACTAACCGTGTCTACGGAGAGTTTTTGCTGCCTCAACTGTCGCACCTATCTGATATTTTTTCAGCTAAACTGTTCCTAAATTACCAGACAATGGTCTTTATTTAGTGGGACTTAAAAACCACTTTTTATCTATTGTGTGTAAAAAGAGTACATTACATTACGATATGTGTGTGTGTGTGTGTGTGTGTGGCACATGTCGATCGATCAGGTTAAGGTGCGCTTGCCGCGGTTGGTCTGTGGTGGATGGGTGACCATCTTTACATACCGAGACCCCTCCGTGCCCCGGAAAGCACGTGAAGCCGTTGGTCCAGGCTGTCATTCGTAGATCTTTGACAGTCGTTACAGGTAGTCAGAAGCCCGAAAGTCTGACAACCAGTCTTACCAAGGGGTATCGTATTACCCAGTAACTGGGTTGTGGAGGTCAGACAGGCAGTCGCTCCATGCAAAATACTGGTATTCAGCTGCATCCGGTTAGACTGGAAGCCGACCCCAACATAGTTGAGAAAAGGCACATGACGACGATATGTGTGAATTCAGCTGTACATTATTGCACGGCGCTAAAATTAGCGTCTGAGCGTAGTGAGGGTGCTATATCTCGTGTGACCTAAATCCGTACTTAAGTCACGCTTTTCTGGGTAAAAATAGACTTTTTTAGCCACAGAAAGGCGTGACATGAGTCCTATAAATAGCATTTACCTTTACTAATACTTCTGTTAAGTCAATAGACAATTACTTAACCATATTACTTATTTTTTCCAACAAAACCAAATTCTGTTTCCTTCCATCAAATGTCTAATAACACATTGTACCAAAAATAGTGAATTCTTTCCTGATTTACTCGAGAGACATAAGAAACCACTTAACTTAATAGTTAGCCTTTAGTCGAGAGGCAGTTGACACAAAATAAATAAGATACAGAAGGCTTGCTGTATACAACGTGTAACGTTAAATGCGCAAATCCTGAAAATAGTTTGATCAGAATAACGAGCAGAGTTAATTGAACCACTTTTTAATATAGGTCAAATTATTCAAATAATCTTCATTAAAAACGTTGCCGTGTATATTTATTAATAGGTCAAGCAAACCAATGTCAGCGCGGCGCAGCGGCCCGGTGACGACTCCTCCCTCGGTAAAGCGTCATCGCAGACGCAAGAAACGATCAGAATGGCCATTAAAACTAAAACAGCACATAAAACCTTTACAATTTTTTTAATGACTTGTTTTCTGTCTGTAATAAGTCAATTGAATTAAAAATCAGGTGGGGTGTCTGAGGTTTTGCGCATTTAACGTTACACGTTGTATAACGAACGAAAACACGCACAGGTGCCAACGCCGGCTGTCGCTGAAAACCAGCGCTGCGGCTCTGTCTCGCATATGGGCTTAGCATTATGCTGAGCGATGGCCTATTTGCGTGGATGTGACGCACGTGTTCTTATATGCGTATGCAAGTCACCGTATTTTTTTTCTTTTGCACATAAACACGCTTCACGTATAAGAGTGTAAGCGCACTCGCGAATGGCATTCTTGCCTGAAACACAGTTTTAAATAAAGCTAGATCATCGTCATCACTACATGCACCTGAAATAAGAATATGTTACTTTTTGATGGGCACTGATAAACCATTATATGGGAAATTTTACTTCTTGGCTAAATGCACACTTTCTGTAAACGGTTTTTTTCCAATAAATTGTTATAGATGTATGAGGAACAGTGTGTAAAGTTCAGTCATCCTCCATAAAAAACGGAGGATCCGTCAAATAGACGGGTGTTGGTGGGCAACTGCCCGACTATTGATGTCGGGACGTTGTATATATGATACATAGTCGCGCGGTAAAGTCTACTTGCGCGATGTAGGATTTTTGCGTGAGATGATTTTTGCGTCAGTGTCATGTGTAGTTCACATATGGCTATGTAGATATTGTGTTCGTATGAGACCGTCATCTACAAGTGCGTGCGCCTGTTTTTTGCTTTTTGTAAGGAGCCAACCTTCTGTATTTTGTGATATTTGACGCCATTAGAGTAGGCGTGGGCGATGTGACGTCATCTTTGTCGTATAATCAGAGCTTATTGTTTTTAGATGCATGTCGACACTGGATCTTTTCTTAGTTTATCTAAAACTAAATGGGGAGAAAAGGAGGGTTGATGAACGTTAAGAAAGCTGTTTGGGGGTCATGTCAATTAATTGTTGTGTAGGGAATTATTTTTGAGTATTTATTTTTTATTAATGATATTATAATACAGAGGTGTTACTTAATTCTAAACTCGCCAAACTTTGAGAAAACTTTGACAATTTGCTGTTTTGCTATTATGTATACATATAATATTAGCCCATGATGTCCCTCAGACAGGCAAACGCATTATTTCATTGACATTTTCAGTGTCGTATTAAAATAACTTAAAAAATAAATTAAAATGAATAAATACATATTATTGTCTCTAAAAGAATGTAATTTACACTATGAATGGTCGCTAGTAAGTTAATTTCAACACGACTGTTAGTGTCGTCGTAAATTCTTCCAACAGAACACAACTGTTGCTCACGTTATTGTGTGTGAAGGGTGGGCGTTTTGGGAGACTGTCTTTTTAGTCCAGTCAATAATGGAGTTGTAGAGTGCGTGATCACGTTCCACTACTGCACATCGTGGTAGGTGCGCTGGAAATGCTGAATAACTTTTATTTTCACTTTTCCGGAGCGTGTAGCTCAAAGACGGTTGGGAATTTAGAAAATGTTATGAGCCCACAATGCACCGTTTTTGAGATATTAGCGAAAAACAAAAAAAGTAGGAACTTTCGACGATTTCCAGAAATTGTCCAAATTTTTGTGGTTGTCACGTTTACCCAGTTAGCCAAAGATTTGACTAAGAATTCCAATCCGTTGGCATCTTAGTATATTTATTTTCGACCCGAAGACCCAAAAACACTTGATTGTACGGCTCGTTAGATATAAATCAAAGCTAGTGCTTACAAAACGATCGCCCCTCTGAAGCCTTCAGAGTCTTCGATTTGTGAACTGAGATCGGTCCTAAAGATTTCTCCAATTTCTAAGAGCCATTCTCGACAAGTCACCCATAGCCTTTGTTCAAACTCAATAGGTAAAGCGGCTGAACATTATTCAATATCAGTCCCAAAAGATGTAACAGAATACGGAATCAAGGGCTAACTCATTCATAACTCAGTTAATTCTAAGTGCGTTGGTTCCTTTCCTAAGGTTCCGTACCCAACGGGTGCCAACGGGATTCGCCAAAGACTCCGCTGTCGGTTCGTCTGTCCGTCAGCGGGCTACAGCCCGTCTCATGAACAGTAATAAGTAGACAGTTGACATTTTCACAGAGTGTGTATTTCTGTTGCCGCAACAAATAATAAAGTTAACAAGAATTTTTTTTTTTGCATTATTGCCTTGTGGTACGGATCCCTTCGTGTGCAAGTCCGACTCGCACTTGGCCGCTTTTTCTTTTCTAACTCGTAAACAACTTCGCTTTCCTCTCTCAGGAATGCTAGGAATATGAATGCAGTATTTTATGACGTCTCTTAGAGCTGCCTGGGGAGTGAAGTTGGACGGCTGTGTCTGAGTTTTTTCGGCATGACTTTGTTTTGACGGATTCCTGAAAGTTGAGAACTTTTGTTTTAAAGGCACGTATATTTTGCAGTGAAGGATATTTTTGTTAAGTAATTGATTTTCTGTTTTCAGTTGATGTTTGGGCTTTGTAACAATGCAAGTTCAGCGTCAAAATAGACGAATTATTAATATACACGATGCAAAATGATTACGTGTGTTTATTAAAATTGTTGTCAAAAGTAAAGATTTTCAATTTAGATGTTTTTGTTGGTCACGACACAAAGTGCGATACAGAGAGTGCCTTCTCGAAGACGCGCACCACTCTATTCCCTAATCGCTTACAGTAGCAGTGTGAAACATACCGCTAGTGTTTTAGTTTTGTCAATAGACAATAATTACCTATGAGTGGGTAGTTTGGAAACACGATAAAATTAAAATATTAACGGAATGTTGCACACTTTTACTGTAAGCGATTAGGAAGAAGAGTGGGGCGCGTCTTCGTGGTTGGCACTATCTGTAAGAAAATAATTATAAAATGTGCTATGACGTCGTGTCATCGACCTCTCTAAGATAGGGTTGAGCTGCTCGATGAGTAATTCATGCCTACCCACGGTCAATAATTGGTAAAATGTAAACATTTACAATTTAGATGTTTTTATTCGACTAATTACTACAAACAATAGGGTTTTTGTCCATTAGATTTTAAGGAAATAATAACAACACGACATCAGAGGGACAATTCTCGAAATTTTAAGAACGTTCACAGTCTGACCTCAGTCTCAATCTGTCAAAAATACCTCTAATTTCCCTACATTTTTGACAAGTTTTTGACATTGATTGCCGCTGAGATTATACTGGGAGATAGTAGAGTTTGAACGTTTTTAATTACAACCTTTATAACCTTTATTCCATAAAACTATTAAAACATCATAAACAACAATGATGTTCTCTACGTGCATGCACTACTCGTATTACACAAATACTCGGCACCGTTCACGTTCGCGTTACGTGCATTCAATTGCGGGAATAGGCATTCTGCTATATTACAACTGAGCAGGTACAGTCACGCCTCTGTCCTCTCCAAATTCTTAGGTATAACCTAGGTATAAAGCACGTCGACAAGACAAATAGAGCACATTAGCAACTACTCCGTCTAATTTGTAAGTGTCAAACTTCAAGTAATGTGTTTATACTGAGTTAGTATTCACTGGCTCCCGTGTTTGTCCGTAGCTGGCGGCTGCCCCGAAAGCTTGCAACTATTTCTGGACTTTACTCCGGACTGTAGTTCACGACAGTCCTCGTTTGTGTTAGTGGTAAGACTATTTTGAGAATTTTAGTGCAGCTTGGAAAGACTAGAAAATTGTATTTTTTTTTTGTACACGCCGGTATTCTCCCAAGATTCTCCCATAATGGCAGAGTGTTGATTATACACATTTCACTAGTATGTTATTAATCGCATGTAAAAGAGGGCAAGTGTTTTGCCATTAGATAGGCAAATGTATGTTCATACTTTAGGAAGCTACTAAGCATTGTTTAATTGAAAAACTGAATTAGACCTGACCCCACTCTGAAATCCAAGACTCAGCAGTCTCGTTTCCTAACACTACACTGCATAAAGAAGTACGAGTACTTTAATTCAAATGTTATATGAAGCAATTCCGATATTTATATGATTGATCTGTCCTTAACATCAAACGAAAAGAATACCTATTTGTTATTTCTGTGAGTAAGAGAATGGTAGGAAGCTTATTCACTTTGCCATTAAATGTGTCAATAAAAGATCATAATATAATATTAACTTATTTTACACAATGCGATGTACTAACTTGTAATTGGCTGCGTCGTGTACGGACTGCCATTGGAAGAATAATATAATATGACGTGACATTCTAGCTACCCATAGCTGGTGATTTGAGATCACGTTACTTTTGTGTGACGGACCTTTATGTATTTGTACTATGCCATGAAGTCAACACAACAGAACACAAGGTTTCTTTGTAAAAGAGTATTGTGTAGTACCGTAACTCACCGGCGTCTTGTCAGTGTTACGATCTCTAAATCGGCGCTATAAATACTTGAGGCGACACAGCACTGGTGCCTGCTTGGTACTCTACTTACTGTGATAAAGTACTCAGTTAAACAGAAACGGTTAGTGGAGACTATATTTTTCAATAGTTTTATTTTTATGTTTTACTAGCTGAACCCGAGCGACCTCGTTCGCGTGCATGGCGGAAAACAAAATTGGATATCATGGGTTTTTTTTGCGCCGAACCATAATTCTTTTTGTACACAGAAATCTGCCACTGAAAGTCCCGTTAAAGTCGATTCAGCCGCTTCGGAGATTAGCCCGAACAAACAGACAGATAGACAATTTTTTTTTACTTTTCTATTAGTTTATACTTTAATATGCATTTGGTAAAAAGCTGTTATTTTAAAATTACAAACAAACACTCCAATTTTATTTATTTGTATAGATTCACGTTTTTGTTCAGGGATATTTTAATTCGAAATTCCGATAAAAACATCAGAAATTAGCCGTAAATAAACAGACTTGTCAGATGTAAGATTTTTCTTAGTTAAGTATTTGTTTTTCTGTTTCTTTACGCCAAGGGCGATAAGAAAATAAATATAAAATGGGCTATGATGTCGTGTCATTGAACTCTCTAAGATAGGGTTGAGCTGGTCGATGAGTAGGTAATTCATGCCTACCCACTGTCGGTACGGGTTCACTCAAATCTGTATGGCTCTTCCCTAAAAGGCCACTCTAGAGAACTGTCTTCAATTAAGATGACCTTGGTCTTAAAGGTCTCAGTTGGTTTTGAGACTTCAAACTACGATTAAATATTAGATAGTCATAACCTATATTGAATAAGTCAATAACGTAAATCGTTTAACATATTTATAATATAAAAATAAATAAATATAACTATAAACCAAATATAATTATAAATGATACTATGTTAATTCAATATTATTTTTTTTCTTAACAAAAAGCGCCTTCACCCTCTCTCCTATTAAAAATTAACTTTGATGTGTCCGACAGCGTCCATAATCGATGTTTATCATTTCAACTATTATGTACACATTATGGAATGCAATAAAGTATTGAGTATTGAATTAAGCTGGAATACATGTTATTTCAACGTGATGGAAAAAATATAAAGCTAAACTGAAACCCTGAATTGAATACATAGGTATATAAATGCATGCCTACTTCCCAGGGGGGTAGGCAGAAATCAAATAACTTCTCCCGCTCTGGGAGGAGCGGGAGGGCGTGTCAGACTTTTACTGACTAAAACCCACCCGTGTTCCTCCAGTTGCCTGTGCCAAGCGCCACGGTAACTCTTTCGAACAATCCGCGACCCTGGCAGGCATCGGCCCTAGCGGACCCCGTCAGTTACTGCTGACACCTCTTTGAGACGCGCGTGGAACACAACGCGCCGTCGACCTGGGCCTGGTCCTTAGCGGACGGCGGGATCGGGCGGGGATCGGGGTACCTGCTACGACCCTTACATACTCCATTGCTTCGTTTACGTTCATACATCAGAAGGCCAATTCCACTAATTGAAAACGTCCAAAATCTAGTCGTAATCTCACTGCGACAATCAATGTCAAAAACTTGTCAAAAATGTATGGGAGTTAGAGGTATTATTGAAAGATTGTTACTGTGATCCGACTGTGAACGTTCTTAAAAGAACGAGAACTGTCCCTTAGGTCATAAACGCTTGCTTAATTCAAAATTAAAACTATTTTGGTCTCAATAAGTACAAAAATAATAAGATAAGATAGAAATGGTAATGTTTATTTTCCAAAAAAAAAAAGGCTTTACGTTTCCTTATAGTCTAGGTACATTAATAGAAACAAAATAAGACGCAAAGGAAGCATTTTGCTAATGAACTCCCAGTGGGGAGTTGTGAGGTTGTTTTTAGTTTTATTAGCATTTTATTTTGCTAATAAAACTAAAAACGATATAGCAGAAACACATAAAACACCCACATGAAAAAAGTACCTAATTCGTCAAAAATAAAACCCCAATTTTACACGAAACATCAAACAAAAAAAAAAAAAAAATGGCTTTATTTCCCCCGGGCATCTTTGCCACATCCCATCGCGTTTAAATCCTTGGTGTCCATTAACAGATTGCCACGTATCTACTGGAACGTACTGTCGTCATTCTGAGGCTTTCACTATGACATGGTGTTGCGAATATCATCAAAGGAAATCTTGGAGAGATACGGTCTTCATTTAAATGACAAATATAATGTATAAAGGTATCCGGTGGACTCATTTTTGGAGGTGGGGAAATATTGATTTTGGTTTCTTATTTGTGTATTTGGCAAATAAATCGCGAGCGAGACTGTCAAATAAAAGTGTCTAAAAGTGTCGTGGTCCACCATGTAATTGTTATTATATGTATACTTATTCACAATATATATATTTAAGTGTTATCTTGTATATTGCTATTGAGGCTTTTTTGATAATTTAACATTGTTTACGTCACAATACGAGTATTAGTGTTAAATTATAATAATTATGAGGATGTTCCCAAAAAGCTAGAAATGCCATCGCAAGAGACCCTAGCAAATATAGCAGGTCAAACCTGGCACATAGGTGACAGATAGGTCTATCTATAGAGACAAGATTGGTTCCGCATTCTCTCAAGATCGACTTAAGTGTAAAGAAAAGGAAGCTTTCCCTTGCAGTTTCCACAGGCTAAAACTTCAGTAATAATTATTACAGGCCGGTAAAGACAAAAAAAAAATCTAACATCCAATTAACCTCGAATAAATCAAAATAAATAATAATCAATAATAAAGGGGGTAGCGGGTTAAGGGGGGTCTGGCGGCCACCACCGAATCTGGTAAAATCGTTCCAAAAATCTTGAAGAGGGTCGAAAAACAAGCAGTATAAGCTTTTTACCGACATTACAACCCCAAACGAAAACACAGTAATGGCGAAAAATATGATTTCTTGTGATTTTTATTTTTTTCAACCAGTTTAATTTATTTTTAAATAGTTTAAACTCAATTAAAAAATTGTTTTGGAATCTGTGGAAGTCCCCTGAATTTTTTCAGATTTTTTGGTCAAGTAAAAACATGTGAATTTTAGGTTTAAATGCCAAAAAATCGTGAAAAACGCGTCATTTTCAAGATACAACCCTCTTATTTTTAGGGTTGTTTTCATTTTCCCGAGGGGTGCTGTATAGTATAGATAGCGGCAATCGTCCTCTATCGAATGCAGGTCAGATAGCATGATCAGCGACCTCAAAAACCCCTATAGAGATGTATGTTTTATAGCAAAGACGCATTATACCAAGTACGCGCCGTAATTTACCGAAAGTTGAAATTTCGAGTTTTTAAAATTCACATGTTTTTACTTGACCAAAAAATCTGAAAAAATTCAGGGGACTTCCACACATCCAAAACAAATTTTTAATTGCGTTTAAACCATTTAAAAATAAATTAAACTGGTTGAAAAAAATAAAAATCACAAAAAATCATATTTTTCGCCATTACTGTGTTTTCGTTTGGGGTTGTAATGAAAAAAATGAAAAAAAAAAATTGAAAAAATGTTTATTAGTATTAACAAGTTTACTTACATTACTAGGTAGTGATTGGAGCCTCCTTTTAAGCTAATATAATAAATAATAATAATAATAAAATTTATAATGTCGGTAAAAAGCTTATACTGCTTGTTTTTCGACCCTCTTCAAGATTTTTGGAACGATTTTACCAGATTCGGTGGGGGCCGCCAGACCCCCCTTAACCCGCTACCCCCTTTATTTTCATTTCTTTTCTTTTTTTCAAAAAGCAGTCAAAATCAAGACACGGCTTCGTACCTATTTTGCCAATGTCTTCCTACACACAAATCCCCAGCGATAATCTGAAAAAACGCATCTTTTGTGTTATAGAAATCTGACCAGAGAGTACTCCGTTCGCCAATTAGGTTTTCAAACACAGGTATATACCTAATTCGGATCTCAAAGGAACCCAAACTTAAATAATACCTTGTTGTCCTGTTTGTTCCGTTTCTATTTCAACAGTAAATAAGAGGTCTCCAGAGGTCTTCATGTCTGTATCTGACAGGTACTATTGTGCTATAATAATAGCTTCGTTATATGGAATTCAACTTATCTTGGAAATTTTATTCTGTTTTCTATTTAGGTAAAGATATAATAGTTGGGGTTATTTTGTACGTTGTTCAGGAAGTTAAAGCTGAAAGTTTTTGTGTACGGGAATGGTATTTTTTATTTAGAACATTATGGAGTGTAATGGGTTTCAAGAACTATGTAGGATTGTTGTATGATGAAGAAATTATGTTGATCGTTATTTTTTTCTAATGTTTTTCGGTATTAATGTTTAAGTTACTTAGCCAAGCTATATTGTTAAGGTCGGTCTACATTTCCAGTAATAGGAACTGTAACTAGAACTTTAGGTAATCTTGACTAATATAATAAGCCTAAAATATTCCCACTGCTGGGACACAGACCACTTCTCTTTTTGAGAGGGAGTGGGCAGTGATCCACCACACGTTCCCAATGCGGGTCGGTTAGGTGTCACATGTCTTCGAACTTTTGGTTCTAGGACATACCAGTTTTCTCCTGTTATTTTCCTTCGCCGTTTTGTGAGCAGTAGTGATGAAATAAATAACACAAAGTAACGTGTCTCACTGGGAGGGGCCCGTGGCTAAATAATAACAGCTCAGGTCATTCGATCAGGTTAAGCTACGCTTGCCGAGGTTGGTCTGTGGATGGGTCTTTACATACCGAAACCCCTCCGTGCCTCGGAAAGCACGTTAAGCCGTTGGTCCCGGCTGTCATTCGTAGATCTTTGGCAGTCGTTACGGGTAGTCAGAAGCCCGAAAGTCTGACAACCAGTCTTACCTAGGGGTATCGTATTACCCAGTAACTGGGTTGTGGAGGTCAGATAGGCAGTCGCTCCATGTAAAATACTGGTATTCAGCCGCATCCGGTTAGACTGGAAGCCGTCCCCAACATAGTTGGGAAAAGGGTAGGCAGATGATGAACGCGCCTCACTGGGTTCGAATAAACGACCTACAACTCGTAAGACGAGGCCGTTACCCAGGGCCACCACTGCTCTCTTAATATCACCTCTCTCTTGACTAAGATAAATGATTTTAAATCTAGGGTGAACTTCACCAAACTTTTATATCTATAATAAGTCGTATACTGAGAATAAATTTTGAATTTTTGACAGTTTTTCCATACTAGAACTATCAGATGTCGATTTTATGCCACGGATAAAAGATATCTGACTTTTGTAAAATCAACCCCTAGAAGGTTTACTTAATCACTTTTACACATCAGTCATATTTAAAATTAAATAGCTACTATATGCAGTTCTTTTGAAAGAGATCGAATCCTCTGATAATCGTGGATACAGAAATAAACTGAAATTTAAAATATTCTCACCGCTTTTAAAAACCTGAATTGAATGGTTGTGTGAAGTGAATAATATGAAATTTTATCCGTAAATAACACTTTATGTAAATCAAGATAACTCTCGGGAGTTCAGTGACCTGTGACTTCCGCCATATAAGCACGAGCTTACATGGCGGAATAATAATAATATTTTTGTTGGCATATCTTGTTACTGATATACAGGATATCTATGTACAAATCTTATCAGTAATTATGTATGTCAGTATCTATCGATCGTGCTGTATATATTACTGCAAAGTAATTCTATACTAATATTAAATCTGAAGACAGCGAGGGAAAGAAGAGATTTTAAAAAGTCTGAATGAAAACGACGGCGAAGTCGCGAGCAAAAGTTAGTAATATTTAACTAGCCGACTTCTCTTACTATAACTCTGTTAATGATACTCAATAGAGCCTTTCCTTACTTGGTTTCATTCATATCCTGGAACTAAAAAATAAGTATCTGGCGAGATGTGGGTGTACATAAAACAGCTTACTCCTTCTGGAACACAAGCGTAATGTATATAAATGTATGTAACTCTAGTATCTGCAAGAGTGACTATATCCACTGTCAGGAGTGCGAGCAATAGGTAAATGGATGCAAGCTGTAAGGAAGCTACGTGAACGTGTGACGTTGCTTACACTAGTTTTCCTACGGATACATAAGGGACGTAGTTAAGCTTCAACAGAATATTCGGAGTACCCCCCCTCCCCCCCCCCACACAAAACCCGGTGCGCATTCCTTCTTTATATAACTTTTAAAATTATATTATTAAAAACTTTTGGCATGTTTTCAAAATTATCTATTGTTTATTTTCTCACATGAACTGGAGGAGCGGAACCACCTAATACAAGCAATCTTTGCTTAAAAGGTGACTCCAAACTTAACAATGTTATTTACATAATGTGTTGATGTAATAAACATTTTTATTTTTTATTTATTTATTTTATTTATTTAAGTACATGGAGGACCTACAGCTATTAAATACAGACACGAAAGGAAATCATAATCACCCGAAAGCCAATTACAAATCCTCACGTATAGAATTATAATAATAATTTATGGTGTGAGCACAAGAACAAAAAGCCCATCACCTTAACTAAAATATGTAGCAATATAAATACATAGTTTGCAAATATATGCCTAAAATAATAGAGAAAACAATAAAATAACAAAATCAAATAATATAACCTACCGCTACTTAAAAAATTTGAGGCTTAAACACCTTCTGGCCGAAATCACACTAATTGTGAATGGATCAAAATCATATTCCTTGCATATGTCATTGAAACTACTGCTACTGATTTTTATTTTATTGTTTGACCTACTTCCTCTCCTTTAGGTGATGTCAACCAACAAGTAGCTGACTAGCCGGTATTTTCTGTAAAAATGTCACGTGCCGTGAAAACTTAGGTGACGTTAGCTGTCATTCCACCTGCTACTTGGGAGTGACACTATTGTCAGCTCACTTCAAGCTCACTTTACTCAATTTTTCACTCTGAGGTTTCTACAAAATAGACCGGTAGTTCTTGGCATCTTCTGACTTTTGGAGGTGGAAGAACGAGGTGTGATGTTCCACCCTTTTCATAAGAGGACATTACACTTCATTTCTCTAACTCTGCGTCCCACTTGCACCACAAATCACTAAACACGTTTATCTTTATACAGACGCACGTTCGTATATTTAAAACAACATTCTGTCTTTGTTATCTTCAACTGATTGACAGAAACGGAACGATAATTTAAATTTGTCTAACACTAAACGTATCTAGTGATTTGTGGTGCAAGTGGGCCTACAAGTCAATAGAGGCTAAGAAGTCTTTGACATAGTCATTTTTCTGGCATACCTTCTCGGCATTCTTAACCAGAGGCAACTAAAGATGTTTATACGATACTATACGGCGTTATTATTTGAAAAACAATCTGCCTATCGCAGTCCACTGCTGGACAAAGGTGTCTTCCAAGTTGCACCACAACTCACGTTTTTTCGTCTTTCGTATACAGTCTACCCCCAACCTCTCTTTAAGTTAATTGGTGCATATAGCTCAAGAGTTAATTGAAGAATGTTTGTGAAACAACATGCAACTTTACCGATCATTTTTCTGACACAATCTTTCCCATACATAACAACAATATGAAACTTTTCTAACACAAAAATTGTTGAAATTGAACCTAAACAGTAGACCAAATACTCCTATTTGTAGTCAAAACTTTTTAACCGACGCAGCATAGCATGGACCGCACAACTTTGTAACTTAACATACCGGTACTTGTGTGCCTTCATCGATTGTATTGTGCGCAATTTTCTTTGCATGGCGACCTCAACTTGTTTGAAAAGATGCTGCTATTTGAAAACTTTATATTTCAGAGATGTTTTTTTTTTGTCGGTAGATTCTTCTTCTTTGATGTTGTCTGTTTCTTTGCCAAGCCCTTTCCAGCGTTGGGGTAAGCTTTTAGTCTAGCCAGATACATACATAAGTATGTGGCGGCCTCTGCAACGCCACATGAGAACTACGCATCAAAATCCCGCATCGCGCAAGTGAAGTTTACCGCACAAGTAGCATATATACAGCATCCGACATCAATCGTTGAGCAGTTGTCCACCAGAAACACCCGTCTGCCCGAATGATCCTCCCTTTTCTTTAGAGGATGAGCGAACTTTACATCCTGTTCCTCAAACCTCTAGAAGTTTACAGAATACGAAATCGACTGCTGCGGTAGCGACTAGTGACAAATGTTCGAGTCCAAATTTTGGTGCAATTGAGCGCAAGCTAGCTGTCATATATGGAGTTGTTAGAATTGTCACGGGCCGTCAGTGTCTATGACTAAAAACTGACGTTCACTGATGCTCAGTTCCTATAAACAAAAACGAATCGGTTTACCTACCAATGGCAACATTTTTCTTGTCAAACTGGGCATATAAATAGATTCGTGAGCTGACTTTGCCTATGATAGCTACTTCCATATGGGAGGGTTTACTATGCAAAGCTATGAGGTATCTGCTTCATTACTGGTAAAGATACAAGAGTCTTAATTTTAACCAATAACGGTCCCTAAATTATAAGATAAGCCATGAAACGCTTGGTTTGTATGGAAACTGTTTTCAGTACTGTCAGTAGCAGCGGAGCCGGGGCGTCGTCATGCTCTGTAAATACATAAACTCATGCCTTTATCCCAACGGTTAGGCTAAAACCACTGAACGCCACCTGCTAAACTCCTTAGATAAATCCTTTTGCTTCATTTACGTTCGTACATCTAACCAACCAGAGCTGCACCTTTATTACGTAACACAGTATCAGTCACAATCTGAATTATTACAAAGAATATTGCTAATCCATTGCTGCATGTATTCGAAAAATTGGTCAGCTCAAAAACGTAAATAACGCAATCAATGTTGCTGAACCGTCAAAATGAAATTGCTAGTTAGTGTTTTACGCTATTACCTCGTAGATGTGGTTGAATACTAAGGGCTAAGGCATTAAGTCCGCCTTTGTACCTTTTTGTGTGCGAAAAGTTTAAATAAATAAATAATCGTATTGGTTTGCTCAAAGCAACTGAGCACCTGATATGAGCGACCATAATAACCAGATTCTCGTAAATGATAATGGCAAATAATTATATTTCTGTAAGCAGGTTTGTACAAAGACTTTTACACATCAATCATATTATTAAAACTATATGAGATCGGCGTTTCCTATCTGACTACTCTGAGAAGAAAGGCCGAAACAAACTCAGAGATCACATTTTTTTTAAAGTCAAGACATAATCTTGGTGAAATCATGTGAAGACCACGTAGACCCATACGTAATCTTCACTACATAGTATAAAACAAAGTCCTTCCCTCTCTGTCTGTCCCTATATATGCTTAGATCTTTAAAACTCCGCAACGGATTTTGATGCGGTTTTTTTTAATAGATAGAGTGATTCAAGAGGAAGGTTTATATGTATAATACATGCATAATATAATAGAGAAACACTGATAATTTTAGTATGTAGTGATCAGCATTGCACCCGTGCGAAGCCGGGGCGGGTCGCTAGTATTATAGAAAATAAGAATAGAATACTAAAGATATAAGTAATTCCAAGAATTTACCTCGATAATCTAACCTCTAAGCACAAATGCAAATAGCTCCACATAATACCCTCTAATATCACCACTCCTGCGTATTCTCACCTTTATTAAACAGTTTAAGAGCTGCACTAAACACTGGAGTAATAAACATATCTCAAGCAATCGAAAACTAGATGTGCGCGTACGTTCAGCTCCACTTAAATTACTTGTCACCACTCTAATTTGTAAGCTCCGAGGCAGCGGATAAAATGGGGTGTATTGAGAACTGTTGTTAAGAGTTATTTGATGAGTGATATCGCTTTACATCGGCGAGGTTGTGGGCTAAGTTGTAGGAGGTGGTTTGTTTTTATCATTATTTTGTATAGCGTATTAAGAAGATGGGTTTTTGATAATTAAAGGGTGATATTTAGCGAGCGGCTTTTTACGTGAGTTGATAAAATTAGAACCGAGAACTTCTATTATATCTGACTATACTTCTCCAGCAATTAAGGCTTAGTAATGTACTCAATCAAGCACTTTTCTCCAATTATATTAATATCACGCTATGTTTTCCCAAAGGGTTGGACAGAAATGTACCTATAGTACACACATATTTTGCCACAAATCATGCCGGTGTCTGACCGTGCTGCTAATTAGACACTACAGAAAGAAAAACCACTAACCAAATTATAATAATTGGCAACAAAGGCTACCTGTCCATTGGAGTAGAGTAGTGTTCACCTAGAAAATAGTAGCACTAAATATTACTTTCTCGAATATATTGGTTGCTGTAATGAAGAAGCGACCGAACACAGGAATTGGAAAAGCCCTTTCTTCTACAGAACCTTTTCATCATTTGATATTTCTTTTAGTTTTGCCACATAAAAAGTCAAAAATACATATAATTGGACTGCAATGCGCCAGCAGTACCTTTCCGTATCCGGAATTCCTCTTGAAGTAGGTACGTATAGTCCGTTCCTGCTCAGCACTCACATGAGTTGGTATTCAACAGTGCACGCACATATACAACGTGTAACGTTAAATGCGCAAAACCTGAAAATAGTTTGATCAGAATAACCAGCAGAATCAATTGAACCACTTTTTAATATAGGCCACATTTTTCAAAAAATCTTCATTAAAAACGTTGCCGTGTCTATTTATTAATAGGTCAAGCAAGCCAATGACAGCGCGGCGCAGCGGCCCGGTGACGACTCCTCCCTCGATAAAGCGTCGTTGCAGACGCAAGAAACGATCAGAATGGCCAGTGAAACTAAAACAGCACATAAAACCTTCACAGTTTTTTTAATGACTTATTTTCTCTCTGAAATAGATCAATTGAATTGAAAATCAGTTGGGGTGTCTGAGGTTTTGCGCATTTAACGTTACACGTTGTATACAGGCTGTAACTTAAATAACGCACAATTGCTTAGCGGGTCATTGTATTCATCATTAAGAACAACTTTTACTAAGGGACCAAACCTGAAATCGCGAAAAAAAGTCAGCTGTTGCCTACATTTATGTTCGCATAACTCGTCAAAACAACTGATATTTTTTTTCGAGATTTCAGTTTTGGTCCCATAGTAAAAGTTGTTCATAATGATGAGTACAATGACCCCTTATAAGGTTTTGCGTTATTTAACCCGTAACCACCTACCGCCGGTCCCTGAGACCGCAACGGCAACTAGGAAATAAAGGTTAAGGTAAGTTTATTTTCATTGCACACACTAATGCATTTTGTGACTATTGTTTTTTCCTAAATAAAGGATGTGTAGAAAAGGTATATAGACGCGCACGGTCCTACGACACTTACTCATCGAAATATTTGAATGCAAATATACGTTGCGGTCTCAGGGACCGCGGTGCTAGGTGGTTTTAAGGGTTAAGTTACAGCTTGTATAGTCCTCTTCACTGTATCCGGTGATAGCAACCCAGACTACTTTTCTTTTCTTTTGTGAGCTCTTTGATGACTATAGCAAAACCAATTTTGGTCTCGAAATCCGGTCACACCGTGTACAGAACAGCTGATGAGCATTATTGTATGTGCACGCACTTACAGTCGTCAGCAATTAACACCGTCACCTGTCCAACTCCTCGTCACTCGTGGCGTCGAGTGTACGTTGAAACTGTGTGTTTATTAGAGCTATCTGTTTCTTAGAGTTATTTGTATAGTGTTACATGGGGGTGAGTGGTGCAAGGGTTCAGCCGAAGCGATAATTAAATCAAATTGTTCATGAGCTTTTGTTCTAAGGAAAATGAGTTTAGGTTCTTGTTCATATACTAACCATTTCACATGGGGCTCTATTATTCATTTATTCTTCAGAAAGCCTAAAGTATAATATAGCGCTAGTACATCCGTTATCTAGATAACGGATGTACTAGCGCTTATAGTTGCTATTTACAAGCTTCCAAAAATTAAAATCTATGTACCTAAAGTTAAAAATAAATAAAAATACACATACAAATAAAATGTAAATAGCATCTTCTTAAG
Source organism: Eremobia ochroleuca (assembly GCA_949629135.1). NCBI lineage: Eukaryota > Metazoa > Arthropoda > Insecta > Lepidoptera > Noctuidae > Eremobia > Eremobia ochroleuca. The sequence continues at coordinate 16,628,035 of OX451403.1, read as the reverse complement.
CAACTTATACTACTTACTTATTTTGCCACCACACACCGATAACACGCTAGTTTACGCCCACATTCTGTCTTCACACTGCAACTTGTCACGCTTGCAACTTTTGATCATAGTTCTGCTCGCCATGACAGTTTGTCGGAACATGGCAAAAGACTGTCAATGGTAAATACTTTCTAATTTTCTCATGATCTATTTTCACAAAAAAAAACGCGACCTTGCGCGGTCTGTCATCCATCATAAAAACAAACGTGATTTAGTTTGGGAGTTGGTAGATCATCTATTTTATGCTGCTGTGCAACCATCAAAAAGTCTTACTTCATAGATTAAGTTTTTGTGGTATTTTTAGAGGGAAATAAATGATCATTTATTTATCAGTCATCACGCTCGCAACTTTTTGTCATGCCGCGACGTTGGCACGTCTCCAGATTTAAACATTTTTCTAATTGGTATAAATATTTTATGATTTAAAAGAGTGTCCACGGAGTTTCTTGCCCGTTCTTCTCCATCATCCATACCTACTACGCATTTGAATGGGCAACTAGCCTCAGCTTTCTGACTGACCGACCCCTTGACAATTCTAAAGTGCCTCTAACTGTGGTTTACTTGAAATAAATGCTTTGAGTTTGAGATTCACCCACATCTTGGACCACATTTTAACATTAGGCAGTGTTTCAAGCACCCACCGTCACGCTCGCAACGTGTTTGCGTCACGGCGTGACACGTCGTCGTGACGTGCAGCAATACAAACTTGCCCATTATTTTGTTAGGGCTTTATGTTTTATAGTTTCTCACATGTTGAGGATAGGGTTGGCAAGAAATTATAGTGGAAGTTTCAATAATTTCATTTATTTCAGGTAACACATAACCCATACCCACAGACGTGCAGCGCTTCCGCATGGTCGCATGAAAACAGTCCATGTGCGCCCATGCGAACATACTTGAAGCGAATGCAGAAGGTGCTGTAGATTTTCTGCGTGTAATTAGCCCACAGGCTGCAGGTGTACATGGACGTGCAAAATGCTCGGAAAAGAGTTATTTTCACGCCATCCGAGCAACGCGCGAACCTGCGGGCCAGCATATCGGCTCTTTTAGATAAAACCCTCCGCTCCCGTTCCAAGTCAGCATGATCCCTGAGGTCAGCCGAGACTATGTTGTTGGTATTAAAAACTAATTTACCCTGTCTAATGGTACACTAAAAATCACCCAATCACTCAATGCAGTTTAAAAATAAAGGAAAAGAAAGAGCAACCCACGCTAGAGTGATTCATACTGTCTTTGTCTATAACTGATTCTACAGGATGCGATAAACTCAGTAGTATTGAGTTCTAAATGGCATTGACAAAAAAAAAACACGTTTCAGCAATATATAACCCATATAAAATATAAAAGTTTTTTTTGTATCGTTTGAAATCCACCTGTTTGTAGGCGTTTCTCACAAAACATTAACATTTAAAAAACTTCAACTTCTCAGAACACTCCAAAACAGATCCCAAAGGGTTCGTTCATGAATTTGACGTGTGCACGGCACATCCCTACTTCCGTGTAACTGGAGAACGAACTCGGAGATAAAACGGATCATGTTCCGAGTTATGACCCGGGTTCACGACTTTCTTTAATAAATATAAATGTGATGTATTCAATTTAAATGTTTTTATGTGACTTTGAAGGACTGGTATAATACGATTTTGATACAAAGATGTTGTGAGTCAGAGGCGTAATATTGCCATCTTGTTGACGGTTTTGTATTTCATGGGGTCAATGTTTGATCATTAATCAATAGTTAATTTCCGGATTGCAACGATGAATACGGAAAAAAAGGGATTTTTTTATTTTTATTTGTATATTGAGTTAGGCAGTCATTGTATTTAAAGACAGTATATTGTATTTAATCAATGTTTGTGTAAGGTGGTTTATAATTATTCATTAATTTGATTTTGAAATTTCTTTTAACAAAACATGACGCCTTCTTCGAAGGATAGGGAGTAGAATCTTGCGTAAGTGTAAGGTATTTATGATTCGATGTATTTACCGCCATTTTAGCAGCCCTCGTAAATCCGTTTTGGGTGAATTCGGACTTATCCGAAAATGAGCAAAACCAATAAGCATCCCCCATCCAATACAGTAAAGCTTGACTTCTACTTTTCGGATAACTTCGTTTCGATGGGTGCATACTTGAAACTTCTCGGTAAATGTATTTTACTAGGAAAATCTAATATCCGTTTTTGGAAACCATTTACTTACTGCGAAATGTAGAAACCAACCGTCTTTGAGAACTAGGTTTTAGACTGAGTTAATTAAAACCGCGTCGCAGGTAACATTACTATAGCAATTAATATAAAATAACTTAGCTAATGAATATGTCGAATTCGAAACACAATACGCACAAAGACAGGCATCGCCGATGATGGCGATAAAACCGCTAGGCTGAAATGGGACAGGGCGGGCCACATGTACAGGATACATCAATACAGATGGGTCAAGGTCGTCACGCGGTGGATGCCTGAAGACGGGCGTCGTCACCGAGGCAGGCCTAAGAAACTGACCCGATGACCTAGACTATTTCTCGACTGATTGGCCGGAAAAGGCAGTAGACAAAGATGAATGGCGAAGTATGGGGTGATGTTTGCCCAGCTGTGGGATAGTATAGGTTATAAAAAAAAAGAACAATCTTAGTTTATTGAGCTATTTGCAAGCAAAAACATAATTTATTAAACTGAAAATAGGTAAAGTAGATGATGCATTTTTTTCTTACTAGCAAAGAGATTCCAAGCCGCAACAAGAAACTTTTTGTAAAAACACAAACTTTGACTCATTTTGCATCTTATTACATTCATGCGACGAGATTTTGCATTTCCCACAAAAATTTTAAATGATGTTATTTAAGGGAATTATTCATAAACTTTGAAGTTCGGACTGTGATTCATAATTTTACATACAAAATACCTGTTTTTATGAGGTCGGTGTGAGATGAAAAATAAACATAAGTTTTTGTTAAACTTAAGTGAGAAAAGGCGTACAAGGAGTTAAAATAGAACAGTATTTTGAGAAAAACTTCGTATAAGAAAGGTTAGTAGACTCATTATACGAGTAGTAAGTCAAAATGTTGCAGGATAAGTGTCAGTAAAATACTAGAACATATGACTTTTTTCAGAAAGACGAGTCTGAATATTTATTTATTTATTTATCCTCCTACTGGAACGCCATATAGCAATTACACCAACGGAGCAAAAAATTACTTAATGTGCTGCTTCCCATCCATCCTGTGCGTGGTGGACATCGAACGGGCGGCGATGGAACACGCACGCCCACACAGCGTTAGCTCAATAGTGCCATTACTCCATCCAAATCGCGCACATTCTTTGCGATTTTTTTTTGAGATACAATTAATTTTTCAAAATAAAAGCATTAAAATTGTAAAAACGGAAAGTTTGGGTGTGTCTTCCTAATATAGAGTGTGGGGTACGTTTTGAAGGGTAAGGGAAGTTACATAGGTAATACTGTAGCATTAATTTATTTATTAAAGTACACTAAAAGCTTCTGTGTATAATATATCTTAAGTTGTTCACATTTTAACTCAGATTTATTATCTACTAGCTGTGCCCGCGACTTCGTTCGCGCAAAGATTTCCTTTTATTATTTTTCTCTCTGATATTGCAAAGAAGGTGGCTGGGGTAGACTGGATGCGGAAGGCGGAGGACAGGGTGTTGTGGCGCAGTCTGGGAGAGGCCTATATCCAGCAGTGGACTGCGATAGGCTGAGTTGATTGATTGATTGTAAAGATACACAAAGGTACACATCTACACACACAGCACAATGTTTGGTAACTTTTCAATAAAGAAATTTGTACCTTTACAGAATTTCTTGTTAAACAATATTAGGTGTTTTTTTATGTGCGTACGTGAGTATAAACAGGCTTTCCGCACTGCTTACTCGTTATCTATATGTTTATTACAATACAAAATAATCCATAAGAATATTACTGTCAAATTATTATACCTACGAATAAATCAAGTTTATTTATCTGACGCGATTTATTGTAATTCACGTCTTCTCAGTTCGTTGGCCGCATTCATATCAGTCTTGTCTAGGTAGGATTGCTCCATCATCGAAGCCGTATAACTTGGCTATTGGTTTAAATTTATGCCTTGTGCCACGAATGCACGTGCTAGTGCCACGTACTATTGAGAGGATGATTCTTGATCTCAGCCAACCCATCATCATCATCATCTGCCTAGCCTTTTCCCAACTATGTTGGGGTTAGCCAACCCATCACTACGCTAAAAGATCTATTTTAGTGGCCAGAAAAAAAATTTATATACTTTGTAATAGTCATGCATACGGTTATTTTTTTCCATATCTCAAGGTCAAAGCGAAAGCTGGTCGCGAAATGTACAGACGCCAGCACATCAAGCTACTACAATCTGTCAAATTTCTTTAATAGATTTTCAACTTTATCGCCAAAGCATAAGGTTCAAGGTTGATTGGGTAAATGTGTCAGTTTCGGGTAGCTTGATGTGCTGGCGTCTGTACATAAATTGTGTTTATACATCAAGTCGATATTAAGACATAAGTTTCGATACAGGTTGCCATTTGGGGGCCGACTCGTCATATTTATCCGGCTAAACCCATTGTGGGATTAACATAGGCTACCAGAAAGCGTATGTCAATCCTGTAGAAAGTAGTTGTAGAAATACAAAACACTTTGAAAGCAAATGTCCCTTGTTGTCTAGGCTTTCAGGAGCCTAAAAATGAAAACTGAAAGCTTCCTCAGAATGTACCGAGGAAGCTTTCAGATGATCCACCATCCTGTATTCGCAAGTGCTTAAACTATTTGAGTCGAAAAAGAGCCTGGATTTATGCATCATATGTTAGTAATTGGTTTGTCTCCGATAAATATCTCGTTATTATACTGGGAATGAAGGCTTATAACTTAATATTAGAACCTAAAAACAAGACATCAACATAAGTCAGATGTCATAATAAAGTTGAAATTACTTTTTGATACGTTACATGAATATGACGTAAGACAGTGTGCACACCAGAAGGGCAGAACCTGTATTTTTAAGAACGTTCGCTTTCTAATCTCAGTCACAATCTGTCACAGTTTTCATACTCTTTTGATAAGTTTAAGACATTATTAAATGCCGCGAAGACGAGATTGTGAAAGTTTTTAATTACCAGAATTGGCCTATTAGGCCAAAACAGTTCGGATCACCGTTTCCAGAACAGCTGATACAGAGGAATAAGAAACATGTGTTGAGGAAAGTTTTGAGTATGATAGTGGAAGGATTTGTGAGTATGAGAAGGCCAAAAAACGATACAAGAATGTGTAAAGTAGAAAGGGTGTGACTACTGAGGTAACAGCTGAAGGAAATGTATGGAAGAAAAAGTTATACTGTGTGTGGACCACAAATAAATTGCGGTATGGCCAGGATGATTATGAGACAAAACAGGTCTTGACAAATAGAATTTTGTTCTGCTGGGGACTTTGTCGCGCTACTTCTTCCCAGCGAAAGCACTAGGAAGTGGTGAAGGGCGGGCGTTTTGGGGGACTGTATTTTGTAATTTTGACGTTCGAAAAGTGCTGATTCTCAGCCTAGTTTGAATAAATGGTTTTTGATTTTGATTTAGAATACAACATTTTTCATTAGATTTTTGCTATGAGACTGTTTTGACGTGCGAGCTTTATTGTCTTCATACAGGGAACAGTCTGCGCACGGCCTTAAAATAATATGTAATATGAGTTTGTGACTTGATTCCAAACTTATATATCAGTGTAATTCAACTTATTCGTGCCAAAAATATGTTGAATATGTTTTCATGTTTGTTTGACTGGACTTTTTATTAAGCATATTATTGTAAGCATTTACTGTAAGGTCACTTTTAAAGAGTTTCAAAGGCATTTTAGAGTAACAAGGTTATGGAATTTTTATCAATGTTGTTTCGTGGTCAAGTTGAATTGTTCATGACTTTTAGTAGAGCCAAAAAGGTGCTTTTTATTAGGTTTATGATGTGATGATGTGTTTGATGTATGTGGCATTGGTATTGATATCACACTAATATTGTAAAGGCGAAAGTTTGTGAGTGTGTGTGTGTATGTTTGATACTTTTTCACGCTCAAACGGCTGGACCAATTTTGATGAAATTTTGCACACAGATATTTTATAGCCAGGATTAACACATAGAATACTTTTGTTCCGATATTCCTTCGGAATCGACACTTATGCGGGTGAAACCGTGGGACGCAGCTAGTTATTCATAACAATAGCATTTTGTACTTAATCATAATTTTACCAAATGCAACTTTTATGAATAACTAAGTAATAATAGCCACACCGGTCGATCGATCAGGTTAAGCTACGCTGTCCGGGTTTGGTTCTTGGATGGGTGACCATGGTAGTATTTTATATCAAGACCTCACCGTGCCTCGGAAAGCACGTTAGGCCGTTGGTCCCGGCTGTCATTCGTGTATCGCTGGCAGCCATTACGGTCGTCAGAAGCCTGAAAGTCTGACAACCCGTTTTACCAAGGGGTACCATATTACCCAGGAACTCGGTTGTGGAGGTCTGATAGGCAGTCTCTTCATGTAAAATACTGGTATTCAGCTGCATTCAGTTAGAGGGGCCCGTGGCTAAATAATAACAGCCGCACAGGTCGATCGATCAGGTTAAGCTACGCTTGCTGCGGTTGGTCTGTGGATGGGTGACCATCTTTACATACCGGGACTCCTCCGTGCCTTGGAAAGCACGTTAAGCCGTTGGTCCCGGCTGTCATTCGTGGATCTTTGACAGTCGTTACGGGTGGTCAGGACCCCAAAGTCTGACAACCAGTCTTACCAAGGGGTATCGCATTACCCGGTGACTGGGTTGTGGAGGTCAGATATGCAGTCATTCCATCTAAAATACTGGTATTCAGCTGCATTCGGTTAGACTGGAAGCCGACCCCAAAATAGTTGGTAAAAGGCTAGGATGACATAATCATAATTTTTTGTGGATGTATTTGCATTGCTGTTTAAACACTGATCCAATTAATAATAATTATAGGACATACGCGTACTGCACATCAGCTAATTTGATATTCCACAACACTCAATTTTCACCTTAAATACTACTGTAGTCAGTTGCATGAAAGGTGAAGTTTGTGTGCCGAGGCGTTTTCAACTCGAGGCGTTATTCCAAACCACAATAATAAAAACCTGAACTTTTTTACCCTAACATTTTCAAATACATCAGAGCCAAAAAAAAATAATTCCCTCAAGCCTTTACGAGTACACATGCACACCCTAATTTGAAAAACTTGAACAGCTGTCAGGGGCAAAATTTGAGCTCCGCGGTAGAAGTTAGCGAGTAAATCTTGTCGGAACCGTTCAGGCTTGCCGCTTGGCCGGCAATGCTTGTGGTTGGCCCCTGTTTAACACAACTTAACTTATTGTTTCTTGCTAACAATTTAACAAACTTCCATATTTATTGTGGCGGCTTAGCACGGTGAGTGGTGTGTCGTTCAGTCTTCGTGGTTGAGCTATGTTGAGCTGAACGTGTCGATTTGTTGCACAAAAAAGGTATGCAGATTAATGTCAAAAAGATACATAACGGTATTGATTATCTTATTTGAATTAGTCTTGTAGGATTTCGTTTTTGGTTTTAGTAGTCAGAAACAATGAAAAACGAGCAATGAAGCAATGAAATTGAGCTTGTGTAACTAAAATGAAGCTTGATCCACGGAACGAAGTTGCTTATGCGATTCTCGCACAGAAAGGGAGAATTTAATAAACATTTTATTTCAAAGCCACCTGGTATAAGTTTTTAGAAGCTATTATAAATAAATAAGTAAAGGTTTGCTTATCGTATTGACCTCGCTATTGGCTTTAGCACCCTTAAAAACCATGAAAACGACACCCGTGACGAAAATTTTGAAATGTGTGCAGCCTCCATTTTGCATTTTCACTTTGACCTCACTATTGGCTTCAGCACCCTTGAAAACTATCTCTCTCCCTCTCTCGTTGTATACATTAAGAAAGAGCCAGAAAGTTGCATAGATGGTGCATAACGCTTTTTCGTTAGGTGACGATTTCTACCAGTAAACTACTACCGCAGGCAGCGTTAAAGAACTTCATTCCAATAAATAAAATACGACGTGAATGAGAGCCGGGTATAAATTATTTAAAAGGCAATTTATAAATATTGCTTCCTTAAAAAGTTACAACTAATATAAAATTTATACAAGGCCGACTCAAAGGGAAGGGTTTATCAACTAATTCCGCGTAGCCCAACGCCACGACCACGCTACGACCACGTAGCTCTCGTAGCCATGACGTCAGAGCTATGCCGTAGCCGCTACGCAAGAAACTTTATAATAAAGCAGTATATATAACCAATCCCTTACCCAAAACAACATATCTTTGAAAGATCGCAATCTTAATTTCAGTATGTTTTTATAAAAAAATATGGGAAAAAATATCTCTCATCCGCCTTCAGTAGACGAATTTAATCAAAAGAAAATATTGAAGGGATAAAGTTTCTATTAGCTCAAAGGTTGGCCCTTGATTGGGTAAGAACCTTAGGAGGCTATTTTTGTTTTTTTAAGTCGATAGCGTTAACCTTTTGCTCACAGACGTGTATGGAGTTTATGTGGAGGTGAATTTGAAATGCCGGAGAGTCGGCATTATATTAAATGTTAAAAGGTGTTATTAAGTGTGGTCGATAAGGTATTTATTTCTAGATGTCATATGTCTTCGAATTTTTGTTTCTGGGACATGTCGGTTTCCTCACGACGTTTTTCTTCACCGTTTTGAGTGCAGATTATTTTATATAAATCTAACATATAATTATTATAGAAATGCCTGAATACTTTCGAATAAAATAGAATACTCTTTATTTTGTACACCATATAATTACAGACATAGATATAGAAATTTCACAAAGGGTGTCACAGTGTCTTAGTCATTCATTCAGTCATCATTCATCATCAGTCTTAGAGCGATCTCTTAAAGACAACGTTTGGATGGATTAAAAAGGGGAAGCAGAGACAATGCTGCAGGTAGTCTGTGGTGTGCCATTTACATAATGTAATAAATACAATGATAAAGTATACACTGTAATAATAATCACGAAACAGTAGCAAAGAAAATATAATAATGATATTTTAAGGAGAGAGGAAGTGTTTTTTTACGAACTCTATGCGATGTGAATTCGCGAGCGGTATTGAAGTCTTCTCTCTTCATTATTATACGAGTAACACTACAGGGCAGAGAACACCCAGTGTATTTTGTATAAAGCTCACCATGGAAGCGTGAAGTGAGTTGTCATTTCACCTGATGGTAGGGGATGACACTATTGACAGCTCACTTCACCTAAGTTTTATAGTGATTTTGTTACAGAATAGATCGACTAGCCTCATACAGAGATGAAACAAGCCTTAAATATGAAGCTTGAGCACTTTTTCTTAGAAAACTAAGACTTTTGAGTAATATGGAGATTTGCTTATCTTTGCTAGAAATGAAGCAAAGAGCTTGTAGCGGCATCGACACCGCGACATGCGAGCTACGCATCATAATGACGTCACGCAAAATCCTGCATCGCGCAAGTAAAGTTTACTGCGCAACTAGCATAATACAACGTCCCGACATCAATCGTCGGGCAGTTACCCACCAGACGTGACACCGTTTCGGTCGAAGGATCCTCCCTTTTCTATGGAAGATGTGTAAACTATACACCCTCTTACACTATAAGCTGATAGATTTGCATGAAAACTTTTCTTTAAAACTACTAGTACTACTTATTAATTTTACAGATCTCTTTTAAAGATACTACTAAATATTCGTTTTTGGTTGTAAGAACTGAATAACCTCCAAGTTTTAACAAGTCTAATGCTGTTAATTCCTCGGTTTCTAGTTCATTTATTTGCGATGGATGTTGGTTTAGTTTTAATTTTGTAACTATATTATATATTATGTAAAATTCAAAGACAATGTACATTGTTTATAAATAAATAAATGAAATGAAATGAAATAATATTTAAAGACCCACTTTGAAAACTAGTTTAAAAATTATAAAGTTTGAATGAAGTCTAGCTGGACTAGCATATCAATAAATTTAAGTCAACTGATTTAACTTGGCTAAGTACGTAAAGCTCTCGTTAAGTCTTTTTAGGGCTTCTATAAACGAACAACTTAATTCTGTATTACTTCAAACGCACTGTAGTTATGACTGTACTATACATTTGATTTTCTAGGAAAGTGTGTGTACCACCTTTAAGGCGGGTATCACTTCGCCGCGAAACCATAGCAGCGAATCCGCAGTAGTTCTGCCATGACTTGTCCGTTGTACACACAGCTCCATTAAGCGGTTACCGCCCCAAAAGACATGTGTGTTTTAGTGAATGAATAAGTTTAAGTTAGTTTTTTTTTAAAGTCTGCTTTTAATATTGTTTTTAAGGCCTACAATGCTCTGCGCGTAGTTATATAACAACGCGTTCAGGAGTTTGTTGAGGCTTCCGTGGCGGTGCAGTGCCTCCGGCATGTTCGCCGATCTCGGCACGGACGGCTTTCAGGCGGTGCTTCCGGTTTCCCTGTGGTTTCGGGTAAAGCGTAGCACCAACACGCTTCTGAACGTGGTGTCGGATGGAGTGGACGGCCGAATCCTGAGGCATTGGTCGTCCATTCATGTCCAAAATAATAATAATAATAATTTTAAATTTTACTAGCATAGCTTTAAGTATCCATCTACTAACAACATATGGACTTGTAATTCCAAATTATTTTATTATGAAATAGATATTTTCATTTCATTTTTTAATTTATTATTTCAATAAAACGTTAATACTTTTATAATTGCGTATAACGACAAGCTATAATTTCACTCACAGACAGTAGGTACTCTCACATCTTTTTTTCAAGTCCATCATTAAGAGTTGTTAAAACCACGCGACTAAGATACATTTCATACAGTACGTGTAACGAGTAACTCGTTACATCGAGTGGAGGTCGCAGCTTTATAACTTTCGAAGGATACTTAAAGCGACCTATTCACGGTCCGATCGCTTTGATATAGAATAATTTATTATAGTAATGCGTTTTTGCCGAGTCGCAAACTTTGGCGGAGCCGTATCTTTTAACTTTCCCTTTGAATAGTATTTACATTTATACATGCATATGTGAGTATGTCAGTTAATATGTTTGCTTTGTACTTGGACCTGCGTAACTTGATAGAATATTAATGAAGGTATTCTTTAGTTTTTTTTTCTGTTTTTATTAAATAAAAACTGGTCTTTTCAGTCCGCCTTGTCCTTAAATATCATATTATAGGTATGCATATTATAGGTAGGTATGTATTCTTTGTGAGTTAAGGTTAATGTTTTATTTTATAGCTTTGCTCGCTATTTTATCATTGGACGTAAAGTTTTATACTTTTCTCTATCATTTTCCAATAGCTTCGCTGGCTGGAACAGATTTTTGTATGCAAATATTTGACTGATTTAAAAAATATTTTAGATGCTGATGTTGTTTTTATGAGCTTAAGTAACGTAGGGTCTGATGAATAATCTTTTGACCCTACTGACATTACATTGCTATATCAACAACCATCCATTTAATTTAAAAACATTAATAAAAATTAAAAATCTTAAGAACAACGCAATGACACAATAAAACGTAATTAACATCGTTAAAACTTTTGCCGACTTTTTGTCGCGGCCGGCCGTGAACAGAGTTACCACTAAATAGATAGGTACAGAAGGTGAGCTCCGTTCTGCCGTTGGTCTTGGCTGTCAGTCGTAGATCTTTGACAGTCTTTGTGGGTAGTCGAAAACTCTGATATCAAGTATCCAGTAAAGGGTTTCGTGTAACCCAGTAGCTGTATTGTGGAGGTCAGATATTATGCAGTCGCTCAATATTGGTATTCAGCTGCATCCGATTAGACTGGAACTCAACCCCAACGTAATTGGGAAAAGGCTAGGCAGGTTGATTTTGACATAAGGTAAGCTCCATAGAACGAACGAAAACGTATGCACACATAAATACGCTTCACGTACAGTGAGTGCGAGCGCACTAGTGACTGACATTCGTTTGAGATCGCCGCACGCTGTACGTTCGCGTAGGTGCGCCTGTTTTGCGCTCGTTCTATGGAGCCGACCTTCTGTATCTAATTTGTTCTGTGGCGTTACTAAGATGTGTAATTAAAATGGCGGCGCCCTAGAAACACGACCACAATTACTTTGGAGGCGAGCAAAAGTTTTAATGCATTTATTTCTCTGTTTCTTGATGTCTGTTTGTCTGTATGATTGTATTAAGTCAGCCATTGTGTGTGTAAGTAATTTTATTACTTTTCTCATTATTATATATAATTTAATGAGAGTAATAATTAGTTTAAGTTTTATGAAGAAATGTTGGGGTCTTTGTTTGTGGTTGGATGTGGAGTGTATTTTATTTTAATATGCTTGTAGAGTTTACAGCGAAATGGAGTATTTATGAATGTTATTTATATGTTTCTGAACACATTCAAATAACTGCCTGTAACTTCAAACTCAAACTCAAAGCATTTCATGTCAGTTTGTTTGTTTTTTTGTTTGAACGCGCTGGAACTAAGAGACGGATTATTTAATAAAAAATTTTATATAAAAAAAAATACAACCGACTTCCAAAAAAACACTACAAAGTGAAAAATAATGTTAATTTTGGAAGTCGGTGTCGTTGGTTCCGCATTTTGGTTTTTTGACACCGACTTCCGAAATTAACATTATTTTTCACTTTGTAGTGTTTTTTTGGAAGTCGGTTGTTTTTTTTATATAAAATTTTTTATTTTTCACTTTTTAGTTATATCTACCCCAATCAAATTCATATAAACACTAATTGCTATGTAAATATCAGTGACAGGAAGCTGCATCTGCGTTTATAGGGTACAGACGTGATGTTATGTTGTGCGATTGCGTAAACAATGCATACATATGCGATAGCAGCAATCGCGGTTGTTTTACTGGTAATTATAACCTTTGTAGTGAGTACAGGCGTGATATTATGTTGTGTGATGGTGTAAACAATGCTTAGATATGCTATAGCAACAATCGCGGTTAATCTGCTGTTATTTATTGAAGAGTTCCCCCGATTTCTACAAGATCCCATCATCAGATATTGAAATGGTGGCAATGGGACCACACGGGAAACACCAGCTTTCAAATAAAAAAAGAACCATGAAAATCGGTTCACCCAGTCGGTTATTATGAGGTAACAAACATAAAAAAAAAAAAAAAAAAAAAAAAAAATACAGTCGAATTGATAACCTCCTCCTTTTTTTGAAGTCGGTTAAAAACAGATGATAGGGGATCTAAGTGAAAACGAAGTAATAAGCGCAGGCGATGCGATACGATGCGGTAGGTCGGGGAAACAAGGAATTTCACGACTAATGTCTATAATAAGCGCAGGCGATGCGATACGATGCGGTAGGTCGGGGAAACAAGGAATTTCACGACTAATGTCTATAATAAGCGCAGGCGATGCGATACGATGCGGTAGGTCGGGGAAACAAGGAATTTCACGACTAATGTCTATAATAAACGCAGGCGATGCGATACGATGCGGTAAGTCGGGGAAACAAGGAATTTCACGACTAATGTCTATAATAAGCGCAGGCGATGCGATACGATGCGGTAGGTCGGGGAAACAAGGAATTTCACGACTAATGTCTATATTATTATAGAAATATCAATCAAATTATGTCACAAAAACTTATCTGCCAGAGTCCTAACCCTTTCCTTTTGTCATACCCGTAGTCGAATAAAAGATGTGCAATCAAGACTCTGATTAACTACCCGTATAACTAACTACCCATAAATATTATCTTAGTCAGATAAAAACCCATTTTTATCACCACTAAAGTAAAGACAATGCATTCGTTATATCAATTCGTTTGAGTCCAAATCGTTTGTAGTTTTATGTTTCTTATATTGGATTGCCATTATGTTTAACTAGATTCTTAGAATGTACCTAGAAGCTTTTTAAAATCATTGACTGTAAATCAGGTTTTTAATTTCACGTGGGTATAAAGTACTTCCGTCCCAAAATTATCACCTATTTATAGATTTATTCCTAGTACAAGCTCCAGTCTTTACGAAATTAATGTATTTTTGTAAACAATATTTTTTTGTGGTACAAATTTTCCATGTTGTAGTCGAGAAAATAAACATTTTTAAACAAAAAAAAAAAATAGCCAAAAAAAAAAACATGGGATTAAATCCGCCTCTGTACATTTATGTGTTTGAAGTATTAAGTAAATAAATAAAGCTTTACGATCTAGTCTAGATATTGTTATATATTATTTGGTATCGAAATTAGTTTGCTTGCTTAGACGCAAATCCAAATTTACAAAATATACTAATCAGAAGGCCATATCCCGTGATTAAAAACGTTCAAATTCTAGTCACAATATCACCTCAGCGACAATCAATGCCAAAAACCTGTCAAAAATGTAGGGAAATTAGAGGTATTTTTGACAGATTGAGACTGAAATCAGACTGTTAACGTTCTTAAAATTACGAGAATAATATTCTCGTAATTTTAAGACACGAAGCGAACTATTTTGAACATATTATGTTCAAAATAGTTCGCTTCGTGTCTCCGCTTAGGCGCACCTTGTGTTGCTCCGCATCGGTGTTACTGCGATGAGGCTGTCAACAGTCTCGGGCACCATGGCCTGTCCTGCTGCAGGAGCGCAGGCCGCATAGCACCGCACGCCAGCTTCAACGATATTATTCGTCGAGCCCTTGTCGCACCAGCGGTGTTGGAACCAATCGGCTTGGTACGTGACGATGGGAAGAGACCAGACGGCATGACGTTGATACCTTAGAAGGTGGGTAGGCCTCTGGTGTGGGACGCAACGTGTGTCGATACCCTTGCGCCATCTCATGTTCCAAGGACGGTGGGCTGTACTGGCGCCGCGGCTGCGGTTGCTGAGACCCTCAGTCAGAGCAAATACTGTAACCTTATGGGTAACTACAACTTTGAGCCGTTTGGGGTCGAAACCCTCGGGTCATGGGGCCCGAGTGCGCGTCTCCTTTTTAAGGAAATTTCTTACCTGTTGGTCGATATTTCACGTGACCAGAGGGCTGGGTCGTTCTTTGGCCAAAGAATTAGCATTTCCATTCAACGTGGCAATGCTGTCCGTCTTCTGTGCACGTTTCCGGATGACAGCGATGCGGACGAGTACTTCGACGCCTAAGTGTCCTTTTTTTTAGTATTTATTTGTATAGTAAGTTACTTAGTCTAGTTTATTTAAGCCCATTTTCATTTTTCGACAATTGCTAAGTCAAAAAAAACGACGGGTTGCACTCCGGGAGTGCCGGCAGAAGTGAAAACTTGAATATTAACGTTGTGCATTTTTGATATTTTGGAATGGTTAGGGAATAATTTTGCACGAATTGCTTTAATTATCAGTATAAAAGTACTATCATTTATGTGGTACAATACAATATTTATTTATAGCGCTATCGTACACAAACATGACAACCGCGACGTAGAAAGAGAGGGGGATACTTCCTCTCCTACGCCGCGCCGGCTGTGTACTCTCCATCCGTCTTACGAATTTTCGATCAGGTCACGTGTCCTGACGCGAGTTTAACATTTTTTACCCATTACAAAAAAGTGTACAACGCCGCTAAAGAAGTTTTCACTTCAAAAATAAACAAAACAAAAATCAAAGTAGAGATCTACTACATAGCTCGACAAAATCAATTTCAACCCACAAAACATAACAAAACCATTAAAAAATTAAGTACAGTCATGTCAAAAAATATGTGTATCATCCCCATCCGCTACCGCATCTCATAATTGGACGAATAAATATAACCCGGCGTCATGTGATCGCAAATTCTGATTTTACATGGAAACGATATTAAAATTTGATGCGCTGGCGTCACGCTTGATGCAATTATGCACCGATATTGCCGGGGTTCGAATCCATTAACTATAATTTCCGCCCTGTCCGGGCGCGGTCGTGTACACTCGACGGCGTTATCGTATTAATTCTCTCGTGAATTATTTTAGTGGAAAATGCTGTGTCTGTAATTAGGTTGGAAATGTGTGTTTAATTAGTTAAAAGCGTTGGATATAGACCGTTTTGACACCTTAAAAAAAAATTTAAAACAGGGAGATTGATTAAATTATTCATTTTATGTTTTTATATATATCTTGACAAAAATCCGAAATGATTATTTGGTTTACGTAATTACACCAGCCTACCCTTCCCAACTATGTTGGGGTCGGCTTCCTGTATAACCGGATACACCTGAGTACCAATATTTTACATAGAGCGACCGCCTATCTGGCCTCTTTCTGGTTGCCAGACTTTCAGGCTTCTGACGTCCCCTAACGACTGTCAAAGTTCCACGATCACAACCGGGACCAACGGATTAATGTGCTTTCCGGGGCACATAAAGATAGTCACCCATCTACAGACCAACCGTAGCAAGCATAGCTTGATCGGATCAATCGACCCGTGCGGCTATTACTTAGCCACAAGCCCCTCAATTGGTTTACATAATATTTTATGAAATGTATGTGCAGCAGTGCAATAAAATCGAGGTCACTAATGCAAACTGTAATTTTTGACTGACGACCAATAGTACGAATACAGAAACAAATTCAAAATCAGGTTCATCGCTGTCGGTAACTGTACCAAGGGTCATTTCAAGCCACCGAGGGTAAATTCGGGTGGTTTTATTACCCCTAATTGCAGCGGAAACCGTTTCTGAGTGATCGATTGGATAATACTGGATATTAGATATCGGGCGCGGTCTCCCTGGACTTCGGAAATAAACCAAGCGGTAGGGACTTTAATCATTAACGTTATGAATGGCGTGGTCAATGGTAGCCACAGTTTGGTAAAGGAGGGGGTAGTCTAATCAGCTAGAGTGACAAGCAAGAAGCTTTTGATGGCCACGCTGAAGCATGTAAAGTGTGTCCAATTTAATGATCATTGACTTTCCACGTTGAGAATTTGAGGTTTATATAATCAGCCTATAATGTTCTCATTAATTGGACACATACCTCTTCACTTCGAGGGGGAGTGGACTGTAATAATAATATTCCACAACTTTCACACAACGCCATCTAGTCCCAAACTAAGCAGAGCTTGTACTATGAGTACTAGACAACTGATAAACATACATGTATATTTCTAAATACATATATTTTATAGATAAATTACACCCAGACAAAGAATAAATGATCGTGTTCATCACACAAACATTTGTCTTGGGTGGGAATCGAACCCACGATCTTGCGTATAGTAGTCAGGGCCACTGACCACTAGACCAACAGGCCTGCCTAAATCGGGTACGTATCAAAATCCCGAATTTCAAAAGACCGAATTTTAAAATACCAATGGACGAAATCCCGAAAATTGAAACGCCGAATGGTTGTTTGGCCGAAAGTTTAAAATCCCGAAAGTTCATTTGCACGAAAGTTTAAAATTCCGAAGTTTAAAAACCCGAAGCAGCCCTACGCTCGCTCTTGTCTCGTATGTTGACGAAGCCCCGCTTCGCGGGGCTCCTATTTCTGTATAAAGGGTTTAAAGTAACCTAACCATTTTTTTTTTTTTTTTTTGTTTCGGGGTGGAAAATCCTCATGGATGTCCGCCGCCCTGGGGCGGGCGGCGGGGTCTGTCAGACTCTTACTGACTAAAAACCACCCCGGTGTTCCCTCTCTCACCTACGCCGGGGGTCGCGGGAACGAACGATACTTCCGCAACCCCCGGCTGGTGCTGGCCCGCTCCTGCGGGCCTCTCCTCGTGTCAGGGGGGGGGAGTGAGGTGTTAAACTCCCCCCGCGACGTCTAAGAGGGGCGTGCGTGGAACACTACGCGCCGCCGCCTCGGGTCCAGATGTGTGGGGGGCGACGGACGTCCCCAAGTCCGTCGCCCCTGGACCCATTTAGGGGGGCTGGAAGAGGGCGTTATCCGCCCTCCGCCGACGCCCGGTGCGCCTGCTGCGGGCCGGGTGAGGGGACGAAATCTCCCTCTCCCTTTCCGCAGCCTCCTTCTGCGAGACGACTGTTTCGCAGAAGGAAACCACCGCGTCCCAGGACTCCTCGCTGCCGACCATAGACTCCACCACGGCCGGCAGCGACAGGTCACTGCCTACTCCTGAGATGAGGGCACGGCGCGGCTCCTCCCAAGCGGCACACTCTGCGAGCGTATGCCGCGCCGTGTCCTCCCGGCAGTCGACGCAGTGGTGACACCGAGCGTCCGGCTCCCTGTTTATGCGACACAGGTACTTCCCGAAGCAACCATGCCCCGAGAGCACCTGCGTCACCCGAAACGACAGGGAGCCGTGCCTCCTCCCGAGCCAGCGCTCGAGCACCGGCCGGAAAGTAACCTAACCAAACCTAACCTCGGGGTGCACTGCGCTTATGAGTAATCGCGGGAACTACGTCGCCGCTCTTTAGGATTTCATCCATCGGTATTTCGTCCATTCGGGATTTCATCCATTCGGGATTTCGTCCTTTCGGGCATTTGAACATCGGTATTTTGTGTTTCCATATAACGACTATCGACATTTAAAACTTTCGGTATTTTGAATTTCGGTGTTATGGACGTCGGTATTTCAATCATGGGTATTATGAACTTTCGGGATTTTCATACGTACCCCCTAAATCTCTAGTAATCAACCAAAAATATTCAACCAAAACTAATCTACCACGCGGAACCAGTGCGGGTTGGTAGCTGTCGCTTGTCTTCGAATTTTTGGTTCCAGGACATGGTGATTTCCTCCTGAGTGTATTATAATAATAATATTCGTTCTGTAAAGCAAAGTTCGGCATTGACGATGTTAATAATAATATTGTTTTATTGTTACAGGTAAATAAGAAAACATTTTGAAATCATAACGCAGGAGCTCATCTCATGCCGATCAGCTACTCTTATGGTCTCCAGATGAAAGCAGTCTAAAGTAAGACGCTCAAAATTTAATTTTTCAGATATGTAGTTTCTGTCTATTCCCCATATACAACTCAAGTATAGATTTAAATCAAATTAAAATATTTTATTTCACATAAAACTACATGGGCACTTCATTAACGTCAATAGCTGCACGGTGCACGGTTCCAAATTGGTCGTTTCCTATTTAGAAGAGCCGGCAAGAAACTCACGGTTACTCTTTTAAAATAACTGTCGTTTATAATGTCTTCAAAGGACAGTGTTAAAAGCATGGGATTGACTTGCACACAATGCGTAAAACTATCTGCAAACGCTCCAAGCAAACATAAAGCTACAAACAAACTAACACGCCAACCCAATCATCTCAATCGTCACACGCTCCATAAACTCGCTTTCTATCAAAACTAATCAGTCTTTTCTCAACAGTTCCCTAAACAGCCATTCGCCGTCTGAAAGAAGCAAAACTTTCAGTTTTATAACCCTGTCCCATATGGTCCAAACTGTTTGAGTGTACAAGTCCAAATCGAATTTAACTTTCAAACTATTTATTCAGAAACACCCGTTGACAATTTTACTCACAACAAGCTTGGTGCTGGAGCATATGCAGAGATGTATATTATAGTAAACTCACATTTAGCCAGTTATGTTGTAATTCTCATGTTATTGGGGACAACTCTATTGCCATTAATTGGGCACAAAACAGGTAGGTTTTTCTGGAAAAACTCAGGCCGACCTGGATATTTAGGCCATCGGGGAAGTTGCTTGCCATACTCACAATTACAACGCATTATATTCATTGCGTAATTTCCGCTGTCAGACAGATAAATTTTTCAAACATATGAAGCAATGGCTTATAAATTTCTTGCAAAATCCTTCGGATTGTTATTGAAAGCGTATTATGCCCAATTGAGGTGCTGAAGGTCAAACTCAGTAGTCGCACTTGTGAACACTAACAGGGCACAGAGACACCTCAACGATCCCTGCTAGAGGTGGCATTTTCAACTGTTTCTTTGCAAACCAAGCGTGTTATCGTTTACTTGTACTACGACACAAATGACGGCTAAACGGACGGCTTTGAAAGCGGTCCATGACAGAAGTTGTGTGCTCAACGCACTTTTGACGCCATGAATTTTATTAGTAGGTATCTACGATTCCGTGTTCTGAGCGAATACTGGACAAACGAGACAGATTTCGAACTATCTATTAAAAATAACGCGTTGAAAATTTTGATTGGAAAATGCACAAAATACTAAACTGTAGATTATCAATAGAGCTGACTGATTCTTTCGAGTTTTATTGAAGCTGTAGAATAATCCGCTGAAATAGTTTCCGAATTTTAGAGCTTTTGTACTGTTTGCTGATGATACATCTCTTATTTTTAAAGTAGATAGGAATAGACAAGATTTTGACGACGTAAACAGTGCACTCTCAATAGTTACGGATTGGTTTACGTCAAATAACCTAGTTCTCAATGCCAAGAAAACGAAATGTGTAAAGTTCGCCTTACCGAATGTTAGAAATCTAGGACCCAACATCGTCTTAGATAAAGAGGCGCTTGAAACTGTGAGTTCGGCAGTTTTTCTGGGAATAACAGTAGATGCCAAACTTCAGTGGGGACCACATATATCGAGCCTAGCAGGAAGGCTCAGTTCGGCTGCCTACGCCGTCAGGAAAGTAAGACAGTACACTGACGTTGATACAGCTCGTTTAGTATATTTTAGTTATTTTCACAGCGTAATGTCCTACGGTATTCTGCTGTGGGGCAAAGCAGCTGATATACAAAATATATTTGTCCTTCAAAAACGAGCTGTTCGAGCAATTTACCAGCTAGGTGCTAGAGTTTCTCTAAGAGATTTTTTTAAAGATATTGGTATTCTCACGGTTGCATCACAATTCATCTTTGCCAACATCTTATATATTAGGCAAAATATACACTTGTATACTAAAAACAGTGATATTCACAATGTTAACACCAGAAATAAGGACAAACTACGTGCTCCCTTTCACCGGCTTCATAAGGTTCATAACTCATTTGTTGGTCTTGGTATAGCCTTTTATAACAAGCTACCCTCTTCTTTGCTAGATTTGCCTTTTAATGCATTTAAAGCTCAAGTAAAATCTAACCTTTGTTCAAAGGCATACTATTCTATCAACGACTACTTAAACGATAAGAATAGTTGGTCGCCCTGATTAACTCAAGACAATGTTTATGTTCTTTCTCCAGAATTAATTTACAAAGAATTACTGATAGGTTATATGAGCTCATTATACAATTGTTTTTTTATTGGGCTGTGTAAGTCAAATCAGTTTAATTTAATTTAATTTAATTTTAATTTTATTATTGACATAATCAACCCATTGCAATGTTTTCTAATGAGTTGATTGCAATATGTGGTTAGCTAGTGACCTCGACAATTGATCATATTATTCTTACCTGAGCAACCGGCAGCAAGTTCGTCATGCTCCCTTAGATGTCACTGCTTGCGGTAGCGTCGGGGGTCGGGTTGTCTCCTTCCCTCAAATATGGCGAGGGGGGTAATGGCTGACCTTTGCGTTATGCTCGTGAACGGGTGCTGCTTGTGGTGACTGGTCGTCTTGCTGACCATGGTTTTATCATTGTTATCATTATTAATAACTTGTTTATTTAGTTTCCTTATGGTCCTAGTTTATCATTTATGACTTCAAGCGACAGCTATGTAAACTGAACCCAGCATTGCATAAATATGTTAGCGGTCACGCCCTTTATACCTGGAGGCTTTTATTTAATTTCCATTTATTAATTTTTGCTTGAGTACGTATAGTTTTTTATTGTATTTCTTGGTATATTGGCGTTGCTAGCTGACATATGGCAAATAATTTAATTTAGCGTTCTGTGTCTTGTAATGTTAATTGCTTTGCATACCTTGTATTGTATTCAGTCAAGTATATTTTCTAACTGAACAGACAGCTGTGCTGCTGGGGAGTTTGTTGCGCCACTTCTTCTTCCCAGCGAAAGCACTAGGAAGTGGTGAAGGGCGGGCGTTTTGGGGGACTGTCTTTTGTAATTTTGACGTTCGAAAAGTGCTGATTCTCAGCCTAGTTTGAATAAATGACTTTTGATTTTGATTTTGATTTTAGAGCGTGAAATTAATTTCAAGCTTTGGGCTATACTGATAGAAAAGTTTTAAATTGTTGGACTAGATTTTTATTGAGGCTATTTTAAATGGAAATTGACTTTGTCATTCATGCGTGAATTTTCTGTACTGATTGATTGAAAGTTGGATAGATACAATATCATAATATCACGCGTTTATTTCCTAAAAGAGTAGGCAGAAGTACCTTGTTGACTACTTTGGGGTGGATTTTAGACTAAATTAAAATTCTAATAATTCAAATATCTATCGTAGGATTGAAGTAGAGATATACTTAAATCCACTACGCCAGTTATTTCTGAGTCCCGTAGGTAAGCAAATTGCCGTCAACCGGGCACACATACAAACTATGGGCTCTGGTTATGAAATTCCTTGCGCAGGTAAGTAGATAATAACATTAGTTGGTACTCCTGCCTGATCTGTCTCCAGTCGTGTCGGATTGCATGCCATCCCATCATTACTATAAGAGCGAGGGAAGGGAGAAATAGTGCATCTGTGTCTGCGCACACTTATGTACTGGCTTCATTCATACTTCTTTCTTTGTCCAGGCGGTCTTTCGTTGGAATGCGCTCCCTCTGAACATCAGTTTTCCTGGATTATTTTAAAAATACAATTGGACCCGGTAGGTGGCACTGCTGTCGGTATGTCAACTACTAAACTGCTTGACCGATTGGGTTGAAATTTTGTATGTGTATTTCCATGGTTTCACAGACACAAATGTATTAAGCCTTACCTAATCTATCTTTCTATCCGTTTTTTCTATAAATAAAGCAATTACATTAACCAGATTATTTTAAAAATTCCTCCCCTAAGGGGGTGAAACTGGAGATCAAAATTTAAGCGGTGGGAATTCCGAATTGTACGCAAACGAGTTGCGGGTGGATGCTAGTGTTAGATAATAATATAAGATATCGAACGGAAAGGAACTAATATGCAATTGGAAATACAAAACGCGCATAGTTAAGTTAGAGGCTATCATTTAACTGAACCACTTTTTAGTATAGGACACATTTTTCAACAAATCTTCATTAAAAACGTTGCCGTGTCTATTTATGAAATAGGTCAAGCAACCCAATGTCAGCGCGGCGCAGCGGCTCCCTCGATAAAGCGTCGTCGCAGACGCAAGAAACGATCAGAATGGCCAGTAAAACTAAAACAGCACACAAAACTTTTACAATTTTTTTAATAACTTATTTTCTCTCTGAAATAGGTCAATTGAATTCAAAATCAGTTGGGGTGTCTGAGGTTTTGCGCATTTAACATTACACGTTGTATATTAAGAAGATCTCATTTTAATATTTATTTTAAAATTTATTCTTGTCCCAGGGTAAGTCCCCTGTATTCTGTCAGTTTAAAATCATACATAGATGCATATGGTAACAGCTAGAATCAGAAAAATATTTGAAGGTTATATGAATATTTGTTCCATGCGGGAATCGAACCACTGGAGAAGCGATGCACAGTAGCGCGCTGTCAGTCTTCAGTGTCATTTAGCCTACGTATGCACGGACGTACAAATATCGCGGTGGGATTTTACCCCGTACTGGATTTTCAACTCTTCATGTTGAACCGAGCATTGAGAATCCAACAGAGCGCATTCCAGCGCGTAAAAAAGAACACCCTGTTCGATTTTCAACTCTACGCGTTAAGCAGTGCGTTGAAAATCCAGTGCACGAAAAAAAAAACGCGCCTGTACTTACCTGGGCCTGATTCAAAATAAAATTCATACATAGTTGAGACGGAGATATTGAAGCAAAAAAATCGATATTCCATCCATTTCTCGTCTGATTGAATATTGACAAGCGTGCTCAGTTATCGATCAATTCAACAATATCTACATATAACAATATAGGCTATACGGTCTGAAGGAGCTATTGCGATGCAAGTAGGTACCGTGGCTCTGACGTCACACATGTGTTATGTTTATCAATAATTGTAATATGCTCATATACAAAGCGTAAGGGAATTCGACGCGCAAACTGATACCATGAATCCAGAACATGACTCTAGATCCATCAACATTGGCATTGTTCCTCAGATATTAAATGATAAATAATCTACTGTTTCGCAGAAAATTTCTACGCTGGCGGGTTTAGAATTATGTGTGTAACAGTTTGCACGTCAATATCCCGTACACTCTTTATATGTTAGTAAGTATATAATGTTCAAATGGTTATTTAATATAATAGTCAAAAGTCATTTAACAGACTAAAAAAAATAGATAAGTCGTTTTTCTGCACCAAAAATAGCCTTATTTCCTCGCTTCCTAGTGAAAAACAAGTCAAACAATCAGTAAGAGAAACCTAGTGCCCGTATCGTGTACTCGCTCTCCTTTCACAAATAAAGCCGGCACTCCCAATTCCCAGATCACAAATTAAACCTTTATGAAAACAATAAAAAAGAATTGGCGTCACCTCCCCTGGCATTGGCTGTTTTAACAACACAACATAAATTTAAATGGTTCAAATACAGGGGAGCCTAACAATATAAATCGTGGGCCCACCTCCGGTCCTTGGCAGGCGACTGAGATGTATCTTGTTGAAATTTAATTTAATTTCGTTCATGCGTAATGCCAGGGGATAATAGTCAGGATGTTCACACATTATGGGTTTAGCTGAATAGTTTTTAGGCAGGGTTAAATAGGATTAACCTTTAATAGGTTTCTATTGATTTTTGAAGCATTTTAAAGGAATTTAAAGTACGTTTTGAAGTATTACCTTTTTTCACGTGGCACGGATTAACGTAACTTTTGATACCCAAAACAAAAAAACTCAGGTCTCGGTTTAGTTGAAGGGTTCGGGGTCGCATACACATCAGCCACACATCGACGATAGAGACAACTCCCGAGACACGTGTCAGGTGTTGACGACTGCAGTTACCTCTGTCGTCGACGCATATCACCCGCATGTTTGAGCACTAAGCGTAGAATTATCAGTAAGAATTAAAAAACCACGCATCGATTTGAGACATACTACGCACTTTACCTCTTTCGTTTTTTTGTCGTTAAAAAAAGACGGGAACGGACACTTTATCAAAAAAAACCTCGAACAATTTTTATCCTAATGCGGAAATAGAACGTTTTTAGTTCCCAAAAATTAAATCTAATGACGTTTTCTTAAAGTGTACATAGGCCACAGTTGTCTTCGAAAACACAAACTAAATATAATAGTGAACCGGCTAAGTCTCTCATACTCATATCACCCGAAGCTACCAATACAAAGTAACAAACTTTAAAACCGTATCCTTGGACCTTCCTTATTGCTCGTAGTTTACGCAGTTACTACGCTTCCTCGTCCTCAAACTCTGCTTACCCCCCAAGGAGATGTATTAGCGCACCAACACTTTCACCCTCATGCTGCGTTTACATTTACTAAAGTGGAGCTGCGTTTAAGCGACACGTCGTCGCGTTGGTGTGAGACCGCTCACGCATTTTTAATGGAACGCAAATCTGTGCGCTGCTGTAGTCTAGGGATTTAGCGTGACGTTTCAAAATCACTCTCGAACCGTGATTTCCGTAAAAGGCAGGGGATTATGTTCCTTAATGTGATAGCAGTAGCGACCACACCTCTGCTTATGTTAACAAATGGCAATCATGAAAAGATGACGTTTGTGAAATATTTACTTCCCTATTTAAAGTCGTCAGGTCAATTTGAATGTCATACAGGGGACATTTAGTTTATGAAATATACGTATTTAGTTTTATATCTTCATCTTTTGTGATTTTTGAAGTAGGATTATAAGGACATAGCCTCCTCTCTTGGTACATTTACCTCAAACTAAAAATAGTAGGTATTTTATCCACTTAGCCCGTCAGTGTAAGACTATTTACTGCACCAATTTGAACGCGCCCTTACTTGGACCCAGAAATTTAATTAACAACGAGTGCTCCTTGTATGAGTAACATTTTTTAATTATCTCGGGATTAAAATATTATTTTTTTGGACACATATTAACTCTGGCACTGGCTGGTAATATACTGCCGTGCGATTCTGTAACCATCTCACCGTGAAAGCTTGGATGAAGTGAGCGTGGAGTGAGTTGTCATTCGCTAGGGATTAACATTATTAAGTGCTCACTTTACTTATGATTTCACGGTGAGATTTTTACAGAATCGAGCGGCTGTTGTAAATTTTATGTAATTAGCTATACTGCACGTATAATAAAATATTCTGGACTAAACTGGAGATATCTTAACTAATATTATTTATTATTAAAAACTTTATGCACAAGTAAAAAAAAAAGGCGGACTTATGCCTGAGGCATTTTCTACCAGTCAACCTTAGGGTGATGCAGAGACAAAATATGGCAGGTGCAACATACGGGATAGATAGCTGTTATAGTTAATTTACGATTTGATTTTTTGAATGTTTGTTTGTTACGCTTTCACTCTAAAACGGCTGAACGGGTTTGGGTGAAATGGCACATGTGTAGACCATGACCTGGATTTGGATATAGAATGAATTTTATCCCAATGTTCCTACGAGATCAAGACTTATGCGGGTGAAACCGCAGGCCTAGCTAGTTATTTATAAGTTTACAATGTTTCCTGAATTTACTATTCGGAGGCAGTAGTTCAGATGTGATAAGGGATGAGCGACACGCGTGAAATCAAATAAATTGTTTAAACTAATCTACAAACTAAGAAGAAAACAAAGAAAATATGTTTATTTGCGCTAAATATGACGCAGTGAAATAACACACAAAAAAAAAAAACAAATAAAAAACTGTACACTCTTAAATAATCTCTAGGGCACAATACCAGTTGACAGCGATGCGGAGGTTTTGTTTGTTGTTTAGTCATAGGGTTTAGTGTTAGTAT
The DNA here is from genome assembly GCA_949629135.1 of Eremobia ochroleuca. NCBI lineage: Eukaryota > Metazoa > Arthropoda > Insecta > Lepidoptera > Noctuidae > Eremobia > Eremobia ochroleuca. The sequence goes on along the minus strand of OX451403.1, from coordinate 16,601,169 downwards.
ATTTTAGTACTTATTCAACTTATGAATCCAGCTAATTATTATGTCAGTTCACCTTCAGCAGACCTTCTTAAAGACCTTTTCCGTAATTGTGAAACGGCACTATGCTTTCCAGCCAACATCTGCGACTATAAGCAGACAAGACTCAATCCATACACACATAAATACATAAACTCACGCCTTCTTCCCACGGGGGCAGGCAGAAACTACAGAACGCCACCTGCTACTCCTTTTGCTTCGTTAACGTTCATACATCTGGGTCATACACGCACGCCCGTTGCAAGTGCTACTCAAACCGTGTGCCACAAAAAAGTTACATACATACATACATTAACTAAAGCTCAACACATTCAGTTAAAACCAAAATCCGTACACATATCCAACATCAATAACTCTTCTAAAACCTGTAAAAAATGATATCCCAATTTCCAATTTCCAAATATGAAGTATAAAATATTTGAAATGAAAATTTATTTTGAACACCGAAACATGGGTAGCGTTATCAACTAAAAGGTTAATATCGCTCGGATATGAGGGTTGGCAAAAAAATCAATTACGATCATCCCTTGGGCCCGCATTAATCTCCCGTCGATTTCTGTGCTGACGATCCAGAGGAAACAGAGTAATGAGATATGGTTTATAACATTTTATCATTCCCTGTCTTATGGAAAAAGGACGGCTCTATGAAGGGTTATGTTTCATTATATTGTGTATTGTAACGGTTCATTTACACTGTGATTTGGATACAAAGGGTTAAGCTAAATATAGCGTATTTTACGCATTTACCCTTATTTAGTGAAGCTTTTACTTTGTGTATGATTTCGTTTGGGCTTATTGTGTCATTTCTGAATACGACACTGATGGTTTGAACAGAACCAATAAGATAGGTAATTGTGCGTCAATCAGTCTGCTAGGCAGACTTTTCGAGACTATGTTGGGGTCAGTTTCCTGTCTACCCGGAAGCAACTGAATACCAGTATTTTACATGGCGTGACTGCCTATCTGACCTCCATGACCCACGATGCGCCTAGTTAAGACTGGTTGCCAGACTTTTGGGTTTTTGACTATCCGCAACGTCTGTCTAAGATGAGAGAATGTCAGCCGGGACCAGCGGATTAACGTACAGACGCCAGCACATCAAGCTACCCGAAACTGTCAGATTTTCCCAATCAACTTTGAACCTTATGCTTTAGCGATAAAGTTGAAAATGTAGCACGTACCATATTACGCGCTAGTCGTTCGCCACCAGCCCGCACTCCTCAGCCCCTCCAACCGAGTCGACGCTCCGCCCGCATCAGCGCCAGAGTCGGTGCCGCGCAATCCGAGCGCGTCACTCAGTCTCAGTAGTATTACGCGAGCCAGCGACAGATAAACACGTACGCGCGCTCTAGCCGCGCGCCGACCCGGTCGTCTCATTCATGTACATATTTATATCCTCAAATGTATATAGTTCACCCTTTTTTTGTTTTATTATATAGTGAGACTAGATCACCACCGTTTAATTGCTCCTTACCCTATAAAAATCTATTAAATAAATCTGACAGATTGTAGTAGCTTGATGTGCTGGCGTCTGTACATTCCGAGGCATGGAGGGGTCTCAATATACAACGTGTAACGTTAAATGCGCAAAACCTCAGACACCCCAACTGATTTTTAATTCAATTGACCTATTTCAGAGAGAAAATTAGTCATTAAAAAAATTGTAAAGGTTTTATATGGGCTGTTTTAGTTTTACTGGCCATGGTCGTTTCTTGCGTCTGCGACGACGCTTAATCGAGGCAGGAGTCGTCACCGGACCGCTGCACCGCGCTGACATTGGCATGCTTGACCTATTAATAAATGGACACGACAACGTTTTTGAAAAATGTGACCTATATTAAAAAGTGGTTCAATTAATTCTGCTCGTTATTCTGATCAAACTATTTTCAGGTTTTGCGCATTTAACGTTACACGTTGTATAATGGATCCCGATCCACAAACCAACCGTGGCAAGCGTCGCTTGACGTTTGATTGGCATGTGCGGCTGTTATTATTCAGCCATAAGTCCTTATAGGTACGTAATAGCGTATAGGTAATTGTAAGTACTGTACTAAAATAGCTTGGCCCCTGTAACTGCCCCTTTAGTCTCCTGGTCGCAAAAGCTCGACTGCTGAGCGGTGGGTTCTGAGTTCGATTCCCGGGTTGGGCAAAGTGTTATTGGATTTTTTCATTAGGACGTCTCCATCATCTCGTCTCGTCGTCCGGAGTTTGGAAGTTGGTGGTGTAAAGTTCCCGTGCCTCGGATAGCACGTGAAGCCGTTGGTTCTGCGCCTGATCTCTCCCCAGTCATATCGGATTGCCGTCCCATCGGACTATGAGGGTAAAGGAACAGAAAGTGCACCTGAGTATGCGCACACACATGTGCGCTATAATATCTCCTGCGCACCGGGAAAATCTTTGTTGAGATTGGCCACCGTGGACGAAATCGGTCGGGAAGATGGTATTATTACTAAAATAAATTCTCTACATATACAAATAAATAAATAATCTACATTCTAAATACTAATAGTGCAGACGTTTCACGAAGCCCCTTCTTTTTTTTGCGTGGGAAATTATCAAATAACTTCTCCCCCTCTGGGCAGAGCGGTATTTTCATTGATTAAAACCCACCCGTGTTCCTTCAGTTGCCTAAAACAAAACCCTAAAAACATTATTATTTTGATTTGATTTTAATTTAATTTAATTACTAACCCTGAGTTGATAAGTTATTGCTGAACTAACCATTGGACCAGTGTGGTCAAATTAATGAATAAATTATTATTATTATTATTATAAAAAAATCCATCATTATCATTATTGTTCATCATTATTATCTAAAATCCTAAACCCATCAAAAACACTTAAACCAGTCCATATTTTATTCAAGAAAGCACTAACCCAACACACCATGAATCCTTATTAGGCTAAAGTGATCGAAATAACAAAAATATAAAAAAGCAAAGTGGTTACAACGATACGCCTACTTCACGTAGGTACAGTCACGTATAGTCGAGGAAAACACATATTTCACCGTGTATTTGAATAATACTTAATAATACCATAAGCAACATGTATCAGGGCTGACGTTAAAGGAGCGTGCTACTTGGAGGAAAAATTACCTCTTGCGGGGTTAGTGATGTGACATTGCAGTGATTTCGGATATTTTGAGTTACGATTTCGGATATTTCGTGGAAATTTTTGAATCCCTCGATAGTTTCTGTATTTAAAATGTCATTTAAAATATGGAAGCTATTAAATAGTGACAAAATACCTTTGATTTATTTGGTACTGATTACAGATTATACTTCTCTCTTCTAGCTTATTACTATACTATTTCTTGGTTATTCTTCTCTCTTTGCACATAAGGTCATAATTACCAATAAGAACTAACACACTGAATAAAGTAAAGAATAAATCATTCCTAAATTAAATTTAAACAGAACGTTGAAACAGCTAGTTTATTGTTCTTTCATCCTAAAATACTCCGTTTCAATTTAAAGTGCGGTCACTTTGAACTGAAAATATAGATATCCCACCACAGTCCCAAATATAATGCTTAAAGAAACAACCAGTTAATATGCAAATGAAATCGTTAATAAAATTCAATTTCATGTGGATTTATTTGCGTATATTTTTTTCGGATACGAGAATCGGACATCACTAGACCGTATCTCTTTTACCTTTTATTAACACAACTCGCGTAAAATCAAACTAGAGGGTGATTCATTCGAGGAAAATTATTAATGTAAGGGTGTAAATTTCTCCCTCCCCTTATGAAAATATATGGTTTGATTCGGGAACAACATCCGTTATTTCGGTACCTGTATTTGGTGTGACCTAACTTTGTCATTGTCAAAAAATATGAAAAGGAAAGTTCAGAAATCCCACTCGTAGCAACGCACCGTATTAACAGTGAATATAGAATACTAACGTCAGCCTTTCATGTCAGCTCTGATACTTACCAACCCGCACTGGATTATGGCCCACTCCCTCTCATAAAAAGGAGGTCGGTGTCCCTGCAGTGGGAACAATATAGGCTGATTCATTTTAGAAGACTTTACGTAAAAGTAACCTTTTCATTACTTGGTATAGTTTCCATTGCGCGTTTGTTGCTCATATGTTTATGGTGTTATTGCTTAAATCTCTGAATCTTAACCTGATTTAACCTGATTTTTTTATGAAAAAGCATTCAGAAAATGTGTCATGAAATTCATGCAAACGTAAAACAGCGTAACAGTCCTAATGTACAGACGTCAGCACATCAAGCTACTACAATCTGTCAAATTTCTTTAATAGATTTTCAACTTTATCGCTTAAGCATTAGGTTCAAAGTTGATTGGGAAAATTTGATAGTTTCGGGTAGCTTGATGTGCTGGCGTCTGTACAAAGCAGGAGATAACTGATTCATCTGTGATGACAGAGATATTCATGTTATTAAAGTGTAAAAAAAAAAGACTCAGTTTGTTTTGGGATTACTTGACTAGTTTAAAACAGACCACTATTTTATGAGCTTAAATCAGCCAATGAATCGGCAAAGGCAGAACCAAGGGCATACAGTGCGGCCGAAAAGAAAATGCGTTCTTGATGCCCGTCATTTTCACACAAACTAATACGTGTTTTGCGAATTTGACCTACTAGAATTGTCGCCACGCCCGGACTCTAGGCAAAGTGACTTTCTATTCTAGTGATGATGGAAATGTCAAAAATGTATTGGATTGACATTAGCTACCGAAAAGTTTATGTTAATCCTGTTGAAAGTCGTTGTTGAAATACGAAATGCTTTGAAAGCGATTTCCACTTATTTAGGCAACTCATCTGTGAGTTTCATGATTCATACACCAAAAAGTTAAGTAGAAAAAATATCGGCATCTCTTGGGACCTTCTTTTTCGACAGTTGTTAAAATTTTGTTAGCACAAAACTTCGCCACTTCCAAGGCGTTATCGGTAGCAGCGTAGAAGTCGCTTTGACTGGATGTTTTGGGGCATAGAGGGCAGGACTGGTGGTGGAGCATAGTTCAACAAGAACCCAACTTCTTCAACAGAACACAGCTGCACATCCACTCTCAGCTGCCATTCCGTCGAGGTAGCCTTTACGAGGTTCGACTTACATCTTCCCACTTTGGTTCAGAGACCGTTCGGAGTCCCAAGTGGACCCCGGAAGGTTGCACCCTGCAGAAAGATACTCATTTGGTAGTAGTTAGTTAGTAGGTGGGGAAAGATATCCTGCCATAGTTAGCAACGTGCTTTGACCGGGTTACCTGGCAGAGATGCTGTCGATTTCAAGAAACTGTGCCCGCTTTTTAGCCGTTGCGCTGGTAATCGAGTTGATTACTTTAAAACTTAATAAACAGCCTATTCTTGAGCTCACCAATCGTCAAGGGCTATTTTTTTTTTTTAAGACTGACACTTCTGTGTTCACCTTTTTAGGTGACAAGTAGTAAGAGCGGAGTGAAGTGTTTCGCTAGCGATAAAGGGAATAGCAAATGTAAGTCATTTTCCGCGTATGTTTTCCTTGGAAGGTTGGACTCAAGTTGTCATGAAAGAAAACTGTCACTCAAGTTAAGTTAAACTTGTAACTTCTGCTATCATAAAAACTTGACATCTACAGAGGTAGCTCATAAATGTTATTTATCACTGTGGTTTTTCTTTCCGTAGCACTTTTTAGGGAACAGTTTTTTGTAACATCATCTTTTTCTAAAGTGAAAAAAAATATTCCTTAACTGTATGAGTTAAGGAATATTTTTTTTGAGCACCTTAAAACATAAAAATGTATACTATTGCGATTACCAGTCGCAGTATCAGCAGAACCTGTCCTGTAGCCTCTTCATGAAGTGTGGTGTAATTACTCCACCTAATAAGTCAGACAAAAATAATTAAGAGGTCCTGCGAGGGTCAACAAAGATGGTCGTTCTTCAAATTAGTGAAGAATTTGTTAATTTAAAAATCCTTTGTGATCCAAAAGGATCCAAAAAAAAAAAACGAATAATCGGTTTGTGAGCTTTAAGAAAAAAAAAAACAAACTTTGATGGGATAGTCAAGGTCTTATAGGATGTGTAGCAAATTTGCCGCATTTTAACTAAATAATGCATATCAAAACACCGTAAAATTAATAATAATAATAATAATAACATTCCACAACTTTCACACAACGCCATCTAGTCCCAAACTAAGCGCAGCTTGTGCTATGAGTACTAGACAATTGATAAACATACATATATATTTCTAAATACATACATATTATAGATAAATTACACCCAGACAAAGAACAAATGATCGTGCTCATCACACAAACATTTGTCCTAGGTGGGAATCGAACCCACGACCTTGGGCATAACAGTCAGGGCCACTGACCACTAGACCAACGGGCCTGTCATTTGGCGCCAAATGAAAATGGTTTGGACACTACTACAACAAAAACTTATGAAGTACAATTTTTGTGTTTAATGATTGTACGGCTGCGTATGATCAACCAACTCCTAAACTAAATGAATCATGTGGGTATTTTGGGAGTTAGTGGCTCTTGAGATTTAGGATTTACATAGACACAACCTTCAGCCTAATTGTAATTACATGCCGAAGGTGCCTCACGGCGGTGCCTCACGGCGATACCTCGTGATCGCAGCTTAGCTCACTACCTCGATGTCACCTCTATGTAAAACAAATGCATACTAACAGACAAGCAAGCACATGCTAAAGGATACTTCACTGCGATACATCGCCGGCTCCTCGGGAATTTACCTCGATGCCTACATGAAAGCATAATATTTTGTTTTTACATCGCGGCCTTTCTTTTTTTTTTGTTTCGGGGTGGAAGATCCTCATGGATGTCCGCCGCCCTGGGGCGGGCGGCGGGGTCTGTCAGACTCTTACTGACTAAAAACCACCCCGGTGTTCCCTCTCTCACCTACGCCGGGGGTCGCGGGAACGAACGATACTTCCGCAACCCCCGGCTGGTGCTGGCCCGCTCCTGCGGGCCTCTCCTCGTGTCAGGGGGGGGAGTGAGGTGTTAAACTCCCCCCGCGACGTCTAAGAGGGGCGCGCGTGGAACACTACGCGCCGCCGCCTCGGGTCCTGATGTGTGGGGGGCGACGGACGTTCCCAAGTCCGTCACCCCTGGACCCATTTAGGGGGGCTGGAAGAGGGCGTTATCCGCCCTCCGCCGACGCCCGGTGCGCCTGCTGCGGGCCGGGTGAGGGGACGAGATCTCCCTCTCCCTTTCCGCAGCCTCCTTCTGCGAGACGACTGTTTCGCAGAAGGAAACCACCGCGTCCCAGGACTCCTCGCTGCCGACCATAGACTCGACCACGGCCGGCAGCGATAGGTCACTGCCTACTCCTGAGATTAGGGCACGGCGCGGCTCCTCCCAAGCGGCACACTCTGCCAGCGTATGCCACGCCGTGTCCTTACATCGCGGCCTACGGTAAGCATCGATGTGATCTGGCTCGTGGTTGGTCAAATCGGTTCAACTTGTTCTGCTGGAGTAGGTAGGGTACAGTACAAACAGAAGACTGAGCAACTGAGGTTTCAGGTGCGAATGAAACGACGTGGTGGCACCGCCATCCATGTAGAAATAGCGAGTGTTGACATCCAGGTATCGAGATTGCAACCGCGACCATCTTAGGCTTTTAATTACCCTAATAATTAACTTCCAACACTGAAATATTAAATAAGTATCGAAGCATACATTGAGAATTAAACTGGTAGGTATAGTGACGCCAGCACATCAAGCTACTACAATCTGTCAAATTTCTTTAATAGAATTTCAACTTTATCACTGTTACATAAGGTTCAAAGTTGATTGGGAAAATTTTACTGTTTCAGATACATCTATTTTCCACACTATTTATGTACCCCACACTGTTGTTTAAGCTTCAGAATACGCATATGCCACATAAAACGTTATGTATGTACTATAATTATCAAGAGGAACCATCAGGCGGGACTCTCAACAAAGCTATTAATTAGTACCGCCTACGCCTCTAAAGCCGAGTCTACACGAGCGAGCACAAATACTGTGATTACTAACTTCTATCTAGCAACTAATCAACTCAGCCTATCGCAGTCCACTGCTGGACATAGGCCTCTCCCAGACTGCACCACAACACCCTGTCCTCCGCCTTCCGCATCCAGTCTGTCCCAGCCACCTTCTTTAAGTCGTCCGTCCATCTAGCTGGGGGGCGTCCCACACTACGCTTGCCGATACGCGGTCTCCACTCGAGGACTCATTGGCTCCACCGACCATCGGCCCTTCGACAAACATGGCTAGCCCACTGCCACTTTAGCTTGCTTACTCTGCAAGCTACATATGTCGGTAACCCCGGTTTTTTCCGGATAATTTTATTCCTGATTTTTTCCTGAGTATAGAATAGATTATATCGGCCCATTGACTAAAGGCCTTGTCTCTTAGACAATTTAATTCTGTTTGTCGTTTTTTAGGGTGCTGTACCCAAAGGTTGTCAACGGAACCCTATTACTAAGCCTTCGCTGTTCGTCCGTCCGTCTGTCTGTCGGCGGGCTGTATCTCATAACCGTAACAGGTAGACAGATGAAATGTTCACAGAGAGTGTATTTCTATTGTCGCTATCACAACAAATAAAATTAAATTAGAAATTAAAGGAGGGTCTCCATACCAGAAACGTGTTTTTTTCGGCGTTTTTTTTGCAGTAGGCTGTATCTCATGAACCGTATAGGTGGACTGTTGAAATTTTCACAGTGTGTATTTCTATTTCCGCTATAAGAAAAGTAAAAAAAGTTCATTCAAATTAATAATAAATATAATATAATATTCCACAACTTTCACACAACGCCATCTAGTCCCAAACTAAGCAGAGCTTGTGCTATGGGTACTAGACAACTGATAAACATACATATATATTTCTAAATACATACATATTATAGATAAATTACACCCAGACACAGAACAAATGATCGTGCTCATCACACAAACATTTGTCCTGGGTGGGAATCGAACCCACGACCTTGCGCATAGCAGTCAGGGCCACTGACCACTAGACTAACAGGCCTGTCAAAAAATTAAAAGGGGTCTCCATACAAGAAACGTTTTTTCGGCGTTTTTTGCCTTGTTACCACAAGGCAAAAAACGCACCGGAACCCTTCGTTTGCGAGTCCGACTCGCACTTGGCCGGTTTTTCATTTATAAATTCAACCACTTAGTGGTTGCAAGTAATCTGACGGGCCTGATAGGAAGTTGTCATCAGAAGCTTCACTTGCGTGAATGGTTCACTCGGGTGAGGATTCCACGTTCACAAAACAGAGACAAAATTGTAGCCTACAAGCTGCGCCCTGTGGTTACAACCACATAAGTCTCGATCCCGTGAGAGTATTGAGATAAAAAGTATTTTATGTAATAGTCCAGGTTAGAGTCTACCCATGTGCCAAATTTCATCCAAATCCGTTCAGCCGTTTTAGCGTGAAATAATAACAGCTTGTGTATGGACACCAACTCGATTAGAGGTCATAAATGGTATAACTAATTACAGAATTTTATTTGTATTTATTTGTTTAAAGAGTACGATTTGTAGGTCGTGGGCACGAACCTAGACAGGCACTCTTCTTTGTGTAATTTATTTCATCACCACTGATCTCAAACCGGTGAAGGAACGGGTGAAACATCGGGAGGACGCCGCCATGTCCTTGAACCAAAGACATGTGTCATCCTCTAACCAGCACGAGGTCTGCGTGTTGTGATCCAACATTCGGGACCAGCATGGGTTGGCCCACTCCACCTCCAGGAGGCCTGTGTCCCAGCAGTGGGAACGTTAGACATCCGTTAATTCATCATTTAAATAACCATTTTCCCAGAACCCTGGATGAGTTTCTTCACAAAGTCATAGACAAAGCGGCGTTTCTCAAGAACAGACATTAAGATATTTGCAATTTTTTTTGTAGCTTTTTATCACGCAAGCGATGAAAAGAACCACGAAATACTTTTAATTAAGTATTACGCATTTATCAAGTTGTTAAAACTTCATTACCACCATCGTCCAACATCATCACTTGAGGTCGACACAGCACGTTTTCTTCTTCCATTCTCTCCTGTTAACCGTCGTGCTATCAATTGCTTCCTTATCTGTAATATAATTCTTTACACAATCCATTCATCTTTTCTTTGGGCTTCCTCTCCGTCCTCTTCATTACTAAAAACCTTAACATTAGTAATAAGAATGGAATAAGAATAATATTGACTGGTCCGTTGTTAAAAAATAATAATATTGTATGTTTACGGTAACTAGAATATTAAACATAGTTATTTGAACAGTGGTTATTATACTGTAGTTATATGCTGTTTACTGCTGAATCTACGAATCGAACTATAGATTAGTACTCGTAGTAGATCACCATGCATTGTTTGTTGTGTTACTAACAGTATATGGACTACGTCTGAAATAAATGTCTTATTATTATTATTAATTTACCAACCAATAGTTACCTAACCCAACTCCGGTATAGCCCCAGCTTTAAACCCTTGTACACACATACGTCTAGTTATGTAGGGATGTGTAACACGTAATAAATCTTCTGTAACATACTGTAGGTAATGAAGGAACTTCATCAGATGCAAGGCGGAGCTTTGTACATGTAATTACAATTATTGGGTTTTGCAGGTGGGATTCACAGCTTCGTGGAACGCTGGTGTGGTTTGAATCTTATTTGGTGTGCTTGAAGTGAATATTTGTAATCATAATCGTAAAAATTTATAACGACTAAGTTTTGCTCCGTTATTTATATGTGGAGTCAGATAGGCAGTCGCTTCATGTAAAATACTTGGATTCAGTTGCTTCCAGTTGGACCGGAAGCCAATCCAAATATAGTTGGGAAAAGGCAAATTATGATAATGATGATTTATATGTGGGGTAAAATTTTGCAGGACTTGAATCAGTATCGGTGTTTCTTCTCGTAGAAGTTGGATAGGAAAAACATAAAATATGTTAAATCATCTAGTTTGAAAAAATATATAAATTATGTTAAATCATCTAAGCATAAACATGTAAAAATATTTTTATACCAACTTCTCATCCCTTATTGGCTACGTGGGTAGAGCGTTCCTAGTTGTCCTTATATTAATTATTCTTTATTTGTGTGGGTTCAATTGAGGGGCTTGTGGGTAAGTAAAAACAGCTGCACGGGTCGATCGATCAGGTTAAGCTACGCTTTCCGCTGTTGGTCCGTGGATGGGTGACCATCTTCACATACCAAGACCCCTCCGTGCCTCGGAAAGCACGTTAAGCCACCGGCTTAACCCCCGGCTGTCATTCATGGATTTTTGACAGTCGTTACAGGTCATCAGTAGCCCGAAAGTCTGACAACCAGTCTTACCAAGGAGTATCGTATCACCCAGTAACTGAGTTGTGGAGGTCAGATAGGCAGTCACTCCATGTAAAATACTGGTATTCAGCTGCATCCGGTTAGACTGGAAGCCAACTCCTACATAGTTGGGAAAAGGCTAGGCAGATGATGATTTGTGTGTGTTCAATTCAATAGTGCAACAAATGGTGATTGACCTCGTCACACTCCAAGCAGCTTACACATATACAAACACATTATCTAAGCCTAAAATCTTCTGAACAGTCAAACACATATCACACAATTTATCAACTACCGCACACATTAATCAAGATGTCGCTACACGCATTCCTAATTCCGCGTGTCTCATGTACGATCCGTAGCGGGTTATTAAATAATTCTCCGCAGGTGTAAATGGATCGTTACTTTTAGAAACTGCGTAAGTAATGCGACAGGTGTTGGAACGATTCTTCGGGTATATTTATATTTTAATCTGGGTGTGCGAAAGACGTGGGGGTTAAAGGGATTTGAGGATTTTGCGAGCAAGCGTCGTGATGAATGATTAATTTTAGCATTTGTTTTTTTTTTTGTGTGATTAATATACAGACTGGTAAGATATTACCTATATACGGGACGAATACACACACTAGATTTATGTTACCTACATATTTCATTTGTATTTCCTTGTTTGTACCTTGTCAAAATACAATCTATAATAGGTACATCTTTGAATCAAGACATCTGTGAGTCTCTGCCTAAATACAAATGACAAAAGCCTACATTTTTAATAGATTTTTTTTTTTTATTTGACGGCACGATTGGCGTAGTGGTTAAGCTATTGACTGCTGCGCTGCGTGTCGCGGGTTCGATTCCCGCACGGAACACATATTTGTATGACCTACAAGTAGTTGTTCCGTGTCTGGCTGTTTGTGTATGTGAGTTTAAATGTTTGTAAATGCACCCACAATACGGAGAAATTCCTAGTGTGCGGCAACAATAAAAAAAAAAGAACAAGTATCTCTTAATGTTAAATATTATATTTTTTTTGTCTTTTAATAATTTATCATTAATATTTTAATGTTTTGATAGCTTAGTTGTTAACTTTATTGTGCATGTTGTGGTCTCCTGTAACTGAAGGAGTACACTTACTTAATACCTGATGTTTCCCTTTATATTAATTATGTATTTATCTTTTGTTAGAGATCTTAAATTAATAAATAAATATGAATCCACCGCTGACCACCATGCCCTTTACTTATAAACGCTGCTTTTAAAGTTCGTTAATGATAAACGCCTGCTTAGCCTCAAATTTATTTTGGCGTTTAAGTTTGTCTTAAGTTTAAGCAACGTTTATAATTTTAGGTTACTCACACACTTTACTAATTTGCTTAGTACGTAACGTTGAAAAAACATAATTTACTTAAAGCAACAAACGAACACAGAATCACCCTTACTTCAAACGACAGACAACCATATTTTTGACCATAACTCCAAAAAAATATAACAACGAGTTACCCTTGAAGTTTTCCCGTAAATTACCTCCAGAACAGGCCAAAACAAGCCGAGAAGAAACGACTGAAGTTGTTAACTCTTTCCATGGATTTATTGGACGCCATCTTAGATTTAAGGCTGATTTGGGAAGTATTTTAACGGGCCATGGATGAGATAAGAGATTTGGCGTTGGCTGGCATGGGAAGGATATCCTCATATTATTTTTGAAAATGTTTGTTAAATTCTTATTATATATGAAATATTATCTGAAGGGTGGTTTTCGTAACTAAATACGTTCAAAATCTAATCATAGTCTCACCTCGGCGACAAACAAAATATGTCAAAACTTGTCAAAAATATAGGGAATTTAGAGGTATTTTTGACAGATTGAGACTGAGATCAGATTGTCAACGTGCTTAAAAGAACGAGAATGCTCCTCACGTCTGTTTTGATTTGATTTTTAACGTAGATCATGGTCACTTTGATGGACAAGGTTTTTTCGATAACTTCCCATATGTTTGAGTTTGTTTTTCTGGTAATTTTTGGATGAAGTCGTTTTTAACACGCTTTTATTAGTTTCACCTGTATATTTGTTTGTTTGATCAGATTTACTTTAAACGTTGTAGACTTATCGACGACCGACGACAGTACAATATTTTGATAAAAAAAAGCTGAAAAAGAAATAGTTTAAAAAACAAACAAAAAAATATATATAGTTTTAAAAATATCTAAAAAAAAACACGCTTTAACAGCAAATTGAACTAAAATTAGAAAATAACTTTTAATTTAAAATTCTAAACTAAAAATAAAGTTATGAAAAGAAAATTTATTTCATTGTAAAAAAGCTGCTCGATATTGGTAAAATAAAAGGGTACTGATATTGATTGTTGTAAATATATAATTAGTAGTTATTTGTAAACGTAGAGTTAATATAGAAATATGATAGGAAGCTCCCCACGTTTTTTTGCAATGAAATTAATTTTCTTTTTGTAACTTTATTTTTATTTTAGAATTTTAAATTAAAAGTTATTTTCTGATTTTTTAGTTCGATTTGCTATATTTTATTTTTTAATCTGGTTCTGGTCTTACCTATTTAACTTGTTTTTGTAGGTATAAAAGTAACTGTCGTTATTGATAGACTGCTACTACTTTTAACATCAGAAATATAACTAAATAACTATCTCGTAGAACGAGTTCATCGAGATGATGAGATGTTTCCTTACGCTGAAAACAAAGCACATTATTTATTATTAGTACATTTACTGGCACACAATGTATTTTGTTGGTACTCCACCATTCACAAGAAACCAATTTTCTACTTTCAAAATTAACATAGACTTTTTGGTACCTCAGGTCACCCACACTTTCACAAAAGAGTTACACACATGTTCATTTAAAATAAGTAAGTAAACATCACTTAAACACTTTAGCAAAGTTAAGTTAAGTAACACAGTTTTCTGGCTCATCTAATACGTAAGTTGTTGCTTGTCTGAATAACTTAAACACTTCGACGTGATTTAGGTATGGCGGGATGTAGCGATTAAATATTGTCGAAATGGGCTCGTTCTAAAAGTTTGTTGAAACGAAGATCATACAGAAAAATTCGTAGATAAAATATTAAAACGGAAAGTTTGAAATAAGACAAGTGTTTACCTTTTTACGCCCACTATTACACATTCAAGTCAAAATATTCATTTACTTTATTTTTTAAATAAATATTTATTATTATTTATTTAGTTTTAGCCTACGTTGTCTCACTGCACTGCGGGGCAAAGGCCTCCCTTTTTCCATGGAGATGTGGACCAATCCTTTCTTTAGGTGTCAAGCTCGTCCCGCCAGCTTCTCCAGGGTATGCCTCCCCACATGTTGGTAGATTTGGCCCATGACTCGTTCGACATCCGACAAACGTGTCCGGCCTAGTCCCACTTAAGCTTGGCTGCTTTTTGGGTGACGTCATAGCTGTTGCGACTCATGTGTGAAACAGAGCCTCCGAGCTGGTTTCCAGCGACAGCCAGACACCGCGGTTGGTATAGTAGCTCATTGCCCAATGCCACGGATTTGGTGTTTATCGTAACGGGACAATATGGCTGCTAGCTGTAAGGTCAGCAGATATTTCACGCAACTTTAAGATTAAAATCCGTTTACTGGTGTAGTAGCTGATTGCCCAATATCACGGATTTGATATTCTCGCGGGATAATTACGTAGCTATATGTTCAGCAGATATTTCACGCCGTTCTGAGATAATATTCCCTTTTGATAATCAGTGGTTAATTACATTGGCAAAGAGAAGCCAAAACATTTTCTCATGAGACAAAGGCGAAGGAGAAGGAACAAGAATGCAATTAGGATGCAATTAAATAACATTTTCACATGATTAGTCTATATAATGTTCCCAGTGCTGGGACACACGCCTCCTATCTATGAGAGGGAGTGAGCTATAATCCACCACGCGGACCCCGTGTAGGTTGGCGTAGATAACACATGACTTCGAATTTTCGGTTCTAGGACATGCCGGTTTCCTTACAATGTTTTCCTTTACCGTTTTCAAAAAGGCAAAACCAGTGCGGGTTGGTAGATATCACGTCTTAAAATTCTTGGAGCTAGGACACACCGGTTTCTTCACTATATTTTCCATCAACATTTCACCCACGTGTACCCGTGAAAATTAATTTCTGGTACTTAGAATGATGTGTGAGATGAGTGAGATTCTGATTAATCAAATCAATGCACTGACAAACAGCACATACCTTCAGTGAGGTATTACCTTGTTGGTATTACACACAAACTTGCCGCTCCATGTTGTTGTTAGTGAGCAGGTGTCAGGCCTAGCTTTAATTAGTATCATCCTCTACGAGTAATCGATGTGAGATTGTCGCGACACGACATGTCGCCCGTGATAAATAACGGTACGGGCCCATATGTAGGGTGTGTATGTATTGGAGAGGGTGTGTGCGTATGTGTTGACGTTATAGGTTGGTATTGTTGTAATATAATTATAATTGTGAGTTTAGAGATGGTTGGAGTGCGGGTTTTGTGTAATTTCTTTGATGGTGCTTGTAAATTGTATGATACTTCTAAGATAATAAAATAACATGCAAATATGGATATTATAAAGTTGTCATAATTAGCCTATAATGTGGCCACTGCTGGGACAAAGGCTTCCTCTCTATGAGAGGGAGTGAGCCATAATCCACCACGCAGACCCCGTGTAGGTTGGCGTAGTTGACACATGACTTTGAATTTTTGGTTCTAGGACATGCCGGTTTCCTTACAATGTTTTCCTTCACCGTTTTCAAGACGATTTTCGGAATTCTTCACGATTTTCGGAAGACGGTGTCTTTGGTCAAAGACACCATCTTCTGATTTGTTTTTTTTGTAAAATTGTTTTTATTTTTCACTTTTTAGTGGGTCACTTTATTTAAGTTACAATGGCATATGTCAACTGCTCATCGCCTTATTACAAAATATTGCTTTTCCCGATGCAGGGACACTAATACGCTAATTGTTGAGGAGTTCTCCCAGTGAGAACCAGGAGAAGTGGAGCTGATTGAGAAGTCACCATCAATTCCACTTCACCATACGCGTTGTGACGAGCATAAATTTCTTAACAACGACATTAAAGTACCTAATCGAATCGCAACCCGTGAAATACTTATTATTGAGTAGTTCCGATGGCCATCTGTGGTCTTCATCATCAGTTTCACTAAACCAAATGGTGCTTTTCGAGAGCAAATGCACGAGTTACTATAAAACATACCCAAATCGATATAATTGTGTCTATAAAATTTGAGGGTGTCCCTCGATTTCCATAGGATTCCATTAAGGTCCACATATTATGACGGAGAAATCGGTGAACATACATAACAAAAAAAAAAAAACATAAATAAAGTCGAACATAAATAACCTTCTCCTTTCTGGAAGTCGGTTAAAAAATCAAATAACGTCTGGCTCCCCAGACACCGGTGAAACTTGGAAAACTAGACTTTACGTTCGACTGAGCAAGCCTGCAAAGAAAAGTTATCATTTCAACCCGTAGACCATTCAAGGGTTATCAATAATTTACATTATAGCCAGCAAAAACTACACCAAAACACCACAATCATACTAAAAACTAGTACAATATGCGAAGGATATAGCACAGGAAGGTAATACATATTTTATGTAACCCCCACATACATTCTCTGTTGAACTTATATTTTTTTCACACTTGGCAAGGTTGGCACAATGCCGTTGTAATGTATGTGTGCTGTATTTATTTATTGCCAGAACACTTTGGGGCACGAGTTTGCAGTTTTTATAGGATTTTCCGGGTTAAAAGATGATGGGGAATATTAAGATTATGTGTGGATAGAAATATAATGCTATTTAATAAAAACCAGTCGCCTCAGGTTCGCACATACTTGCGTATTCGACTGTATAATTGTCTCATTTATTATGCGCACAGCCAAAGTGTGGAACTCTCTGCAAGCGTCTGCGTTCATTTCCACCTTTACCCGTCTGCTTTCAAAGCCAGAGTCAACAGGCATCTTCTGGGCAGGTTCGTTCCATCATAGACCTTAGCCATCGCTTTTAAAAAAAAGGCCTCCCTCAGCAATGACAACCGTCTTCTAGCACCCATTGCGTGTTGGCTTTGGCCCATCTGTCCTGAATCTGATGCATCCTACATAATTATGTACATGACCTGCCAAATCCCATTTCAGCCTATGACGTGTAGGTATAGTGATTTTTGTTTTGGTCAGATTCAACGGAATTTTGACGTATTCATAATTTTACGATTTAGGCTTGTGTGACTTCGCTGTTGATCACCATCATCATTATTTCAGCTGAAAAACGTTTTTCGCTGAACATAGGCCTCCTCCAAGAGCCACTTCGACCAGTTGTGTGCTTCCCGCATCCAGTGGATTCCTACGGCCTTCACAAGGTCATAGGTCCAACTTGTGGGAAGCCTTCCAACGATACGTCTTCCGGTCACTGTTGATAATTACTGTTTCTGCATAAATCTTTTATAAATGAGCGAATGCCCTGGCTTTTATTACTTAAAACATAAAATCAAGTCGAAAAGTAGCTTGACTTGTGTCAAGCTACTTTTCGACTTGATTTTACTGCCTATAAATCCCTGACGAAATATAAATGAATAAAGTTTGACTCGTCTAGGCCAGCATCTGGCAGTAGGCTGCAGTTAAGTGAGTTAGTTGATTGATTAGGCCCTTTTATTTCATTCTGGGACAAGCTAGAGCCTTGCGAAATAAATAAGAAAAAGATATAGACAAAATTGCCCTTAGGAACGCGTTTAGTAGCGTCCCAGCGGTAACGGCTGCGACTTACGAGTTGTCGAGGTGGTTCAATCCCAGAGAGGCACTTCACATTGTGTAAATTATTTCATCATCACTGCCTTCAAAACGATGAAGGAAAATATCGTGAGAAAACCGGCATGTCTTAGAACCACCAAAAATTCGAAGACATGTGACATCTACCAACCCGCACTGGGCCCGCGAGGCAGACTACAGTCCACTCCCTCTCACAGAAAGGAGGCCTGTGATTATGCCTATGCTAAGAACGCGTGCGAATCGTGCGATTTGAGCAGAATAATAGGTAAATATTGCTTGAAATAACTGCTAATTAAACGAATCACCGTTTTAAAAACTTTATATGTAGATATAACTATAGTTACACACTTAGTTACACAGTTAGTTAGTTGGTCACTTCATTGATGTAGACCAGAGGCTCCCAAACTTTTTTTTCTCATAGACCACATTAAAAACTTTGCTGGTTCCGCTGGACCCCTTGCCACTACATTTCTACCATATTCCCAAAACTCGACTAAAATGTGAAGTTTAGATGTAACGTATACCCCCATCGAGTCTCCCGTGGAATCCTGGGGGTCCACCTGGACTACTTTGGGAATCGATGATGGAGAGCATGTTTATTATCATCATTATCATTTATTCATTTCAGATCATAAAATCCAATGTGTTAGCACTTACAAACACAATTTAACCACTAGTGTTAGTACATCCATAATAAATTGTTAATTCCGAAGGTCTTAAAACTATGTTAGTATTACACTACAGACTAACGTTTATTTAAAAGGCACTTTAAAGGTATTGTTTTGTATTTTTTGGTTCTGTAAGTTTTTGAAAATATTACAACACAATTTTTTTTTTTTTTAAATACTCAAACGTTTTCTTGTTCACAGTCATTTAAAACACCTTTCTACACAAATGTGTATGTATACACTTTTCGCGATAATAACGGTATTATCGCGAAAAGTGTATACATTTCAAAAACTTTCTGCGTCTTTTGACATCAGATCACCTTTGTGTGCGCAATCCGCTTGAGTAACGACGCATAGGTACGAATCTGTTGTGTGCATTGGATAAACTCGATGTTGTTGTAGATATTTATAATAGGTCTTTACCTATGAAATTGCCGTTTTGTATGAAAAATTTAAACGAATTTTTTTCATGTATTTTTTATTTGTATTAATCGAAGTAATCACCCATGCAATCAATGCATCTTTGCCAACGCAGTGGCAGTTTATTGATGCCCTTCTTAAAGAAATCAGCTGGACGGGAGGCAACAAATTCATCAAAGGCATTTTGTACTGCCTCTCGGGTATTGAATTTTTTTCCCGCCAAGAAGTTATCCAAATTCTGGAAAAAGTAGTAGTCTGTAGGCGCAAGGTCTGGTGAGTAGGGCGGATGACGGAGAGCTTCCAACCCCAGTTCTTGCCACTTGGAGACCGTCTGCTGTGCAGTATGAGGTCGCGCGTTGTGGTGCAGGAGCAGCGGAGACGAGCGATTGACCAATGCTGGTTGGAGATGTGCCAGCTGCTCCATCATTGTGTTCAGTTCTTGACAGTACACATCTGCAGTAATGCTCACCCCGTTTGGTAAGAAGCTGTGATGAATCACACTGGCGCTAGACCACCAAACAGTGACCATCACTTTTCTAGGGGTAAGTTTTCGTTTAGGGCATTTTTTAGGTGCTGAACCAGGATCCAACCAACTTGCTGAGCGCATGCGGTTATCAAACAGAATCCATTTTTCATTGCAGGTAACAATGCGGTGCAAAATTCCTTCATTTGTGTGTCTGTTGAGCAGTGCAAGGCACGTCTCGACGCGTACTTCGCGCTGGCGATCATTGAGTTCGTGGGGCACCCATTTGTCAACATTTTTTACCTTGCCAATTTGACGCAAATGGACCAATATTGTTTTGACGCTAACTTCGAAAGCTGCTGCTAATTCAGCCGTAGATTGTGTATCATCAGCTTCCACAATCGCCTTTAATTCGTCACTGTCGACCAAAGTCTTCGGACGACCGCGAGGTTAATTTTTCAGGTCGAAATTTCCAGAACGGAAGCGAGCAAACCAATAACAGGTGGTGCGTTGGTTTGTAGTGTTAGCTCCGTAAACGTCGTTGATGTTGCGTGCCGCTTGTGCCGCGTTGCTGCCACGACGGTACTCATATTCCATAATTACTCGAATTTTGAACGTATCCATGATGACGAAAAAGATTGAAATGCGATGAAAATGCATCACTAATCAATAAACAAATGACTACTTTTGGAAACAAAATTCCATGTTTTTAAAATAAAATTAATTTGAAATTAGAATTCTTAGCCAAACAAAAATTATTTTGATTTGAAATGACCAGTACTGCAGAACGGCAATTTCATAGGTAAAGACCTAATATATACAGAGTAGTTATAGAATAGTCCTTTAGAACAGTGCTGGCACAAAAAAGTACCTAATGCATAATATTATGGGCCAGTCGGCTGAGCACGAGCGCGTGGCGTAAGTGTGCATAAAGACGAGACAAGCGACAAGCGTCGACGACAGAGGCAACTGCTGTCGACAACGTGTCGTGTATTTCAGTACCTTAGTCAAATACATGAATACACGCGTTGTTGACTGCTGCCGTCGACGCGTATCAACGGATACAGTTGCCTATGTCGTCGACGCTGTCGTTCGTGTGTATGAGCACTAAACGTAACGTCAATACGATTGCTTTTTGAAAACAATTGTTTTCTGTGAGTTTGATGAGAGACTTGATAAAACTCACAGAATGTCGAAAAGAAAAATAATCTCGTCTATAATGTACACATAATCAATTGATCACAGCTTTCTATACAACATGTAACGTTAAATGCGCAAAACCTCAGACACCCCAACTGATTTTTAATTCAATTGACCTATTTCAGAGAGAAAATAAAATATTATAAAAATTGCAAAGGTTTTACATGCCGTTTTAGTTTTACTGGCCATTCTGATCGTTTCTTGCGTCTGCGACGCCGCTTTACCGAGGGAGGAGTCGTCACCGAGCCGCTGCGCCGCGCTGACATTGGCTTGCTTGACCTATTAATAAATAAACACGGCAACGTTTTTAATGAAGATTTTTTGAAAAATGTGACCTATATTAAAAAAGTGGTTCAATTAATTCTGCTCGTTATTCTGATCAAACTATTTTCAGGTTTTGCGCATTTAACGTTACACGTTGTATGGCACTTTAACATAGTTTGAGATGTGGGTGAACTACGAGTATGAAGGTACAATACCGAAGTGTCCTCGGCTGACATTTGGGAAAACAAGCATCATTTTATTTTTATTGTTTTTGCTTGCTAGTTAATCTGTGTCTTTTTTTTTTTTAGTCTGTACTGTCCCAAAAGCTGGGCAAAGGCCACCCCCAAATCCTGCCAGGACCTCTTTTCCCGCGCCACATCGAACCAGCCCTCGCGATACGCGTCCGTCTCGCCATCTCTTTCTGAGCCGGCCTCGGCGGTCCACCTTCAGGCACCCATTTTGTGGAGAGTTTTGCCCAGCAGTCTTCGTGCATACGGCTGATGTGACCCACCCAATCCCATTTGAGCCTGGCTGCCTTCTTTCCTACATCCAGCATGCCCGTTGTATTTTATACTAGCTGCGCTCCGCGATTTCACCCGCATAAGTGTCGATCCCGTAGGAATATCGGAATAAAAATATCCTGTTTGTTAATCCCGGTTATAAACTATCTGTGTACCGAATTTCATTCAAATCCGTTCAGCCGTTTAAGCGTGAAGAAGTAACAAACACACAAACACACACACTCACAATCTTTCGCCTTTATAATACCAGTGTGATTTCTTATTTTTTTTAAAGAAATAAAGGATGAAACTAGCCTTTGTCTAACCCCAGATCCTAGGCTACCCATCTGCGAATTTCATCACGATCGGTTCAGTGGTTTAGGCATAAAAAAGGTAACAGACATACACAAAGAGTTACGTTCTAATAATTTTCTAGCATGAATTAAAAACAAATCAATCCAATCAAAACACTGCACTTACCACTCAATTATTAATAATAACTGTCCACTATTTATTAAACGTGTACATCATGCATCATTATGTCCAGACAGGCCGACACTACCCCATGATTGATAGCCAAGTCAACCAGTATGACAAGACCTGTCAACCATCCATTGTCAGTTAACAATAGTGAAGGTACAATGGGGCAAGTTAGCTTGGTTGCTAGGATTTTGTATTATTATACGATATGTCGGGAAATCCTGAGGTGTCAATAAAGTTTGATCGTGTGAGTAAACCTGGTAATAGTATAGTAGTAGTTAGGGATTGATTTATTTGGTTTGGTTTGTATTAGATTCCAAGCTTTCTATGATGGGCAAATATTAGATATGTGTAACTTTTTGTAGTTTTATACGATAATTTACCTATCTACTTTGGAAACGGTGATCATTTGCATATTATAAAGGATGATAGGTCTGTCCCAGACCAAATATGAGTTCCGCCATTATTTTCGCAACATTTATCCAAACTACGTTACGTTACCTGTCGATTAGTACTATAACTAAGCTTGAACCTTCTTCTAATAATGAAATAAACGTCATTGTATTTTAGGCATATTGCCGTCCGAGCGGCTAACTAAAATCGAGTCTAACAAATGATTGAACCTATTTTCTAGTGTTTTTTCTTGTTTATTCGCTGTAACAAATTAGCAACTAATTGTCCATACACATTAGCCTCTATTAATTTGATATTTATGGTGAGATACCTACCTACCCATAACCTAGAAACTAAATATTGCATAACTTTTTGTTTATTTACGTTTTGGCGTTTTTTATTTTTGCAACAAATACAACAAATTATGTAAAACCTTTCTTTTGATGCATCATTCGCCTATCTGCATTAATTAGTTTCTGTGTAATCACAGGCGATGACTACGGCAAGTGGCGGTTCTAGCGGCCAACTATTTTTGGTCATAGCGTCATAGTTTTTTTTGCAGCTAATTCAGGAAAAGAGGTGTGTATAGTAACAAATTACCACTAATTCCTGGCAAAGTTTCATCAAATTTTATGAGTTGGCCGCCCGGTTGACAGGAACATTATGTTAGTCCAATACATTTTTGACTTTTCCATCAACGTTATCGCTGATATAATGCCACTTTTTCTAGGCCCTTAGGCATGCTCCAAACGTCTATAGTCTTTTTGTTTCAACCTGTAAATGAAACAAAATCTCCGAGCATGGTTTATGTATGAAGCCTAGTACCAACTAGAAACCAGCCAGTCGATTCTGTAAAAATCTCACCGTGAAATCATAAGTGAAGTGAGTTTGAAGTGAGCAGTGTGTTAATCCCTAATGACAGCTCACTTCCCGCTCACTTCACCTAAGTTCTCACGGTGAGATTTTTACAGAATAGCACTGCTGTATTATAATAATATATTCTAACATTGATTCCCCAGTTCAATAACCCCGGCTGACATTCGAAGCCCGGGCTATCTCCCGTCCAGAGATAACGGACAAAACGTAAAATGTATAGATAAAATCGTTATTTATTGCTTACAGATACTTGTTACTCTGTTCCTTACTTATTTAGGGTGGGTATATTTTGTGCCTTACGTTTGTAGTAGAAAAGGATTGGACACATAATATCCAATCCTTTCCAAAATTGAATATGTCTCGTGTTTTATGCTATCTTTTTATTGGGAGTTCGAAAGAAAGTGAGGAAATGTTCATACGGAATAAATAAAATATATCTGTGTTTTTTGTAGCGTTGGAAGGCCTCCTACAAAGTGGACCGATGACCTTGTGAAGGCCGCAGGAATCTGCTATAAGCGACAAGCATAGAACCGGTCGAATTGGCGATGCATGAGAGCCTTTATCCAGTAGCGGATGTCTTTCGGCTAAAATGATTATATTTTTTTGTCAAAAAACTATTTAATAAAATTAACAGATGACATGTGATAGGTGGCAATCCGACAATTTGAGGTATTCCACTTTGGCACTGATAAAACTCATGTAGGTACCTATGTGATACCATAGCCTAACAAAAAAAAAAAAAAAATGTTTATTACAAATAGGCACATACAATGAAAAAACACGAGTTGGAGATCATCTTTTAAGCATGAACCAGAGATACTTTTCATTTGAAATAGACAACCAAATTCCATAGAAAACATTTAACAATAAAATTCAGGGTAAAAGGGACGTCGACGTGCAACCTGTTGTCATGGATACAGTACATGATTCTAATCAATCGCGTTTAAATTTTTGGTTAGTTATAAAAAAAAAAAAAAACAGTTGTTGCCTACAAAAGTGCAATACTTTAAAATACTTTTTTTTACTTAGTTACTTTCATAGTCAAATTGCTTTATTAAACAGCACTTGTCATGAAAATGTGTACATTTTGCCATTATTTGACTAATATGTCGCGCTGTCGTTATATTAAAAATACAGTCCAGGGTCCTATGCCACAAAACTTTACAATTACAATTTCGACCTACAACTCGTCTACAATTGAGGAGTGATTTTTCAAAGGGCCTTAATTCCATTAAGAACAAATTTTCATAAACTTCAATTTTCTGTGGTAGGTAGAAATATTAATTAATTTTAATTAAAATCTACACTTGGGCAAAAAATGGAAATAAGGCATTTTGAAAAATCACTCCTCAATTTGTAAATTTTACAAGTGCAAATATGTAAATTGTAGTTACGAGTCTACAATTTGTAAATTTTACAAGTACAAATATGTAAATTGTAGTTACAAGTCAACAATTTGTAAATTTTACAAATACAAATATGTAAATTGTAGTTACAAGTCTACAATGTATACCTAGTCCTCATGCTTTGCATGCGAAAGAATTGTAGATTGTAAATTGTATCTCATACATATTTGTTATTTCTATGTTACGCTTTTTTTTCTATGATACAATTTAACTTAAGACTTAAAAGAAAGAAAATACGTTTATTTGCGGTAAACATGACGCAGAGAAAGAACACAAACACAAAAAAAGAACAATTTGAGAAACATAAGCGTCACATTCACGCTAACTGCCATCTGTCAGACATACATAGCCCCAGCGCTGGTTTCCAGCGACAGCCGGCGTTGATAGGTACTCGTATGATGACTTCAACCGGACTTGTGTTTTTTTTTACTAAGAAATCTCAATAGAACTAATCACACTAATATTATAAAGGCGAAAGTTTGTGAGTCTGTTGTATGTTTGTTACTTCTTCACGCTCTAACGACTGGACCAATTTTGGTGAAACTTAGCACACAGATAGTTTATAACCAGAATTAACACATATAATACTTTTTAATCCGATATTCTTACGGCATCGAAACTTATACGGGTGAAACCGGGGGGCGCAGCTAGTACTCAATAAGTCTGAATAAGACTATACTCAGTTAAGTACATGCCACTCTCTCAAAGGGGCTTGCAAATATCCTGATATTTCCATGGACGAATTTCCATTTAAAAAAAAAAACTGGCCAAGCGCGAGTCGGATTCGCGCACGAAGGGTTCCGTACCATTATCTATAAAAACGGCAAAAAAATCATGTCTGTTGTATGGGAGCCCCCTTAAATGTTTATGTTATTCTGTTTTTTAGTATTTGTTGTTACAGCGCAGCGGCACCAGAAATACATCATCTATGAAAATTTCAACTATCACGGTTCATGAGATACAGCCTGGTGACAGACGGACGGACGGACGGATGGACACCGGAGCGGGAGTAATAGGGTTCCGTTTTTCCTTTTGGGTACGGAACTCTAAAACGATCCATACTGTACTCATTTTTATGTATATTCCACGGCACGGGCTATATCAGAATAGCACATGACGTGATGAAAAGATTCACTAATCAGTGATCTTGGTATCCGGGCTGCCCGCACAGGGAGCACCGAACGTACTTAAGTACAGGCACTTGTTGGGGCCCCTTGAAGTGCCCATTTATTACTGGTCACGTTATAGGGTGGTATAACTTAATGGTTTTTTTAACATAATATTTTTTTTGCAGGTAAGCATTGGCCCATAAAGTTGAGGTGTTTCTTGGAATCGGTAAGCTTTATAAATAACATAATTATTATTTAATTCGAAAATATCTTACAATATCGGCCATCATTCGATTTTGATGTGAGTTCTAACCCGACTTTCCCAGAAGGCCAGTAATGTTATGGCTTAGCATTGCCATACAACGTGGTGATGCCGCCAGTCTTTTGGGTACATTATCAGTCGACAGCGACGCGGACGAATTTTTAACGACATATTTTAGTTTCTTAATAGTTTAAGTTAGGTTAGGTTATTATATTTTCATTATAATAGTTTGTTAGTTAATTTAGGTACAAGAATTGTATCAAGAGGAAAATTAGCTTATGTAGTACTAAAATAAACCTTCATATTCCATCAAGAACCCATAAGCGAGATAAAACAGAATTATCTCAAAAAATTGCTGATTCAACGACAAGAACTTATTACAAAAATGTTAGATTATGAAGATAAAAGTGAGCGCTCGCGTTTGACAGCGCCTCAATTTGTGAAAGGGATCAAAGTTATTATTTATTGGGGCTTGAACAGATAAGGGCTTGGATTAACGAGATTTCCTGTGCCGTAATTTAGAAAAAACGTTGGTTAGTTATGGTGGGTGATATTGGCGGGGAATTGTTATGTAAATAGCAGGATGTTATGGAAACCAGAGGCTGTTACCATAAGTCCTTGTTCTTTTGTTTTCTTTCGTGGTAGAATGGGGTGCGATTGGGCAAAGGTTAGCCTGAAGGCAAGGAAGCAGCTTGACTACCCTGATTGGCACAGATGAACTTTGTTGAATTTCGTCTCTCATGGAGCATGCTCATATACCTATTTCTTTATAAGAAAATGAATGTTTTCCACCATTACTAATATTACCCAGGTTGGCCGAAGCAAGGAAAATCTGTTCTGGTGGAGATTCATAGAGGACTCTGCCTTGGAATGTAAATGTAGTGCTGTTCCACAAGCGATGGGACACTGGGGGACCTGTCCTCCGCATTCCGCATTCAGCCACCTTCTTACGGTCGTCCGTTTATCTAGCTGGGGGCTTTCCACACTACGCTTGCCGATACGCGGTCACCACACTAGGACTCGTCTCCTCCACCAGCAAGATTGGTCATCCCACATCCTATTCAGTTTGCTTACTCTACAAGCTATTTATGTCGGTTACTCCGGTTCTTTGAAAACTTCTTCCAACGTTTATCGTCACAATTTTATCAAAATAGTAGTACTAGTCATATTAATACTACGGATAGATTTGACTTTCGTATTAACAACCCGATAAAATCAGCAGGGCGTATCTCACCGGGGGCTTGGCCGTCGATAGTTTACTTTAGCGCCTTTTTGCGATAACGCTAACCTTTGGGGATTCCTAATAATATTTGTTGGACGGTCGTAAATCGCTTTAGCATTCTCAACAGGCAACAAATAATACATATTTGGGAAATAATTTGCCAACTATTCCATTTTTTTTTTCTGTTATGCAGATTTTGAGGGACAAGGAATGTAATCATGTAGATTGGAACAAAACACTAAAAACTGAATACTCGTACTATGCCGCGTTCCAGTCAAAATCAGTGATATACAGAGTGACTATTAGGTTATCACATGAAATGGTACAGCCATTATTACAAGTTTTTATCAGTCTGTTGAAATAATAAAATAAACAATTTTACTAAAAAAAGAAAACTGAATTTTTTAAACAAAATAAATCGCGTAAAATTGGCACGGAACCTCATTTTTCTCCTTTCACCATGGTATGCATCTAGAAAGGAAAGTGCAATTAAATTAATCAATATCAATTTATAACCCCAGCATTCCACCGATCAACGATCAACGACCAATCAACCCAATCACCCATTGACTAATCATGACCAGACCTAAAACAGCCATCATTAATTTCGCCAAAAAAAAAAAAAACGTTTCAGCGCATTGAACCCGCAACATTACGACACACCAACTGAGTTAATGGTGTTTTTATCATCACGACAATCAATAAAGGGACCTCTTGTCCAATAAAAATGATTAATACCGAATGTGTCCACTCTCCTTTGATACTGGACCTGAAATTTTGGGACGAAATGTGAAAAATTGGGCCGCCGGGGAGGGTTAAAAGTTTGATATAAAATGTTCAGGCATAATGGGGGTTAGGGGTTATTAGCTGGTATTATCGTATATATTGATTATTTGACTATGAATGTAGATGGGTAAAGTCCACCAGGCCGTATTTCGGCCACGGCGGCCAATCACAACGGAGACTAGCCTTCGGCGCGGGAGATATTATAGTGCACAAGTGTGCGCGCAGACACAGGTGCACTCCCTCTTCCCTCACTCGATAATCGTGGACCGCTATAAGAGTAGAGAAAGACCAAAAGAACGACGGGTAGACGCTGTGAAAGATGATATGGCTAATAGAGAAGAATGGAAGGAAAAGACATGTTGCGCCGACCCCAAACATATTGTGATAAGGGCCAGAGAATGATTATCATGATAGACTTTTCGAGTTCTTGATGATTATTATGACAAGATTTGGTGAATATGTTACTGGATACTGCAGTAGATGTTGTATTATGTCATTACGTCACTAAAGAATTTGGGGATTCTGATACCAGTAGTACTATTCTGTAAAAATCTCCGCGTGATAACTCGGGTGAAGTGAGCTTAACCCTTAACTGCATCGTGATGAAAATTTCCATCAACCAATCCAATGCCATATTTTCGTTTCCACAGAGCACGGGGATTACCCAATTGTTAGAGATATTCAACTCATTTTGTTCCCAATAAGTAGATTCGTTCTGATTACATAAAGATGTAAATTTCCACCAGGCCATTTAGAAGAAAAAAAAAGTGTTTTTATGAATATATATTTTTTTATATTTTTTCCTTACTATAGAGCTAATGTTATGTCCAAATAAATTTAATTTGCTTAATAAGTAAAAATCATGCAATTAAGGGTTAAAGTGAGCTGTCATCAGTGTCGATCCCTAACACCTGCCATCTAATCTCTTCACCACCCTTGGTTGACTGGTAGAGAATGCCTAAGGCATTAAGTCCGCCTTTGTACCTTTTTTGTGTGCGAAAAGTTTAAATAAATAAATAAATGACAGCTCACTTCACCTAACTTCTCACGGTGAGATTCTAACAGAATCGACTGGCTGAAGTCCAATTCCCGTAACTGAAAACGTTCAAAATCTAGTCGCATTCTCACCTCAACGACAATCAATGTCAAAAAATAGTCAAAAATGTAGGGAAATTAGAGGTATTTTTAACAGATTGAGACTGAGATCAGATTGTGAACGTTCTTAAAATTACGAGAATTACCCCTCTGTTATTTCACAATTAGCATATTTGCAAGCGTGATAAATATACTTACAATCAACATAACGTGAAATATTAAGAATGAAAAAGTAATTGTGGCTTCTGCTTGTGCCTCTCACACTTAATAAAGATAAAAACATATAAATAATATCGAATTTCTGTTTTACTCCTGACTAACTCTTTAGAAATAAAATTTACATTATTCAGGCTCCTCACTGTATTTCATAAAAATAAAATACATTATGAAGCATTATAATACTTTTAAAGGATAACGTTATAATAAAATATGAAAATAACATTTTATTTCATCCATTTAAAAGCTATGGAGCCTTGTGCAAGTGTAAATAAAAATAAAATAATTTGATTCCACTTTTATACAGCGTGTCCTCTTTTTGACGTAAATTAACATCAATCATCGGGCTGATATTCGTTTCAGTTTCGGCTTATCTCAAATATATTTCAGGTTAGGTACAACACATTTATTTCTCGACGCATGAAATAAATATGTGAGATTTTTACTTGTCAATTTGTATTTTGGGTCAGGTTTTTTAAATATCATTTTACGTTATTATGTCAGGTTGTATTCGACTGGACGACTACTTTGATAATAAGCTCTATTCTGTAAAATTCACTTCAAACTTCATTCAAGCATAATCAGCGTATAATATTCCCACTGTTGGGTTACAGGCCTCCTCTCAGTGAGAGGAAATGGGCCGTAATCCACCATGCGGGCCTAGTGCGCTTTGGTAGATGTCACATGTCTTCGAATTTTTGGTTCTAGGACATGCCAGTTTCCTCACGATGTTTTCCTTTACTGTTTTAGGAGCAGTAATGATGTAATAATTAACACAAAGTAGTAGCCTGTCTGTGTTCGAACCCCCAACTTACAACTCATAAGTTGTGGCCGTAACCATTGGGCTAAATTAATTATTTACGTTAACTCATTTATTTTTTTAATAAATCACTCTGTTTCACACCGTTCCAATTTCAAAGTGCTCTCAAAAGCTTTGGTTTTTTAAGTCACACAATAACGGCTGTCCAAATACAGAGCTTTTTAAATACTGGGAGAAATGACAGATTTGCATGACAGTCGTTATAATATGACGGAACCTCTTTCCTAGAAAATCAAACCTTTAGCAACACTTCAAAATCAGAACGGCGTCACGGTGTGTGTGATGTGAGCGCGTATATATATATACGGTATGTGGGTTTTGTTTGTGCTGAATAAACAATTTTTATTTCTATTTTTCTTTCTATCAGATATAACATCAACTGCCTAGCGTTTCCCAACTATATTGGTGTTGGCTTCTAGTCTAAACGGATATAGCTGTATACTACTGTCAGCATAATAATAGAAACAACTCGTCTACGCAATAGGCATAACGGACCCCCTGTGCAGGGCTTGCACGGAGTCCCCTGTGCAGGGCTTGCACGGAGGCCGATGAGACAGGTGCGCATGTACTCTTTGAATACACAGGCGTCACCCAGATTAGGTCAGAAATCCTCAGGACACCCATATCTTACACATATGTTCTCCTCAACAGACTAGGAGACTTAATCAGTTTCTGGAGGGAGGTGGGCTGGTTGGAATAACCACCGACGGCCGCCATGACCCATGCACAATGGTCCACTTGGAGGACTAAGTGCGGAACCCAAACGCGTAACATAGAACATAGAAAATTAGAAACAAATTGCTTTGCTGCATACCCAGATTTTGTGAATAGTAGTAACGAAATGGACTGCTTCATTGGCGTAGCGGTTGCAAGTGTTACTCTTCAGCATGAGGTAGTGGGTTCGATGCCCAGGACGCGCAGTGCTATTGAATTTTTCCATCTGGAATTTTTAGCACTCCAGAGTCTGGATTTGTGCCTGGCTTTTGGCATTAGGCTCGCCCGCCATTAAGCATAACTGGCGAGATGTGGGTGCTCTATAATTACATCTCTGCCTAACTCTTCGGGGAGAAACAAGACGTTCCGTTAAGCTACATGTCGTAACTCAATTTAGAAAATGATGTCCATATAAGGCTTCATTATTTCGTGTAGTGTGAGAGCTGCAATACCTCGTGTGTCACGTCCGCCTCCGACGTGTCCTAATTACGTGTCGGTGCATTGCGCCCGTCACTCAGAGACAAAGTTTCATATGCCTGTAATTTCACCAGCATCCATGCCCTTTAAACTGGAGCATAGTTACGATGCTTGGTTGCAAAAGTACGTAAGTATCAAGCTGGTAATAATTACTACCACGACTGAACTTATTTATTATATTTTGCGTTAAACTACTATATCTTGTGATTATGCAGTTGTCGATGATGTGCGTAGTTTTCTATTTCTATCCCTTATTCCCAGTTTTATTTGAAGTCTGATTTTCTTGTACAGCTGTGCCAGGACGATCTGTTCTGGGTTGTTATAGGAGTTACGGTCTGCACTTTCATCTAACTAGACACTGGGGTACTATGTAGCGGGCGTTTTCTTCTTCCCAAGCGTTTCGTAAGGATGTTCAGGAATGTTTTATATATAATCATAATAATAATTCGTTTATTTGCCAGAAACACGGTACAAACAAAGATGTAATAAAGTAGTTAATGATCATCATGTCTCGCCGACACAGCGGCATGCAAATATAATTTTTTTTCATTACAATAAATTACAGATAAAATAATAAAATCAAATTAAATTAAATTACAAATGAAATTAAAATACAAATTAAATTAACAATAAATATGTAATATTAAATGGTTAACAATAAATGTGAGCTTCACTTTTTCATAAAATATTTAGGCATAATAATAACAAAATTTACGTGGACATTTGTGGAAAAATTCATTAATTGAATAAAAACATTCCTGTAACAACCACTTTCGCAATTGGGTACAATTTTTTTTAAAAGGAAGTTTCGTTATTGACTCCGGTAACGCGTTATAAATTAAAGGAGCCTTGTAGACACAGCTCTTCCGAAAGATTTGCAATCTAGGATGAAGAATCTAGGATTTTTGCATGATGATTGATTTTTTGTTGGTGTACGCCTTCAACTCCTGCAAAAGATATTTTTATTTAACACCCACATTTCTTAAGAATTCTTAAACAAAAATATTTTAAAAGATTTTAAAAAGATTTTTCATATCGTTAAAATACTTCAAAAATACCTTTGGAAAAAAATTTAATTTTTCGTAGAACACATTTCAGTTTCTAATATAAATACTCTTCATACTGTGACAAGCCTTAGTTTCTATAAAGTGCGAACAGTAATATATTTATAAAACCAACTCCTTATCTTACCGCCAACTCTGTGCACCGTCTGACTGAAACGGGGTCAGTAGAACAGCAGCCTCACACTATTTATAATACTAAGTTTAAGTTAAATGTTGGTGAACATAACTTTAAAGTATGCTTAAGTACCTTGTTGAGTTTTACTTGTGAGAGAAAACATTATGTTGAGCCAAGAAATTTTAATAATGGCTAGTAAATTACAGACATTTGTCATGAAAGAAAGTTTTCGACCGCGAGTGTTTCTGTTTTTTGGGGCATTTGGTGTAACTCTAGGTGGATTTTAGTTTTTAAGATGTTCTTGCTTTTAGAAAATGTGGTATATAACTAAACTTCAAGTCTGTAGTCTCATGAAGCGTTCGGCAGAGGATTCGGGTAAGTGCATCCACATTTCGCCAATTATGTTTTACTACAAGCATATTTTTGTTTGGGTAGACGTGTTCGAAGACATGTTGTGTCATCTACCAATCCGCACTGAGCCAGCGTGGTAGATTACGAGAAGTAAGGAGGCCTGTATCCCAGCAGTGGGAACGTTATAGACTGATTATGCTTATTTTATTTTATTTTACAGTTTTTGGAAAACTTACAGCTAAAAACTTTTGCAAGATTAAGAGTAACAGAAATAAGGCCAATTACAAGTTTTCACAGATAGAAGAGCAGGTTATAACAAAAAAAAAAAAAAATTGAGAAGGTAGACATTTTGCGTAGAAACATAAGTAATGTGAAAAGGTAAAAATTTGTTTCAAACAAACTACTCTGTCCCAAACACATCTCTGCGATTTCTTTCTCGACCACTGTTATGCGAGAAGTGTTCTTGAATGGAGCCAGCGGATCGGCAAACGTAAGGTAGGACGCCCTCGGGCTAGGTGGAGCGACGATCTTCGCAGGATGGCTGGTAGAAGCTAGATGAGAGTTGCCGAGAATCGAGCTGAATGGCGTGCAATTGGAGATGCCTATGTCCAGCTGTACGCTTGATGATGATAAATGATAAATGATAAATGATTTATTTTCTGTAAGTAGGTTTGTACAAACACTTTTACATGTCAATCATATTTTTTAAACTAGATGAGGTCGGCGTTTCCTATCTGACTACTCTGAGAAGAAAGGCCGAAACAAACTCAGAGGTCACAGTCTCTTTTAAAGTCCAGACATAATCTTGGTCAGATCATGTGAAGACCATGCAGATTGGTGTCTGAAATGGTCTTTTGAGTAAAGAACCACAAAGATTGAGCGGACCTGTCCAGTCAGTGCACGCATTTGTCAAAAATTGTGTAGCTCAACTCAGAACTTGAGGAGCCTTACGATTCGACGAACAATACCAATGAAAGGACATTTGGGTAGGCCGCATAAATTACTCAAACTGCCAGACCATGATTAAAACTAACTAAGAAGGAAAAAAGAAAAAAGAAATGACCCACATAGTCTTCACACTCACAATAATAATAATAAAAAATAAGATACTATACAAAGTAAATATCCATGTCATTGTTTATATAAAATTCATCAATGTCAATGTGTATATAAAAATCCGGACATCATCTTTGATCTTTGAGGACCATGTAGATTGGTGTCTGAAGTGGTATTTTGAGGGAAGAACCACACAGATTGAGTGGACCTGTGCAGTCAGTGCACGCATTCGTCAGTAACCGTGCAGCTCAACTCAGAACTTAAGGAGCTCAACGATTCGACGAGCAATACCAAGGACCGAACATTTGTGTAGACCGCATAAACCACTCAAACTGCCAGACCATGATTAAAACGGAAACAATGACCCACATAGTCCTCACATTCACAATAATTAAAATAATATAAGACTTTAAACAGTAAATGTTCATGTCATGTCATAAATAGATATTTAGAAAGAAAAAAAATAACAAAAGTGTAAATCAGCAAAATAAAAAATAAACAACATTCACTGTCTAGACCTATTGGAGCAGCTCAATCCCAAGCGTTTTTGTCCTCAATATAGTCTTTTACAGTATAATAGGCTTTCTGGCATAGTTTTAGCTTTATAAAAGATTTGAATTTATTAATGCTTAGTTCTTGAATGTGGCTAGGAAGTTTATTATAAAAACGTATACATTGGCATCTAAACGAGCCACCTATTTTCTTGAGCCTTGTTGTAGGAACAACAAATTTATGTTTGTTCCTAGTATTTATATTATGGATATCACTGTATTTCTTAAACAGATTAATATTTTTATGTGCATACAAAAGATTATCATAAATGTACTGAGAAGGCACAGTCATTATATTAATCTCTTTAAATTTGTCTCTGAGGGAGTGTCTGGGACTTAATTTATAAATGGAACGAATTGCCCTTTTTTGTAAAATAAAAATTATCTGAATTTCGGCGGCATTTCCCCACAACAGAATACCGTATGACATCACACTATGAAAATAACTAAAGTAAACTAAACGGGCTGTCTCTAAATCAGTTAAGTCACGAATTTTCCTAACGGCGTATGCTGCAGAGCTAAGCTTTTTTGACAATTTATCTATATGGGGGCCCCATTGAAGCTTGGCATCCAAAGTTATGCCTAAGAATACTGTGGTATTTTCGGGTTTTAACTCTTCACCCTTTATGAGAACACTAGTTTCTACTTGTCTAACATTTGGTATCGTAAACTTAATACATTTGGTTTTTTTTTCGTTAAGAAGTAAATTATTAACATTAAACCAGTTAACTACTTTTGCGAGGGCACTATTTATACTGTCAGTAACCAGCTGTTGACGTTTGAGTTTAAATAAAAGTGAAGTGTCATCTGCAAACAACACTATATCATGTTCATCCTTTATGAGGTAAGGCAAGTCATTGATATAAACAATAAATAAAAATGGTCCAAGTATTGAGCCCTGTGGGACCCCCATTCTTACTACAGATCCGGGTGACCTTTTCCCGTTAACATCAACTCTCTGAATCCTATCACTTAAGTAAGAAGTGAGAAGATCCAGAGAGGCGTTCCGGATTCCGTAGTGGTGAAGTTTCCTGATTAAGGTTTCATGAAGAACACAATCGAATGCCTTGGACAAATCACAAAAGATGCCCAAAGCATCGCATTTGTCCTCCCATGCATTATAAATATGTCCTAAAAGTTCAACTCCGGCATCGGTAGTTGAACGACCCCTTGTAAAACCGAACTGTTTATTATTCAGTAATTTATTGTTATTGAAAAATCTTTGCAATTGATTTAAAATAAGTTTTTCATAAATTTTACTAAAGGTGGGTAGTACGGAAATAGGTCTATAATTAGTAGGGTCTGATGTACTACCTGATTTAAACAACGGTATTATTTTACTGTGTTTCATAAGATCAGGAAACTCACCACATTGAATACAATTATTAAATATAACAGCTAAAGTAGGTGCTACAATGTTTATAATTGTCTTAGCAACATCCACAGAATTACCCCATAGATCTGCAGTCTTTTTAACATTTAACATGTGAAAAGTTTTAATTATATCTGTACAAGTGACAAATTCGAAGTGAAATTCCGAATCACAAACTGGAACGTTTTCCTTAAGTAAAGACTCTGCAGCAGTGGGTAGATAGTTTTGTCTCAGAAATTGGGGTTTTGCGTGGGAGATATTTTTTTCTGTCTGTGTACACGTTTTTAACGATAAACTGCTATTAGCCTGGCACATTTGAAATTCAGACTGTTGACTGAGAACTTCTTAGTGGAAAAATTTAATGTCACTTTTCCCTACCTAGAAATTGGATGGGGGTGTGCATAAATACTCCATACATAAATTTTAACGACGACAAAATTCCTTCTATCACCTATAACGTAGACAATAATTGTAAAATAAAACAAAATATGATAATTAATGCTTTTGGTTAAATTGCCTGATGATAACTTAGGTATCTTAGTACGACATAATAATTGTTCACTAACGAGATAAACAGAGCTACAATGACTATTAAAAAACAACATTATTTAGGTTCAATAAACAGGTTTCAAATAAATACAGTAGGTTACAGAAAGATTTGAAAGTCGTATAGAAAAGAGAGTAGTGTAAGGGTGCGTCCACATCTGGCGAATGTGCCGCGAATGTGCAGCTCGCGAGCCGTTTGCGAGCTGCCCGCGAGCTGCGCGCGTGCATTTTTGTTCGTGCGCCGCTCCTGCGCCGCCCGCGCGCAGTTCGCGCACGGCGCAAGTGTCGCGCGTGCGCTATCGCTCCTCCCCGCGCTGATGCTAGGCAAACGAAAGTGTAAGCACGTGAGCTGGACGCGCGCTGCTCACGCGCGGCGCGCGACCTGCGCGCGTCCAGCTCACGTGCGCGAACATAAAATGCACACGCGCAGCTCACGGGCGGCTCGCGAACGGCTCGCCAGCTGCGCATTCGCCAGATGTGGACGCACCCTAACGGACCAGACTTACGATATGTAGGTCGTGTGTTCGAATCCAGAGAGGCGCTTTACTATGTCATCACTTTAATTTCATCACCACCACTCTCAAAACGGAGGCGGAAAACATCGTGAGAAAACCAGCATATCCTAGAACGGAAAAAAAATGCGAAGACATGTGACATCTGCCAACCAGCACTGCGCCCGCGTGGCGGATTACGGCCCACTTCCTCTCACTGAGAGGAGGTCTGTGTCCCAGCAGAGGAAACATTATGGGCCGGTTTGCAGTCAGAAAACATAACATACGTCACGTCTGTGATTGTCTCAGAGGTGACTTGAAAGAACAGCCACATTTTGGCATACTCTTCAATTCCCAGTGTCACCTGGAGGTGACAGAAGTTTAACATTTTTTTCTACCACACAGATATTTTATTTTTTAATTCTGCGACTATTGTAGCTAAAGCAATTAGTAGGACTTTTCATTATTTTATTCTGGTAATACCTACCATACGTCATTTGTGAAATTCATTCAGATGTTTCGCGCGTAATTGTAGCATTCTGAGCTTGTGTCATTTCTTGCGATATAAATTGAAATAAAAATGCCCAAACCGTAAGTATTGATTTGTTTTCTTATTACATATCATAAATGAATAAATAAGCTATAACAGAAACGTATTTTGCGATAGTAATAACTTATAGTATCATCGCTACAATGCTGAAAATATGCCGTGTCACCTGTAGGTGACACCTTCATAAAAAAAAAAATTTATATATAAAAAAAACAACCGACTTCCAAAAAAACACTACAAAGTGAAAAATAATTTTAATTTTGGAAGTCGGTGTCGTTGGTTCCGCATTTTGGTTTTTTGACACCGACTTCCGAAATTAAAATTATTTTTCACTTTGTAGTGTTTTTTTGGAAGTCGGTTGTTTTTTTTATATATAATTTTTTTTATTTTTCACTTTTTAGTTATATCTACCCCAATCAAATTCATATAAACACTACTTGCTATGTAAATATCAGTGACAGGAAGCTGCATCTGCGTTTATAGGGTACAGACGTGATGTTATGTTGTGCGATTGCGTAATTATTATTATCATAAAAAAAAAATTATAACCTTTGTAGTGAGTACAGGCGTGATATTATGTTGTGTGATGGTGTAAACAATGCTTAGATATGCTATAGCAACAATCGCGGTTAATCTGCTGTTATTTATTGAAGAGTTCCCCCGATTTCTACAAGATCCCATCATCAGATATTGAAATGGTGACAATGGGACCACACGGGAAGCACCAGCTTTCAAATAAAAAAAGAATCATGAAAATCGGTTCACCCAGTCGGTTATTATGAGGTAACAAACATAAAAAAAAAAAAAAAAAAAAAAAAATACAGTCGAATTGATAACCTCCTCCTTTTTTTGAAGTCGGTTAAAAAATAAGGGTGAGAGTTATTTTTTTACTGTTTTAGTGAAAAAAAAAGGCAAAAATGTTATTAAGTTGGACATGGGAATTGAAGGGTTAAGTCTAATGTAACTGGGGGCGAGACTAATGCGATTAACTCGGCACAAATCTAGACACCGTGCTGCTACTGAGAAATTCCATATGGAAAAGCGCAATAACACTTTGCTCGACCCGGGAATTGGACCCAGGACCTCATGCTCAATAGTAGCGATTTAAGAATACTGGACCAACGAGGCTGAAAAACAGAAAATAAACGTAAAAGTAAAACTAAACTTAGTACACATGCTATCATCATCATCATCTGCCTAGCCTTATCCCAACTATGTTGGGGTCGGCTTCCAGTCTAACCGGATGCAGCTGAATACCAGTATTTTACATGGAGTGACTGCCTATCTGACCTCCACAATCCAGTTACTGGGTAGTACGATACCCCTTGGTAAGACTGGTTGTCAGACTTTCGGGCTTCTGACTACGCGTAACGACTGACAAAGATCCACGAATGACAGCCGGGACCAACGGCTTAACGTGCTTTCCGAGGCACGGAGGGGTCTCGGTATGTAAAGATGGTCACCCATCCACAGACCAACCGCGGCAAGCACAGCTTAACCTGATCGATCGGCCTGTGCGGCTGTTATTATTTAGCCATGGGCCCCTCAAACAGCTATAATAATCATAAAAACAATTTAAAATACTGTGCACCACAAACCCTTGAACTTTCAATAAAATTGAAATGCACCCGATGAAATCGCTTATAAAATTCGAAAAATTCCCATTTCACCGCTTATCTACGGCGTACAATTGTAACTCTATAGATATACGGCCTTATTCTGAATATTGAGAAATTCTAGACCTAAACGTGACGACGTAGACGGGTTGGAGACCTAAACGTTTTCGTATTATGTGGGGCCAAATGCCGATCGGATCGAGTTTTGGTATGTAGTATTAATGCGATTCTGTCGACCGATCTGCGGATTGTTGTAGCTTATTTTTGGGAAGTTTTCTATCAGATTTCGAGAGGATTTTTCAAACTAAGTCTGTCAACATCGGTGTATACTTTTTCTGTAACTAAATGTAAGGATCGGAATAAAACGGTTGGTTTTCATGATCGAATAAGAGCAATTTTGTCGACACTTTCGTAGACCAATTTGGAATACAGGCTGTCGAAAACGTTAAAACCGGTAATCGAAAAAAAAATAAATAGTACACACTCGCAGCTGATAGTGGGGATACCTATAGTGTTTATAATATTATAGAGCGTATTTTGCAATTACATATATTTTGATGCCCTATGACTCTTTTGCTTAGTTTTCATATACATTTACATATTATTATTTTAAATAATAACTTATAATATATTTTGTAAATATTATCTTGATTATATATATAAAGACTTATTACATATTTTAAAAGCAGAAAATAGCACTTTATATTTTCGCGGAATTAATTAGCGTTGTATGTTAGTTTTTGTCCTTTTACTTGTAATAGTATCAGAAGTAGAATCAGAAGATTAGATTGACTAGTGTTCAACCAGAAGTTGAGCTTTCCTTAAGTATGTAGAAAAGGTTGGGACAAAAATAATATAATACTCGTATCACAGTATATAATATTTTGGGAATGTATTGTATAGAAACTTGCTTGAATGCCGTACTTTCTTGAATTTTATAATTATGTTTCGATAGGAAAAACATACATATTATGTATTAACATAAAATGGGTTTCACAGAAAAATAAACCTCCAAATCCTTTTTGTATCGACAAAATATGCAAAAGAAAAAACACGGAAACATTTTTCAAGCTAGGCTCATCAACGAGTACATGCATAATAAATAATTTAAGAATTCAGCTACCGTAAATTTTTCAAGTAATTATATACTGAAACTGGTTCCATCGCTTTAGAATACTGAGCACTTGAACAGTCTTACGGACAATGTTCGCTACGCCGTAGACAGTGCTAGTTCGTAGACAGCGCTACGCCGTAGACAGTGCTACAATAGCACAGTAACAACTTATTGGCGTTGACTATTGTTCTGGAGGCTGTATTATTTGACGTGACGATAAAGTTGTACCATTTATATTTCGCATAATTTTATTCTAATATTTTACTTAGTGTTACTTAAATCGTGATGCTTTACATTAGAGGTTTAGAACAAAAGAAGGGATTGGTATATCATTTGTAGCTATTTTACATAGTTACTAATTTAACCCTTAATTGCATGATTTTTACTTTTTAAGCAAGTTAAATTTATTTGGACGTAACATTAGATCTATAGTAAGGAAAAATATTTAATAAAATATATCTATAGAAATACTTTTTTATTTTTATTTTTTAAATGTCCTGGTAGAAATTTACATCTATGTAATCAGAACGAATCTACTGGGAACAAAATGAGTTGAATATCTCTAACAATTGGGGAATCCCCGTGCTCTGTGGAAACGAAAATATGGCATTGGATTGGTTGATGGAAATTTCCATCACGATGCATTTAAGGGTTAATTTGGAATGAGGCGCAGCACTGGTAATAGCCGCGACTTACGATTTGCAGGTCATAGGTTCGAATCCAGACAGGTGCTTTACTTTCTGTAAATTATTTCATCACCACTGCTCTTGCAACGGTCAATGAAAACATTGTGAGAACCAAAAATTTAAAGACATGTGACATCTACCAACTCACACTGGGCTCGCGTGGTGGATTATGGCCCATTTTTTTTTAAACAGTGCCCCACACTAGGAAAATCTCCTGTATTGTGGGTGCGTTTACAGACATTTAAAGTCACATACATTAACAGCCAGACCCGCCACAACTACTTGTAGGTCATAGCAGTCAATCGCTTAACCACTGCGCCAACCCTCTCACTGATTGGAGGCCTGCGTTCGATTATGTTAATTTTATTTCATTGTACAATCTAAACTACCGAATGAATTCAAAGATATAAGAGGTCGTTAGATTTGATATGACGTCAAAGGCGAATTCAAAATGGCGAAATGTGGGTGTTACACAACTCCTTTACCTGTCTCCTTGAGCATACAGTTGTTATGTCATGTGGTTAATTCCTAGTCACAGTTCTATATCTCAAAAGTTCAATTAATTCACGCGTTTGGTAGTTGGGAGTTTCACATGACTAAAGTTTAGCCTAAAGGATGCTTGGCTGAATTCAAGTTTGACTGGAAATTCGACGATTTGTGGACGAAGCTATATGATTTGAAAATTTTGCGCCGATATCGTGGAATATAACGTAGATGGGCCCGTGGCTAAATAATAACAGCCGCACAGGTCGATCGATCAGGTTAAGCTACGCTTGCCGCGGTTGGTCTGTGGATGGGTGACCATCTTTACATACCGAGACCCCTCCGTGCCTCGGAAAGCACGTTAAGCCGATGGTCCCGGCTTTCATTCGTGGATCTTCGACAGTTCGTTACGGGTAGTCAGAAGTCCGAAAGTCTGACAACCAGTCTTACCTAGGGGTATCGTATTACCCAGTAACTGGGTTGTGGAGGTCAGATAGGCAGTCGCTCCATGTAAAATACTAGTATTCAGCTGCATCCGGTTAGACCGGAAGCCGACCCCAACATAGTTGGGAAAAGGCTAGGCAGATGATGATGATCGTGGAATATAACGTCAGGTA
Organism: Eremobia ochroleuca; assembly: GCA_949629135.1. Taxonomy (NCBI): domain Eukaryota; kingdom Metazoa; phylum Arthropoda; class Insecta; order Lepidoptera; family Noctuidae; genus Eremobia; species Eremobia ochroleuca. Next base: position 16,559,048 of record OX451403.1, on the reverse strand, counting down.
CGTGACTCGATATCTGGAATTTGGATGGAGAGGCAACTATTTATGAGTGTGTTTTGTATATATTAATTAGTGTTTAAATAATATGTAGCTCTTGATGTTAAATGTATTTTTAATCTGATTCTTTCCGCGTAAAATAACAGCACATGTATATTTTACTATTTATATTATGAGTCAGTTAGAAAATATTTTTTGTTAGTATATGACAAAATTAATATTATAGCATTTATTTATATATTTATTAAACAGCCCAAAAAAAAAAAAAACAGAATAGAAAAGTAGGTACAAAGGTGAAGCTTATTTCATAAAAAATCTCTTCCAGCATACATTACATTGGACATTTGCAAAATCATTGTTATTTTTATTCAAAAGAGAACCAGTACAGTCCAGTTTTTCTTATTAATGTTGTCATAATCTGATATGATGTCTGACGATCTAAATCAGCTGTTGAAATTAAAAATAAAAACCTTAAAAGAAAATAAAACGAGATGTAATCAATATTTTGCAACAATATTTTTTATTTAAAAGAGTGTCCGTGGAGTTTCTTCTCCATAGGAACTTACTACGCTTTGAAAAGGGCAACTAGCTCCATCTTTAGGACTGACCAATCCCTTGACTTTTAAAAAATGCCTGTAATTGGTTTCTTTGAAATAAATGCTTTGGGTTTGAGTTTTTATAAATCATCCCGGGAACTCAAGGCTAGACAAGTATTCTGACAACGACTACTCACTGTCCTTTTCGGGTCATTTTGACCCAACTGGCTTAAGAAGAAGGGTTTTGGTTTTAACTTTTTCTAGTCTACATCATTTCCTGCTACACGCCAAAGGCCTCCCCTTTTTCCTTTCAAAGACACATAGATAGATCTTATACTCTTTATTATGTACACCATAAATATACAGACTAGTTTCTGCCAATGAAACTTCGGCCCCCGACCCAACTCGTCACATCGCATCGCCCGCCCGCCGCTTTACCTAGTTCGTTTTCACTTAGCTTCCTTCGTGGCTTTTTTTGTTTTTACTCGGCTCCTAAAAGTCCTAGCATGATGTTATGTAGCGTATAGACTTTCTCAGGAAATGGGCTATCAAATGCGATTTATAACAGATGCAATTATTATTATATTATAAACAATCAAACTTCTCTTCTCAGTTTTGTTAATAGTGTAGATGTAAATGTAAGCAAATCTTTAACCTTTCAAACCACTATCTTGTGCAATCTCTATTCAAATAGGAACGATTTAAAAGCAAAGAGATTAATTTAGGAAATAATCAACGAACATTAATAACCACTCGACATTCAAAACCAAAAAAGTCCCTGCAAATAATATCCCCGTGAAACACAAATAAATTCTCGTATAATATATTATGGCGCGCCCAAAACCTGTCGGTAATTCGATATTGCGATTTCCGATGTTGTCGATATTTCGGCGACAAAGCTTTTTCAGCCACCCATTACCGAAAGTTCACGAAAATTCAATTACAATATGTAATTATAGTACTTAATAAAGTTAAAAGGGCCCGTAATTTAATATTTGATTTTGGTTTTTGTAGGAAAAATTGTGAAGGTGGTTTTTAACTGAGGTTAGATTTGAGAGCATTTAGGATAGCACAAACAGATATAAATTGGAGTTACAGGGGTCTTGGCTAAATAAAAACAGCTGTATGGGTCGATTGAAGGTTAAGCTACGCTTGCCGCGGTCGATTCGTGGATCGGAAGGTCGGAAAGCTGACTAAGCCGTTGGTCCCGGCTGTTATTCGTAGATCTTTGACAGTCGTTACAGGTAGTCAAAAATCCAAAAGTCTGACAACCAGTCTTACCAAAGGGTATCGTGTTACCCAGTAACCGAGTTGTGGAGGTCAGATAGGCAGTCGGTCCATGTAAAATACTGGTATTCAGCAGCATCCGGTTAGACTGGAAACTGACCATAATAGTTGGCAAAAGGCTGTGCAGATTGAAACAGATATAGTTGAATTAATGCTAGTACTTGTCTACTATTGACAGAATTGAAGTCTTTCAAATCCAAGTAAGACTTATTTCGATAGCCAAAATGGCGGTATTGATGTTACAAATGGTAACACAGACGGGGAGTCATCGTAGTTACATAGGGAATTATTTGTCTGACCCTCTAAAAACTTATTGATCTTCTAATGACAGACCCTTTTTAAATTAATGAAGCTCTTAAAACTTTTAAATTTTGTTGTGACGCACTCTTGTTTTAGTAATTAAGCTTCTTTTCAACTTTATAGCCTTTCCTCCAGTTGGCTGCAGTAGGGCACCCCGAAATGGATTAGTCTAGATTAGAACCAACCGCGCCCAAGCCGAGTACAAGTCAAGTACCGTGGCAGGGGCCAGCGCGCGATACATCCTAGTTGTTCGCAGTTGATTATTTCGTATTTTTAAGAAACTATGTCCACAACATACGAATTATTTGAGGTTCACAAAAAGAGGCGAAATCATTATATTAGAATATTCAATAAATTTTTTGGAATTAAAAATGGGAATCATTTAAGGTTCAATTAAATACATGACATTAACAGATACCACTCGGCAAGTCACAAAATAGGCACGCGTCAACACCCCACAGGAATACTCGTAGAAAGGACCTTCCATTAAACCAAGTTAGAATTACAACAATAGTGAAACTAGTTAATAATGAAGTAAAATAATATCTGTAATAATTTACGTTATCAGCACACTACGGCTGGTCACGACTGTGGAAGTTAGCTTCAATAATAATGCTGGTGATTTACTGCATGGACATTGTTTCATTATGTTGGCAACAGTATTGTTAGATATCGCTGTGTTGGTCAAGTGTATGATTAGTTTTTGTACTAGTTAAATAACAATTTTATTGTATTTATTGCTACTGCTGAACATCAAGTGTGACCTACAAGTAGTTGTCCCGGGTCTGGCTGTTTGTGTATGTGAGTTTAAATGTGTGTAAACGCACCCACAATACAGGAGAAATTCCTAGTGTGGGGCAACGTTTTTTTTAAAGAAAGAAGAAAGAAAGTCCTGGGTTCGATTTCTGGGTTGGGTAAGGTGTAATTTCTTAGTAGCAGCCCGGATTTTTGTGCGGTAAATAGCAATATGCTCGAACCCTTTTATGTGGTAGTTAACCCTTAAATGCATGATTTTTACTTTTTAAGCAAATTAAAAATATTTGGATGTAAGACTAGTTCTATAGTAAGGAAAAAATACTTAAAAAATATGTTCATAAAAATACTTTATTAAAAAAAAAAATGTAAAAGCAGTACGCTTATGGAATGACTTGCCCGTGTCGGTAAGGCGTGCTCAATCTTTGTCTACTTTTAAAATTATGATAAAAAATCACTTCCTCTCTCCTTAAACAGGACCATTATATTTTCTTTACTCCTGTTTCATGTCTATTGTTATATGTATATATTTACTTAGATTGGTATAATATACTTTATGTATGTATTTATTTCATCGTGTAATTAGTACACCACAGACTACCTACAATATTTGTCTCTCCTTCCCTTTTCAATCCATCCAAAGGTTGTCTTTAAAAGATCGCTCTTAGCGATAAGACCGCCCATTGTGTCACCCTTTGTAAAATTTCTATATTTGTATCTGTAATCTATATGGTGTACATAATAAAGAGTATTCTATTCTATTCTATTCTCTGTGGAAACGAAAATATGGCATTGAATTGGTTGATGGAAATTTCCATCACAATGCATTTAAGGGTTAAATATATTTGGCGGAATGTCAGTCTACTACAGGTATAACTCTACCTTACTTTTCAGGGATTAAAGGCGTGATGTTATATATTTAGTAGTATTTAATTTTTTATTTTATTTATTTAAGGAAAAAAAAAATAATATCACAATAAGAAACAGTCATATTATCTTAAATAATACATTTTAAAACAATAATTATGCTACCCACTACGTTCTCCACAGATTACAATTTAAAGTATTTAAAACTAGCTAGTAACACAGATACAATACCTATACAGGTACAAGACACTAGCTTCCGCACCTGACTTCGTCCGCCTAGAAGTCCACTATATCATAACCTACATATTCATTTGGCTTAGATATATTAACCTAATAGAGTAGCTTTTCATTAGTAAAATATTTTTTGAAAACTGATCAGTTCTTCCAGAGATTACCTCTACAGACAAACAAACAATGTTTACCTGTTCCCAATATTTTAAGGGGCATTTCAGCTTTGTTTTTAGCATGACAACGCGTCTGCCTAGCCATTGACTCAAATTAATGAAACATTTTAACTTATCCTGTCTTTTAACCCACACACACACAAAATTAGCATATCACCGGTCCCACTGCTGGGATACAGGACTCCTCTCTATTATATGAGAGGGAGTGAGCCACAATCTACCACGCGGGCTCAGTGCGGGTTGGTGGAAGACACATGCCTTCGATTTTTTGGCTCTAGGACATGCCGGTTTCCTCACGATGTTTTCCTTCACCGTTTTGAGAACAGTGGTGATGAAATTAAATACACAAAGTAACTCCGACCTATAACTCGTAATTCGGGGCAGACCCACTGGGCCATCTTTGCTCTTCTTTTTCTCTCTTCTCTTCTTCAATTACTCACCTCTAGTGTAAGGCCCTATTTTTTCAATATTTATACAAATACAAAATACAAAATAGTTTATTGTGCAAATCAGGACATACATTACATTTAAACGTGTCCGGAGCCTCCTGTTAAGCAACAATGCCTGTATTAGAAGGCTCCGCTCTTTCACATCATTGGCGTACACTATACTAATTAGAGTTAATATGTGACCTTAGGGATAAATATGCAATGTAAGTACAATTTTCTGTATTAGCCTATATTTACTAATCTTAAGAAAACCTAAATTGAAATATAATAATTATAATGTAAGCAAAGTCGCAGTTTAAATTTAATAATTGTGGGAATAAAACTTATTCCCGGTTAGTGCATGTGATGTATTGTATAGTGTGGTTAGTGAGTAGTGCGGTGAGTGGCATGGCGCGTAGAGTGGTGTGAGGATTTATGTAAATCAATTATTTCAATAAACTTTCCTACCTTTCCTTTTGTGGATCTTTGTCAGTCGTTACGCGTAGTCAGAAGCCCGAAAGTCTGACAAGCAGTCTAACCAAGGGGTATCATATTACCCAGTAACTGGGTTGTGGAGGTCAGATAGGCAGTCGCTCCATGTAAAATACTGGTATTCAGCTGCATCCGGTTAGACTGCAAGCCGACCCCAACATAGTAGTGAAAAGCCTAGGCAGATGATGATGAATTATTTCAAAAAACATTTCAAACATTTCATTAAAATCCCAAAATTAAATAATTATTTCTAGAACTCGAATAATTACAGACTAATATTATTTCATTTCTAAAGTTATTAGTGTTATTCTAATAATTTAATTATCTATATTACGAAATAAATAAATCAAGTGTAATCAAGTTGATTATATGTAACGAATTCCAATTACTAATAATTCATATGAATTGACGGTAACCTCAGGCCTGAAGTCGATTAAGCTTTATAATTGAACAATGAAACGTTCAGGTATTCATTCGAAAGTCGATTGTATTAAAGTTGATTGATTCGGTAATTATATTGATAATGAGATGGTTTTCAAACTTTAAGCTGTGAAATAACGACCCATAAAGTCGAAAAACGTTCAATAAATAATGTTCTTCATTACGAGTTTTATGGACAGTGATAATTCATTGGGATTGTAATGTATCTCGTTCAAATATGAGTCTTTGAACATATTACATCATATAATTTGCGTCAGATTTTAATACGAGACGAGTATTTTTTTAACGGTTCAAAAGAAGATTTAGTACTAAAAATTGAAAAAAGTATGCTTAGATGGTTTGGTCATGTTGAGAGGATGGATAAAGGACGAATAAGAAATATATCACTATATTATAGCCTACAAGGTCCCCCCCCCTTGTTCTTCAGAAAGATCAGGGTCGTAGCACCGGCGTGCGTGTATGAACTACACATATAAACTTAGATGAAGCAAAAGGAAGCTAAGAATCGTTCTCGTAGGTGACGTTCTGTACTTTCTGCTTACTTCCATGGGAAGAAAGCGTGATTTTATGTATGTGTGCATATTTTCATACGGGTTTGATGTATAACTACTACTATTATTAGTCATGGATAAATTCCTTTGTCCATTTATGAATGAGCTCTTTTCTTCCGAGGTTTATCTGCTTAGCCGGACTATAAAACCGATACGAGAAGGGCGCCCAGTTGTGCATAAAATGGTTACGCAGGGTGTCTACGCGCAACCTACGGGACCAAGGCGCTCACCCGCGCATCCCTCGCACCGCCCGCCCCCCGTCGTCGCCTCCAAGCCGCACGCGCCTCGAGTATGGCCACGGCTCACGTCCCGCGGCCCTCGCTCACTTGCCCTCGCGCGCCCGAGCGAAACACACGCGCACCCGTAACCGTCATCGTCGCCGTTGTAGAACATAATTTATTGTAATATACCAGTTTTTTTATACAGTCCACTTTAATTTTATTCCGCAAGCATCAAAGACCTAACACAGGGTGACCAGATGGTCAATGTAGGTCACAGGACTGCGCTAAGGCCGTCTTGTATTGAAGGAAGGAACTAATAATAAGACCCAGCTCTTATTTATCCTGTTGATTACCAGTACGGACAAGGTTGAAGAAGTGGAATATGGACTGATAATAGTGTTTATACTATGTGGAATAACGCCCGACTTACGAGTTGTAGGTCATAAGTTCGAACCTAGACAAGCGCTTTATTTTGTTTAAATATTTTCTTCACAACTGCTCTCAAAACGGTTAATGAAAACATCGTGAGGAAACCGGCATGTCCCAGAATCAAAAATTCGAAGACATGTGACATCTACCAATCCGCAATGGTACACAACAGCCCACTCTACCCTCTCCCACTCTTCCTTTATCCCAGCAGTGGGAACATTAGGATAATTATGCGTAGGTACTGTTTTATGCAATTTTTCCTGATTATTATTTATTATCCATCACACGTTTTAGTGATTTCAAAAGAAGGCTTTATACATACATTCAGTCGGTGATAAATACGAAAGCCTGAAATATAATATTTGTACCCCCAACAGCAATTACCTACAAAGGATTTCAATCCATAATCTCATCCACTGTAAACACAAAATCCCATAACCCACAACATACAAGGATAAGTAGATACCTCATTTATTCACCCCCTACCACGAAATATAATGGGTTCATTGTAATAAATTACAATTGTAAATCAATTCATTGAATTCAATCAATGTCTGAAATTACTTCTCGCGAGGGCCTGCACTCAACCCGATACTCGCACCATAGGATATTGGCTTACAAATGGGTTTGCGCTGCGTATGTAATTTCACACTATTAACCAAGCTCTCTTATTAATCCAATCAATTAATTGATTGATCAATCGTTCCATTGAATGCGCAGGGAACTTGGCTTTTGCAGTGATTAAATTGAGTTTGAGGTTAGTTGAGTAATCTAGCTGGGTGTGTATTCTAGGATTTTGTGTAATAACTTTAGCTTCGCGGGAGTTTTAACTGCTGGTATAGAACGTTGGTAGTCAATAATCTATAGGAACTCTGATATCTGAGGTACCCTAGAGGTATCCGCCTTTCTTATTTTGTATGTTTTTCCTTATAGTAGTGAATAATTCTATTCTTTTTTAGTGAAATAAATTATCTTAAACCGTAACCATTAGTTAGACAGACAGTTAGACATTACAACTCAAGCGTAGAAGAACAAATTGCTACCATTTCTAGCCTACATAAAAACCTCTTTAAGCACTAACTTTGCATACCTGGACAAAGACATTACCAAGGTCCATCCCAGCATTTTGTACGAACCTGCGCATATTTAGATTGTTATCGTTAAAATAGCTTAAAGCTGCTTTTCCACTAGAGATGTGCTTAACGATGCCTATAGCGAAGGATGTGTATAATATAAGCCAATAGACTCGACTGATTTTTATAGTTTACATAGAGATTTCTTTGTTATATGTAAGTTTAATCTTGATGTATTATACACACAAATCTTTCAGGATGATTTTTTTAAATGGCGGTGAAAATCGTATCACAATTCGTTGCGTAGTTTAGAAGAACAACGCGGTCAAACAGACAGACACGAAAAGCGAATTTAATGTTTGATATGTATAGATAATAATATAGAATGGCCAAAGAACATGCTAAGTAGAGTTAAACAATTTACAGGCACTTTTGAAGTGTCAAGGAGTTGGACAGATGGTCAAAAATTTGAAGCTAGTTGCCCATTCCAACACGTAGATCTCTAGGGAGAAAAACGGGAAAGAAACAACAGTTTCATAGCTTAGCTTTAACTTCGCTCAACGCTTAGTTACCTCAAACATCGCTGGGGGAAAAGCAACCTTAGTGCCGTCATCGGTCAAGACCCGAATAATTTGTTCCAATTTATATGGTGACGTCATCATAACGGCCATCTTTGCCGCCATTTTCTTCGACGTTGATAAATAATTTCATTTCTTTCTAGAATCGATCGATCGAGGGAGAGCACTGATGCGATAGATTTGCTATCGATGGGTCGTTTTGATTACTGTTCTTAGTTATAGGTGGTCATTAGTGTATTATGACGATTTCGTCCTGTAATAAGAATAATGTTGGGTGGTGAAAGTCAAATAGGCAGTGGCGCCATGTAAAATACTGGTATTCAGCTGCATCTGATTAGACTGGAAACCGACCCCAACATAGTTGGGAAAGAGTTAGGCAGACTATGACGATGTATAGAGAATTATGCCACCTTGAGAAATAAAAAAGTACGTGTGCAGTTCACACGCGATAGAAGTGCAAACTTCAAAAATGTTAACTTCAACATAATGAGATGAATGTAGAATTTCAGGAGTAGGATAATTTTATCCTAGGGTTTAAAATATTTCTGCATTCGTTTTTCGCACACTTGAAAAATCACTTTATTAAAATAAAGAAATATTTATGTAAGCGATACACGTGTACAATACACCATGGTTTGTTATGATGCTTTTATCCAAGCTTCGTAATACGCAGGCGCGCAAACACGTACTAAGACACGTACAACGCTCGGACCCACGCGTCGTGCGTAGCACGTACCACCACTATCAGCGTATTAGGTTTCTGCTTGAAGGCGCCCAGAGCAGTACCGACAATCTACGAAGACTTACGAATATTCCCGAATGTTGAAGAAGGGAGAGGGTACGGATAGCGCACAAAGAAGAGATCAAAAATATAAGAAACACTGTATAATGCCTTCTATCTCATTCTCTCGCACGTTAAATCCTATAGATGTATTTGTTTATCTCTTTTTACTGTCGCTTTTTCGTTTCATTGAGTTTCAAATCACAACGATGCTAAAGAAGTTTTCACTTCAAAACATGAGCTGTAACTCAAGTTGTTAAATGATTTGATTTACTACCTTGTTGGTCTTCTAGCATCTACTAGGTCCCAAGCGCAAATGTTGAGCAGGGCTTCGATGCCCTGATTCGGGAAAAGTGTTACTAGCTGATTCCCAGTATAATTTTGAAATAGGCCCCACAACAAGGGACTTAATAAACAGTCTGAATGCCCTGTAGCTATTACTTGCTTTTTATGAAATTGAATGGACGTATTCTGCGTAACAAGCCTTTAATGTTCCCATTGCTATGACACAGGCTCCGCTTTGTGAGAAGGAGTGAGCCGTAATCCACCACACGGTTCCAGTGCGGGTTGGCAGATGTCACGTGTATTCGAAGTTATAGTTCTAGGATATGCCGGTTTTCTCACAATGTCTTCTTTCAACGTTTTGAGAACAGTGGTGATGAAATAAGTGAAACAAAGTAAAGCGCCTGTCTGGGTTCAAACCTACAACTCTTAAGTCGCGTCCGTTACCACTAGGCCACCGCGGCTCCTTGTGAAAGTGAATGTACAGACGCCAGCATATCAAGCTACTACAATCTGTCAAATTTCTTTAATAAATTTTCAACTTTATCGCTACAGCATAAGGTTGATTAGGAAAATTTGACAGTTTCGGGTAGTTTGATGTGCTGGCGTCTGTACGTTGACGTGGAAATACTATATCTCAAAATCGATTGTTAAACGAATATAACCCAATGAGGAAAAATAAACTACATATTAAATATTCAGCACGAGGAAAAATTACATTATCCAACGGCTTCGAGTGGAAATAATGGAATAACGAACGCAAAAGATATTAGGTTCAATCCAGAAAGAAAAACATGGTTTCCACATTACCTCAGTACCAAAAAAATGAAGCACTATTTAATCGGTATAAATGTACGGTGAAGGTAAATATAATATTATAATAATGTACCTACCTAGTAGGTAATATTATTTATATAAAGTAATCACTACAACCGACAGCCAATTTACCCACATTGATTTTCATTCAGTAAACCTGTCTATAAAGCCTTTATACATCATGTACTTAACTCAAATATCTGGGTAATTTATTTATTTATTTTTATTTATTAAAACTTTATGCACAAGTAAAAAATACTGCACAAAGGCCCCTTTGGGTAATGCAGAGACAAAATATGGCAGGTGGAACATACGGGATAAATAGCTAGGAAATGACTATAAAATATAAGAATGAATAATAATACATAAATAGATACATATAGACAAAATGAACTGTCAGGAAAAAAAAATATCGGTAGAGGAGAAAACGATGGGACGGCCAACTTCGGACGGATATGTTCACGTGCCTTCACTTTAAAAGATAACCGACTGGTTGCCGTCCTGATGTTCAGAAGGGGATTTCATTTTTCAGTGATGTTTTGATTTCATTTATAAGCAAATGAAAATTGCTCTGATAAATGCTCATGCTCATGTTTAAAAATTAAGCTTCGTCTCTACTTTAATCAAAAATTTAATCTAGATAGAAATAATTTACGTACTTTAAAAACCTCAACATAATTTATAAAAAGCACTATTTCAATGAAAAATAGAGCTGAATAATCTCTCAACCAACTTCGAGCACAGAAAACCTCTATTCGCAAAACCACTAATACTATCGAGATTCATATATTCCGATGTTCCGATTAAACATCGATATCCCGTAATCGATTATCGATATACGGTAACTCGATTACACAACGCTTAACATGGAGCGTTCGAGTGACAATGTAATTGACATTAGGCCCTCAACAGTTATAACAAACTTACTATTGTAGATGGTACAATTGAAATTGAACTTTATAGTAGTAAAGATACGGTCTAATAGGTATGTAAAAGCAATAACTGTTTGGACTTGGGAAGTTCTAAACGATTATAGATATGGTTGAGTTCAATGATAGGAAACTGTTAGATACAGATGTTGAACATACCCTGAAGTTTGTGCTCGTGATTTGTATTATGTTCTCAGTATCTTTCGAAGTTAGAAGATGGTCTCTGTAGTAATTGGTCGTAATTTTACGAAGCAGCTCTAAGGAGTTATGGGACTATTGAAAAATGATTAGGGTTGTCGGGTAGAATTAAACTGGCATCAGTGCAATCTTTTAGTCTCTTGGGGAAATGCTTTAGGTTATCTGCCTTTCTCTCGTGGTTGTCACCGATTGCTTACTCATTACAATAAGCATTATACAGGGTGACTTTTTATTAGAGCATAATCTTGTAGGGGGTGATAGTACAGGCTATTTGCAACATTTTTATATGGACACCCATATGCGGAAGTGAACCATTTTCAAAATATTTTTATTTCAACGTTTTTCTGGAAAAATCCCAGGCGGTAACCTTAAATCTAAGTAAACAAAAAAAAAAAAAAAAACAAATTTACTATTTTTTTTTTATTGTCTCTTATTAAAGGTCTGGCCACATGTAGAAAACATTCAATGTACAATAATAGCGTTAGTTTTGACACAATGCCGATAAATTCAAGGAACTGAAGACAAAATGACAAGTTTTACAAACAAATTGCCTCTTTATCTCGAAACTTCACTATGACATTTATTGTGCGTATTGTTTAAAAAATATCTACATTTTTTAAGCTTTCAAATGAGGTATGCAACTTAGACACAGCTGGCTGTGCGAATTTTCCGACTGGATTCGGTTTACTATAAAAATCAATATATTATGCAATACTTTCACTGAAATAAAATAAAGTATTAGATTAAAATCTTCAAGCGCGCACAAGTCAGCGTAAGCCAAACATATTCTAATTAAGGGCAGCGCGGTAAAGACGTCGACAGAATGCACTCGCGTTGAACCCAAGTGAACCCTTTTTTTATTAAAACTTTGCATCAACTTTTTTAATTTGCCTTGTATATGAGAAGGTTCTAGCAGACGAACAGAAGTTTCTGAAAGGCAAATGGGACGTTGTCGATGCCAATTGGATTTTGTGACGCTGAAGAATGAATGTGTTTGTGCATTTTTCGGTTATTTATGGGATGAATTTTTTGTTTATGTTTTATTGAAATACGTTCTAATGCGTATTTTAATAACAAAACTCACACGAGCATCTTTCTTTAACAAGTACTAACATTAAAGTGCTTTATATTTTTGGGCATAGTGTTTAGATTATTTTAAACATTTAATGCGCAAAATCCATATATTGATAAAAGTCATTTCAACTACGTTTTTAAACGAAAAACACTTGAACACAGGAGTATTTCGGCGTTTATTATCAAGGATTCCAAAAATGTAATTATTGTTTTAACATAAATAATATGAAACAGTTCCGTATACACTGGTACCAGGACAACAAAATATTGACTCAGTGTGGTAAATACCGAATAAAAAAATAGAGTTTATAAAAAAAAGTCTCGAATTTTTTACTTTTAAATCGTACGATTTGTGCCTACAGGCAGTCGGTGGGCGTTTTCATCATCCATCAAACGAAAGTGATTACTACTTTCAAAGTTCATTAAAAAACTGTTTTTGCTGAACTCGATACAAGCTTTTAATATTAAACTAGGTTAATATAAATAGAAGGTATTTCAAAGAGGGTATTTATTGATTGAGATAACATAATCATACCAAATGTATACGTGAAATGACAGGTGACTTTTCTAAAGTATTACTAGCCTACCGGGCAGACATTGTCCAGTCCAACGGAGTTCATACAAATATCCTATAGAAAAAAAGGACGTTCACTTTTCCCAAGTTTGAAAATTACCTGGGAAACATTTCCAAATTTTCTTCACATAAAAATCTAATTCGGACTATAACAAACATTTAAGAACTAAATATAGCCAAATCGGTTTAGCTTTTGTCAAGTGATGCTCTATGTTTGGACTGATTACGTATTACGTGTAATTGGAATCTATGTAACGAGGACGTAACATAGAGTCCAATTGAAAACATGAACTGAGTCTATTTGGTGCAGCCGTGAAACACACAATACTATTTTAAATATATTCTGTTGTACCTGTATATTTAATTAATAATAATTTACTAAGCTTATCTAAAACTGGCGTATTTACAACAATGATTTACAATTACTCACTCAGAAGTATATATTTAATATTTTATTTATTTAATATAAAAAAAAAAAAAACTTTGCCCCACACTAGGAATTTCTCCTGTATTTTGGGCGCGTTTACAAATGATAAATGATAAATGATAAATGATTTATTTTCTGTAAGTAGGTTTGTACAAACACTTTTACATGTCAATCATATTTTTTAAACTAGATGAGGTCGGCGTTTCCTATCTGACTACTCTGAGAAGAAAGGCCGAAACAAACTCAGAGGTCACAGTCTCTTTTAAAGTCCAGACATAATCTTGGTCAGATCATGTGAAGACCATGCAGATTGGTGTCTGAAATGGTCTTTTGAGTAAAGAACCACACAGATTGAGCGGACCTGTCCAGTCAGTGCACGCATTTGTCAAAAATTGTGTAGCTCTACTCAGAACTTGAGGAGCCTTACGATTCGACGAACAATACCAATGAAAGGACATTTGGGTAGGCCGCATAAATTACTCAAACTGCCAGACCATGATTAAAACTAACTAAGAAGGAAAAAAGAAAAAAGAAATGACCCACATAGTCTTCACACTCACAATAATAATAATAAAAAATAAGATACTATACAAAGTAAATATCCATGTCATTGTTTATATAAAATTCATCAATGTCAATGTGTATATAAAAATCCGGACATCATCTTTGATCTTTGAGGACCATGTAGATTGGTGTCTGAAGTGGTATTTTGAGGGAAGAACCACACAGATTGAGTGGACCTGTGCAGTCAGTGCACGCATTCGTCAGTAACCGTGCAGCTCAACTCAGAACTTAAGGAGCTCAACGATTCGACGAGCAATACCAAGGACAGAACATTTGTGTAGACCGCATAAACCACTCAAACTGCCAGACCATGATTAAAACGGAAACAATGACCCACATAGTCCTCACATTCACAATAATTAAAATAATATAAGACTTTAAACAGTAAATGTTCATGTCATGTCATAAATAGATATTTAGAAAGAAAAAAAATAACAATAACAAAAGTGTAAATCAGCAAAATAAAAAATAAACAACATTCACTGTCTAGACCTATTGGAGCAGCTCAATCCCAAGCGTTTTTGTCCTCAATATAGTCTTTTACAGTATAATAGGCTTTCTGGCATAGTTTTAGCTTTATAAAAGATTTGAATTTATTAATGCTTAGTTCTTGAATGTGGCTAGGAAGTTTATTATAAAAACGTATACATTGGCATCTAAACGAGCCACCTATTTTCTTGAGCCTTGTTGTAGGAACAACAAATTTATGTTTGTTCCTAGTATTTATATTATGGATATCACTGTATTTCTTAAACAGATTAATATTTTTATGTGCATACAAAAGATTATCATAAATGTACTGAGAAGGCACAGTCATTATATTAATCTCTTTAAATTTGTCTCTGAGGGAGTGTCTGGGACTTAATTTATAAATGGAACGAATTGCCCTTTTTTGTAAAATAAAAATTATCTGAATTTCGGCGGCATTTCCCCACAACAGAATACCGTATGACATCACACTATGAAAATAACTAAAGTAAACTAAACGGGCTGTCTCTAAATCAGTTAAGTCACGAATTTTCCTAACGGCGTATGCTGCAGAGCTAAGCTTTTTTGACAATTTATCTATATGGGGGCCCCATTGAAGCTTGGCATCCAAAGTTATGCCTAAGAATACTGTGGTATTTTCGGGTTTTAACTCTTCACCCTTTATGAGAACACTAGTTTCTACTTGTCTAACATTTGGTATCGTAAACTTAATACATTTGGTTTTTTTTTCGTTAAGAAGTAAATTATTAACATTAAACCAGTTAACTACTTTTGCGAGGGCACTATTTATACTGTCAGTAACCAGCTGTTGACGTTTGAGTTTAAATAAAAGTGAAGTGTCATCTGCAAACAAAACTATATCATGTTCATCCTTTATGAGGTAAGGCAAGTCATTGATATAAACAATAAATAAAAATGGTCCAAGTATTGAGCCCTGTGGGACCCCCATTCTTACTACAGATCCGGGTGACCTTTTCCCGTTAACATCAACTCTCTGAATCCTATCACTTAAGTAAGAAGTGAGAAGATCCAGAGAGGCGTTCCGGATTCCGTAGTGGTGAAGTTTCCTGATTAAGGTTTCATGAAGAACACAATCGAATGCCTTGGACAAATCACAAAAGATGCCCAAAGCATCGCATTTGTCCTCCCATGCATTATAAATATGTCCTAAAAGTTCAACTCCGGCATCGGTAGTTGAACGACCCCTTGTAAAACCGAACTGTTTATTATTCAGTAATTTATTGTTATTGAAAAATCTTTGCAATTGATTTAAAATAAGTTTTTCATAAATTTTACTAAAGGTGGGTAGTACGGAAATAGGTCTATAATTAGTAGGGTCTGATGTACTACCTGATTTAAACAACGGTATTATTTTACTGTGTTTCATAAGATCAGGAAACTCACCACATTGAATACAATTATTAAATATAACAGCTAAAGTAGGTGCTACAATGTTTATAATTGTCTTAGCAACATCCACAGAATTACCCCATAGATCTGCAGTCTTTTTTACATTTAACATGTGAAAAGTTTTAATTATATCTGTACAAGTGACAAATTCGAAGTGAAATTCCGAATCACAAACTGGAACGTTTTCCTTAAGTAAAGACTCTGCAGCAGTGGGTGAGGAGCTTAGAGATTTAGTAGTTGACACAGGAATCTCTGCAAAGAAATTTTCAAAGGCCGCGGCAACCTGGGAATCTGATCTAATTACATTGTCATCAATAGCAAGGCTGTAGTCACTACTTCGGTTGCATGACCTTCCTGTTTCGCTATTAATGACATTCCAAGTCATTTTAATAATGTTATTACTATTTTTAATTTTTGAACTCAAATAACGTGACTTGGCCATACTACAGACTGTTTTAAATATTTTAGAATAATTTTTAACATATAAATTAAATTCAGCAGTGTTTATACAAATTCGTTCATCATATAATTCATAAAGTCTTTTTCTACTTTTATGTATACCAATGGTGGCCCAGTCACTGAAGGAAGCGTTACTATTGACTGATAATGTCTTTGGAATGAATGTTTTATCAAATTGTGTGCAATACATATTAAAAAAATCATTATATTGTTTGTTAGGGTCATCATTAGTCAACAGAAGTGGTAATTTACTTAAGAGTTTAGTTTTAAATGTTTCTAAGCGTTTAGTTGTTTTTGGGTTAACAGTGATATCTTTTTTAATAACTTTTTTGTTTTGATTTGTAATAGTGATCAGCTGTCCGCAATGATCTGAGTCTATTAAATTAATCATTTCTTTGTGGTTTGGTATAATATCTGTATAAATGTTATCTAGGCATGTGGCACTAGTAGGAGTTATTCTAGAGGGCTCCAAAAATAGGTTAACAAGATTGTATGACTGAAACAAACTTATGATTTTAGTACTTAACCCAGAATTTTCTAACAAATTAACATTGAAATCACCGCAAGTGATGATGGACTTGTTTGTATTACAGATTTTGTGCAACACTTCATCCATAACCTTTTCAAAACAATCATACAATCCTGAAGGAGGTCTGTATACACTTAATATAATGAACTGCTCCAATTCTATACAGGCTATTTCAATTGTCCGCTCAACAGAGAGGCTCACAATGTCCTTTCGGTCCTTAAATTTAAGTTGGTTATGTACTAAAATTAATGAGCCACCATGCATAGCATTTACTCTGCTGAATGAACTACCAACCTGGTGATTACTAAAATTGAACATGAACTGGTGGCTTTTAAGCCAATGTTCTGTCATACAAAGAATATCTACATTATAACAATTCAGGAATAATTCTACTTCTAAGTCTTTGTTTAAAAAACCTTGAATGTTCTGATGCACCAGATTGATACTGTTTAATTTTTTTACACTTTCATTTGAGTTATTAATTGCCTTAGTTCCATTTTTGCTAGAGGTTGCCTCTATTGTCCTAATTTCTAATTTAAATGATGATTAATGTCATTAATTTTGAGCAAATTATTGACAGAACAGTTTAAAATGTCTTTGCATTGCTCAAAAGGAGCAATTTGTTTAGCCAAAGTTTTGGCTGAAATAGAAAAAAAATATGATAGCGACATAGCTATCTGTCTTTTGAGATAGGTAGAAAGATAGTACATAACACGATTGTATCTATCTTTTGTCAAATATAAATTACTATTAATATAATAGTTTGTGTCAATTAAATGGATTAGCTTATCATTGTAAGTTAAATTATGCAATGTCATGTTTATATCATATCTTAACCTATTTTCTTCCTGTGGCAAACTGTTACTATAAGGGAATGTAAATAACACAATTTTTCTTAAACTAAGGTTGCACAATGTTCTATGATATTGGAGCAATTCTCCTTTATTTAAATTTCCCCTATTTCCCATAAAAATTAATAAAGTTGTTTCCTGCTTAAAGTTACATTTAATAATTTCTTTCATAATATCAAATAAGGAACAACCAGGCATACAGTAATTTATTACAGAGTGTCCTGGATATTCATCTGTCAACAAGTGACCTAAGTCCTTTCCAATCTCATCACAAAATATTACAATATCATTGTTTACAATTTGTTTACACGGTATGAAGGAGCTATTAACAGAAGGAATTGAAGGAATTGGCAAATCAACACAGGGATCCGGTAATGTGGTATTGCATGTAGACAATGAATGCTCCGGTGTAGGCCCATGGGATGGTATTTGACAGCGATCACAGCTGTTAGTTTGTGAGTTCACCAGCTCATTCATTGCCAACACATATTCCCTCATCAGATCTTCAGAGGTATTATATTTGTTAGTCATTGATCTTAGTTTCTCCTGTAGATGGTCCAGTTGAGATTGCAAGTCCTGCGTGTCAATGTCGTATTTCCTAGTACTTTGCTCCAAATTAAAGGAATACATATCTAACTGTTTAAGTAAATTTAACCTTTCCCTGTTAAGTTTAACATTTTTGATAAAGAACTTTTGTCTTTTTACCATTTTTTGCGTTTTAACAATGTATTTATTAATTTTTATGTATTTTTTAAGTTTATTTTTACTAGTGACTACCCTCACTGAATTACATGATTTTGATTCATCGTCACCTGTCAAATCAATAGTGTAAGTGGGGTTTATGGCAGAAACCATTGACGGGGCAGTAGACACCAGCTCATTGAACAGACTTTGATTCAGCGAGGCGGTGATGTTATGATTTTTAGTCTCAAGTTGTGTAATCTGACTTTGAGCCTCATGTAGCTGCTGTTGTAATAAGTGTTTCTGGCTAAGAGCTTGTTCATACTCTATGCTACACTGGCTGAACCCGTCCACAACAACCTGGAGCCTATCCCGGGCTTCTATGGCATCAGTGTATTGAATATATAACTGAGCCATTTCATTTTTCAACTTCCTATTCATTTCATTGGCATCAAAGAGCACTCTTTCATTGTCATCTATTTCCTTAATTAGTTGGTCACAGGACTCCCTTGACGCCTTTAATAGGCTCAAAGCCTCACTAAGTTTGGACTCTTCGAGGCGAGCACGGGCGCTGCGAGTCATAATCATGACGAAGGATAGCTTTTATAAGGAAGAGAAAACAATTTAGAAGAGCTAGGTAGTTGTGACAGCAATTTGAAAGAGGATTAGTGTAAAGGAAAATGAAATTTAATAAAGTAAGAAGTTCTGTAACCAAACCAAACTAAGGTTATGTTTACGTTCAAAGGTCATTGGCTTCAACAAATAGCCGTATTAAAAGTGAACAGTGTAATTTATTTTGTAAAGAACGCAAACAAACAAAAGCAAGTAAAATATTAAGTATTGTACCTGATAACAAGATGACAATGCAAAATTCACTTGAGCCGGTAACTGTCTCTCATTCACATTTAAATATTTACACTTATTTTGCACTTAGTAAGTGAATCTAATACAAAAAATTGATTATTGTTCTATTTACTTGATGAGTAATTGGAAATAGGCTTGAAAAACATACGAAATTAAATATTTAAGATTAAAATAACAAGAACAAATTCAAATCAGATGTTAGCTGTAGTGTTGCCACAGGAAAAAAAACCAAATGAAAAAAAACCAAGTGTAAAAAACCAAATGTGTACAAACATTTAAACTCATATATACAAACAGCCCGACCCGGAACAACTACTTGTAGGTCATACAAATATTTGTTCCGTGCGGGAATCGAACTCGCAACACGCAGCAGTCAATCGCTTAACCACTACGCCAACCGTGCCGTCATATATTATATTTACATTGTTATTTATTTACATTTAAATATTATATCATAGAATAAAGATGTCTTTATTTTATAACATGCACATACGAGTACATAACACCAGTCGGTCGACGACGAAAATCGATAATAAGTGCGATAAACTATCGACTCACGTCGCTTGCGCATAATGGCGCAGCGGTCACCACACAATGTCAAACTGGTCGAGACTTATCTATGTATATATGGCGCGGAGTGCATGACTTGCTTCTGATTCAGAGCTATTCTTTCCACCTTCTTATCTTCTTATCTTCCTAATTCACTGACTATTGTGCTTACACTTGTGCTTGTGGTTTAATTCCTATTGTGCTTTCTAAATCGTGAGTATTTTTATTACACACCACTGAAAACCACGATATACACCCTATGGCTCACCCAATAACCTATACTGTTTTTTGGTTTTGTAAAGTATCACAAAACCAAGAAACTTTTCTTTCTTTCTATCTCTTTCCATCCGCATTTTATTTTTATTTATAAGACTAGCAGCGCCCCGCGGTTTCACCCGCGTAAGTTTCGATCCCGTAAGAATATCTGGATAAAAGATACTCTATGTGTTAACCCTACTTATAAAATATCTGTGTACCAAATTTAATCCAAATCCGTTCAGTAGTTTTTGCGTGATTGAGTAACAAACATACAAAGATCTTCACAAACTTTCACATTTATAATATTAGTAGGATATTATAAGTTCCTTAAAAGTTTTTTAACGATAGTGTTAGTCTCAGACCGATTGTCGAATTGAGGTCTAATTTCTGATCTATTTTGGTTCTTACTTCTGGGACACAGGTCTCCTCTTTCTGTGGGAGGGATGCCATAATCCATCACACAGGCCCAGTGCGGGTTAAAGGATGTCACATGTCTTCGAAATGTTGGATCTAGGATATGCCAGTTTCCTCACGATGTTTTCCTATGCCGTTTTGAGAACAGTGGTGATGAAAAAATGTACACAAAGTGCCTGCTTGTGTTCTACGACCTACAACTTATAAGTCATGACTGTTAACACTGGGTCACCACTGCTCACACATTTGTGCTATGATAAACCCAAATACCGCAGCCAATCCACCAACTCATTGCGACGTAATAACAAAACGCGATACGGTGACACATTAGCAAAAAAATACTTGAAGCAAATATTTAATCCCTCTCCACAACAAAGGAATATTAATCCAACCCAGGGCGAATGGAAAAATTCGCCAACAAAAAAAGTAGAACAAATAACGAATAGACAAACCATTCGAAATAAATCGTTGAAATCGGATCTCGAGTTTTGTTAGTCAGCAAAAAAAGTCGGGTGTAACCGATACATCGATTTTAGAAGTCCGTCAAAAGATTAAACTCTAAAATTCCCCGTCACGCGTCCATCGTACCGATACGAACATTGATTGTATATATATATTTTAGGTATCGATTCGTCTGATCACGTACAGGAACGGTGGGTCCCGATTTTTGCAAACAAACTTCGTTTGTTTAATACGTTGTAGTCCGTGACGATCTTCTACGATAAAAAATAGTAGTTTTTTTTCGGTTCTACGGTGAATACGGGATGGGAAACGGATCGTGGTTTCGGTTAGTTTCTTTTCTGTTTGGTTTTATGTCGGAATATTTCGTTTGTGTGTCGATAGTTACGAGGTTTCGTTCGTGGCGTTCGAGAGTAATGTTAAATCATAAAATGCATTTGACGCTTTCGTTTGTACTCGATGTTTTCTATTGTGAGAGTTACGAAATTCGGAGAAAATGCTGATGGCTTTGTAGTTTGCTTTGCGTTTTTCAATAGTCTCCGCAAGAGATTCAGAAGATCAAAGAGAAATATTATCTATCTATGCTTACCAGACAGACGTGTGAATGAATTTAATAGTTTTTAGCAAAACAATACTACATGACTGCCTGAACACTCTTTAAACAATCTAGTCACAATCAAATAGTATATTTCAATTCATAATTTCAGCCGAAACACGTCCACTGCTAGACATAGGCTTCCCCCAAACATCACCACTTCAATAAGTTTTGAGCATCTCGCAGCCAGCGGATTCCTGAGGCCTTCATCAGATCATCAGTCCATTTTGTGGGAGGCCTTCCAACGCGTCTTTCGGTACGCGGTCATCACTCTAGAACCTTTTGGCCCCATCGGCCATCCGTTCTGAGAGCAATGTGCCCTGCCCACTGCCACTAAAGCTTGGCAATTCTTCGGACTATGTCGGTTACCTTGGTTCTCCTACGGATCAGGTTTAAATCATTTATTCTCATAAAAGACAAAATAGCCACTTACATGAG
Source organism: Eremobia ochroleuca (assembly GCA_949629135.1). NCBI lineage: Eukaryota > Metazoa > Arthropoda > Insecta > Lepidoptera > Noctuidae > Eremobia > Eremobia ochroleuca. The sequence goes on along the minus strand of OX451403.1, from coordinate 16,537,053 downwards.
AACAGACAAGAAACATTCAGTAAACTTATTTTAGGTAATCGTGACCAAAGTTTATGTATATATAACGTGTAACGTTAAATGCGCAAAACCTGAAAATAGTTTGATCAGAATAACGAGCAGAATTAATTGAACCACTTTTTAATATGGGTCACATTTTTCAAAAAATCTTTTTTAAAAACGTTGCCGTGTCTATTTATTAATAGGTCAAGCAAGCCAATGTCAGCGCGGCGCAGCGGCCCGGTCACGACTCCTCCCTCGGTAAAGCGTCGTCGTAGATGCAAGAAACGATCAGAATGGCCAGTAAAACTAAAATAGCACATAAAACCTTTACAATTTTTTTTAACGACTTATTTTCTCGGTGAAATAGGTCAACTGAATTAAAAATCAGTTGGGGTGTCTGAGGTTTTGCGCATTTAACGTTACACGTTGTAGTATTATATAAAATTATTCTTTCTTTCTTTAAAATGGTCATTCAGCAGTTCAATTCTCAACCATTAAATTACATTGGAGGACGTTAGTCAAGGCAGTTTTCAGTATGTGTTTGGATAGCTGAGATTTAAAACTGCTGAGAAAGCTAACACTTTTTTATATATGTGGGTAGATTATTAAATAGTTGTGCTCCTTCATATGTAATAAATACTCTTTCTAGCGTAATTAGTGCGTATTCTTGGCAAAACGAGTAGATTTGGTCGACGAAGACTGCGTTTAGTAATTTGAGATTTTTTAGATCTCTTCAATTGGATTTCAATTAGTACATTAGAAATACACTTTTTAACGACACAAATTATAAGAAGAAAGAAGTAGTTGATTCTAGTAGCTCCATACAAAAGGTAGTTTGGTAAGGAGAAGAATGGGTAAGAAACTCCATAGTACTCTGTACTAACATTTGAGAACTATGTGTGCCTCCCGCTCACTGTGGAGGATTAGTTATTAAACCACAATAGTCATTATGTTTATTACAGAGTTCAAACAAAGGGAATGTAATCCTTTCAAATGCCTTAGGCCCGGCACGGTTTCTTTACAGTACGGTATATAAGCAGCGCCGTAGAAAAAACGTGTTCGTTTCACTAGTTGACTATAGTTAATCCAAGAAATTGTTATAAGGTGTTTGACTACGGATCAAGAAATCGGCCCTAAATATCACTTTTCTCTAAACTACTAGCTAATAAGCTAATTTTATATATGGGACCTAAATCTGCCAACAAACTGTTTTACAGTTGTAACATATAGCAGAAGTAATACTTTTAGTAAAAAAAAAAAAATAGCTTATACTATCGCGTCCCGAAAGGAATACGTCAAATTACAAGTCACCCTGTATAATTCGGTGTAGCATTGTATATTACGTGCTTATATACATATATTGAAGGGCTCGTAGCTAAATAATAACAATCGCACAGTTCGAGCTACGCTTGCCGCAGTTGGTTTGTGGATGGGTGACGATCTTTACACACCAAGACCCCTCCATGCCTCGGAAAGCACGTAAAGCCGTCGGTCCCGGCTGTCATTCGTGGATCTTTGACAGTCGTTACGGGTAGTCAGACGCCCGAAAGTCTGACAACCAGTCTTCTTACCGAGAAACTGAGTTGTGGTGGTCAGATAGGCAGTCGCTCCATGTAAAATACTGGTATTCAGCTGCATCCGGTTAGACTAGAAGCCGACACCAACATAGTTGGGAAAAGGCTAGGCAGATGGATAACGTGCTTATAAGAGAGAAACTGAAACTGTCCCTGGCCTTGACATCAAGCACTGGACAAAATTGTCAACATCTTATATGCGTATGAGTACGAGGCTTTAGACTACGTTGTATGTGTATATTTTGTCTTTTTTTTTGTAACGTGCGTTTTGTTTATGCAGAATAAACATTGTTTCTTTCTTTCTTTCTAAACTACGTTAGTCTAGACACAAAAAAGCTTTCCCTTTTAAAAGAAAAAATAATATTTACAAAGACAGAGCACAGCAGTTTCTTTGTTAATTACACATCGCTTTGTAAATAAGATAAAAGCACTATATTGAATACACATAAAAAACAAATAAATTATAATGAAAGAGTCTCAATAAAGATGTTTTTCTTTTTATTTATATTAATATTCATCAGAGTTAGTGTAAAAAAAAACACAATATTAAGCCAAAAATAGTCACAGTTTCATTTTATTATTTCTTGAAAAATATAAATTGTATCTTTAAGATAACGTCATAATGATGCCTGTAGTTCAGCTTGACAGGTTTAGTAGTAGTAAGCGCAGATTTTTTTAAGTTATAAAGAGGTTCAACTGTGCAAAATATCAACGCTCTGTTCGACGGTTGAATCACCAATATTCCAAAGAAAAACGTACTGTATACCAAATCAAAACTGTCACAATTCAAAATAATGGTGGCAAAGGTCTCAACTCTCAACAGACAAACAATATTCATTCAATTAGTCGATCACTACTTTAGTGACGGGTAGCTGTCAGTGTTACCAGGCGAAAAATACAAGACTGTTTACGTGTCTATGACAGCTGACAGATACTCGTCACTGGTACAAATAATAACAATTGGATAAGTAACAAAAACTGTGTTGTCGTTTCCGCTACTAACATAATAACGTAATTACACAACTACCACGGAGTGCAAAGTTCGACGGCTACGGCTCACCTTGCTACATTGCCGTCACCACATGACGCTGGCAGAATAGTCGACATCGGCTCAGTTGCCATATTAAAAAAAAAAAAAAAAAAACAATTGGATAACCTAAATCGTGAATATAATAATACTGTATGTCATGCAGTACCTACTGGTTTTAGACAAAGTTTATCAAACAGCTATCGTATTTAAATAGTGCCATTCATAATCAAGTCCTCTGATTTCCCTGCAGTATGGCTTGAAATTTGATTGAGCCGGTAAACGCTTGATCTGGCTAATGTGATTGCTTTCAGAAAGATATCCGGATAGGTCTAGCTCTTAAGCAGTTTAGAATAAGGTTGGTTTTGCAGTGAGGTTGATAAAATAAGGTTTTACTGGTGATGGAGGAAAAAAGTGAAACTCAGAAGTGGACCCCTAACGAAAAAAGAGGTTTTACACCAATGAGACAGAAGTATCCGTAAGTTTATGGCTCATTAACAAAAATGGGCATTTGCGAGTGCGGCAGTAAATTATTAATGGTAATTTAATTATGATGTTCTAGCGACCCGCTTCTACTTCGCAAGAGTGGCTTGTGAAAACATTGTGATTTTTGCGCTGTGTATAAGATTAGGTTTATATAATCATAGATTTTAAGAACCTTTTGGAATGCTCAAAATGATGGTAAAAACCGTATCAAAATCCATTGTGCAGTTTAGAAGATCTACGCGGTCACACAGACACGAAAAGCGACTTTATTTTATTATAGATACAATATGTATAGATAGTCATTGTGTGTAGTTTAGAATTATTTTTTTTTGTCAACTGTACATCAACAAATAACCCAGAATTTACGTTTGTAGGATGTGAAATGCTAAAAAAAAATCCAGTTCCTAATCGCGATCTGTTTTTATAGCGGTTTGTCAGCAATAGTTTCTGTTTCGTTACATGCCATATATACCATGTATGTCATTGAGGAGACGCCCTTAGAAAGTGACCTTATTGTTGATGTCCTTCAGAATGGTTAGGTGCGTAGTGCCCGCAACCGGCGTGCGTGTATGACCAGCTGTATGGACGTAAACGAGGCAAAAGGAATATCTAAGGATCGTAGCAGGTGGCGTACTGTAGCTTATGTATTTATGTATGTATCTCTGTGTCTAGTAACACTCTGAAAATATCGCTTAAATAGGTTGGATTTTTTTAAAATGAGGCTGTAAATATATGCCTTAACCTTAATAGGTACTGGAAAATGGTCTTAGGAGACTGTCTCTAAATATTTGAGTAGTTGCTGAATGGTACAGTAAGCTAGAAAAAGTCATATTTTCATAAAAAGTTTAATTTTATGATGGCAATCGATGTATTTTTTTTTTTTATAACAGTTAATAGTACATTATGATACGATTGCACGGCGTGCATTAAAAGACTACTTTGAAATCCGCACTTGAATCACGCTTTTCCGTGTATAAATGGACTACCTACCTTTTTACCCACTTTTTTTTTACCTACTTTTTACTGTCTATGAATTAAGTAGTCTTTAAAGGCTATTAAAGACTTTTTGGTCAACTGAGGTCAGAGCACTAGAAAAACTACAAATTGCAAAAAAAGCGTTCCCCATACTTTCCTTACTTCCCTGTCTCAAAAATTCACCCTGTAATATGGTGTAATACCCTCGACATACCAAATGTCGTAAATTAAAATATGTGCCGTATTCATAGTTGATCAGTTCCAATAAAATTCAGATTCATTGATTAATTTTGTGAACATAGGGTACAATTACACAGATGTTATACAAAAAATGTTGGTCCATGCTATGTCCCGCCAAAAGGCATACAAAATATCTTAGGTAATCGAATCTAAAATATCTTAGTTAGCAAAATAAAAATGAAATAAATAGCTAAGTAAATGTCACAATTCCATCCAATAGTTAGTAATTATGTCAATAAATTAAAGACGGCACATAAACAAATAGCTATTTAGTCACAATTCGTAAACAATAATAAATGTCAATAAATTATGTCATTATCATAGGAAAGCAACATTTTAATTATAGACAGATATAAAATTATACTATTATTATTTTAATTTCTCATTAACATACTCATAACAGAATAATTCGCCTTGTCATTCAATAAATTAAAAAGCTTACGTTTAAGCACATTCATGTTGTTGCTTGATAAAATTGCATCATGAAATCTGTTATAAATAAAGTTTTGGAGCGATTGCATATATACTATTGTAGAGAAACTCGGTTTTACTACATAACGTAATCAAAAACATTCCCCATATATTTTCTCCTCTTTTCTCCAGATCAAAAAATTCACGCTGCTGGCCAATTTCCGTAATAAAAAAACGTTTAAAATCTAGTCGCCATCTCATCTCAGTGAAAACTAATGCCAAAATGTATGGAAATTAGAGGTATTTTTGATATGAGTATATTGAGACAGATCAGACTGCGTTCTTACAATAAAATTACAAATATTGCCCCTCTCGTGTTAGATTTTGTAACATCTCAAAATATTAAACGTTGTTAATGAAAACATGAGCCGTATTCATAGTTGATCAGTTCGAATTATGACACAAGCGGAGGTTGATTAGCTTGGCGAGTTGATTTCAGATTTCAATTGAATACCGAACAATGACATTATTCCTGTCATTACCGTATGGAAATCGGGTTATTCGTTAGCATTACAATATTTTGTTGACATATGTAATAGAGGTATATTTAAAGTTATGTTTTGGCCATATTGTAAAAAAACCGGCCAATTGCAAGTAAGACTCGCACACGCAGGGTTCCATATCACAAGGCAAAAAACACCGAAAACAACACGTTTCTTGTGTGGAGTCCCCCTTTAATTTTATTAAATTGTTATTATTTGTTGTTATAGCGGCAATAGAAATACACATTCTGTGAAAATTTTAACTGTCTACCTATTACGGTTCATGAGATACAGCCCGCTGACAGACAGATGGACGGACGGACGGACAGCGGAGGCTAATAATAGTAATAAGGTTCCCGTTGGCACCTTTTGGGTATGGAACCCTAAATATATAAACGTTATTTCCATAACATCAAATGATACAGGTATAAAATACTGAAAGAGAAGGAAATATAAAGTAGATAGTTACGGAGAATTTACAAATCGATACAGGAAGACCAATGACAAAATACCTTGCCCCTGAAACTGGCATTGATAGATGATAATGACAACATTTACTTTTATAAGTATTATTGTGCTTATTCGTTTGTTTTCCTTGTGGATTTATTAAGAGAAAACTTGGTACGATAATCTAAACCATCAGCAATTAAAGAATGAAAGAAAAAATTAATGAAAAATGTATTTGAGCATAATATGAAGCATTCAATAAAACAAATGTAATTATTGTTTTTTTCAGTTCTCTTTAACCGAGTTCATTCTTCAGATAAAATGCAAAGAAAATTTAAAAAGTATGGGCAAACCTTTTCCCAGTGGCTACACAACATCATCATAATCATCATTTCAGTAAAAAGACGTCCACTCCTGGACATAGGCTACTTCGACCGATTCTTAATACAAGTAGTGGATGCATACTAATAAAAAAAAAATCTGACTAACAAAATATAATATAATATACTAACAAAATATAATAACTAACAATATCAGTTGTCTAGTACTCATAGCACAAGCTCTGCTTAGTTTGGGACTAGATGGCGTTGTGTGAAAGTTGTGAAATATTATTATTATTATTATTATTATTATTAAAATACACTCACAAATCACTTTCAAACGCAAAACTTACCACTACTATGCTAGGAACAGGGATAGTATAGAACTGCCTTCAGTTAGAACTTTGTACGGAAGGAGAACAATACAGTTTGAGGGAGCGCAGCTTTATAATAAGTTACCTAAAGAAATAAGATACTCCTCTTCAATGAACATTTTTAAAAATAAATTATAGTTGTATTTGGCCAACCAACAATAAAATAAACGACTACCACTGTATGTACGATAGATCGAACGACAACTATGTTTATAATAATAATATTTTATTTTCGTTAAGTTTCTCATATTTAAGTGAACTGTGTATGTTCTTTTTTGAGAAATAGAACTTCTTTAAACCGAACATATTATGTTAACTGTACCCTTCTCAGCCTTTTTTTTTTTTTGTTCTCGTGGTGGAAGATCCTCATGGATGTCCGCCGCCCTGGGGCAGGCGGCGGGGTCTGTCAGACTCTTACTGACTAAAAACCACCCCGGTGTTCCCTCTCTCACCTACGCCGGGGGTCGCGGGAACGAACAATACTTCCGCAACCCCCGACTACCCTTTCTCAGCCTAACGTTTCCTCTGGGTATAAACCTTTTTCTATGCCCAACTAACGCCATAACATCCGGTTTTCTGCCGTTTGTATCCACTCTTGAAATATGCCGTAACTAATTCTTAAAAAGTACAGACGCCAGCACATCAAGCTACTACAATCTGTCAGATTTCTTTAATAGATTTTCAACTTTAGTGCTAAATCATAAGGTTCAATGTTGATTGGTAAAATCTGACAGTTTCGGGTAGCTTGATGTGCTGGCGTCTGTACAAAAATTTACCTTATATAAAAAAAGAATATTTTATTAAAATTAATTATTTATTTTATATTTATAAAGAGCAGTGGTGGCCCATTGGAACGGCTCCGACTTACGAGTTGTAGGTCGTGGGTTCGAACCCAGACAGGTCCTTTACTTTGTGTAAATAATTTCATCACCATTGCTCTCAAAACGGTGAAGGAAAACATCGTGAGGAAACTGGTGTGTCCTAGAACAAACAATTCGAGGACATGTAACATCTACCAACCCGCACTGGGCCCGCGTGGTGGATTACAACTCCCTCTCTTAAAGAGGAGGCCTGTGTCCCAGCAGTGGGAACATTTTAGGCTTATTATGTTAGTCAAGATTACCTACAGTTCTAGTTACAGTTCCTATTACTGGAAATGTAGCACCGACCATAACAATATAGCTAGGCTAAGTAACTTAAACACCACTAATGTAAAACATTACTAAAAAAACCCATTTACTCTATAAAAAGAAATGATCAACGCCCAATAATAATGATGCTAGCTAGACGCATTGCATCGTGCTTTAATTCTAGAATCTTCGAATATCTGCAAATTTTCAAACGAGTGCAATTGAAACACGGACGTTTTCAATTTGGAGTTTGTTTTTAGAAATTATATTCGTCGTATTTTGTCGGAAGAATCGCAAGCTTTCACATTTTTATCGCAAACATTATCAGTTAATACATTGGCCCTTTTACTCATAAACGTAGCTTAAAGTTATGTAGTGATTGACGACTGTGTTTGTTGTTGTGTGTTGTTTTTGTTTGTGACTGCTAGATGGACGGACGACCTAAAGAAGGTGGCTGGGGTAGACTGGATGCGGAAGGCGGAGGACAGGGTGTTGTGGCGCAGTCTGGGAGAGGCCTATGTCCAGCAGTGGACTGTGATAGGCTGAGTTGATTGAACGACTGTTTAAAAATAAAATTTTGACGTTTAAACGTCAATTTAACCTCTCAAACGTCGCATGTACACCATGTATATCCAATAAAATTTCTATTGTGTCTGCTAATTGGCGCGCGATGGGTTAATCATCGTTTATAAATAAACCCCAATATTATAGCATAATAGCCCATAATGATCCCACTGCCGGGACACATGCCTCCTCTCGGTGAGTGGATTACGGCTCACTCCCTGAGTTATCCACCATGCGGGGGTGTGGTTTGGTAGAGGTCACATATGTCTGCGAATGTTTGGATCTAGGACGTGCCGGTTTCCTCATGATGTTTTTCTTCACCGTTTTGATTTATCAATTATAATATTAACTTTTATTTTAATAGTTAGGTTTAAAGAATTTATTCTCATAAGAACAATATATAGGTTCACTTACAATGAGATACAAAGTAATTGCTTAAATCTAAATGACATACATTTTGCCTCAGGTGCGTGCTGGTGAACAATTAAATATTTAAAGCATTCCTTGCTCTTGGTTCATTGTTAGAACAATGGATTCTGTCAATAAAAATTCTTAGAGTGAGTTGCATCAACTAAACATAACGATAAAAAATCCAATCTTAGCCAAATGTCACTGACTTAACCTCTAGAGCCCCAGCGGCACAAAAACGTGCCAGTAAACACCGACCGATTTAAAACTCTATTTGTAGTAAAGATAAGTCTTAAAATCATCCGCTATATATATCTAAAAGAGCCCGCTCGCGGTGCTTGACCGGTTAAACACCAGTGTACCAATATAGAACGGTTACTGTATTTTGGATCTTGCTATGATTCTTTTCTTGAAGTTTTTTTTTTTTTTTGTTTGCGTTTCAAACGTACGAACCTGCTGGGAAACTGCCTCTAGTACCTACTTTAGAACAACCTAGATACACATATAGAACAGCATAAAATACAGACTACACCGTCTGCATAAACTATTCGCAGACGTTGATAACTTCGAGAAAGCCTTCTGAAATGTAGTGGTATATTAATAGGCTGATTCAGCTTACTTTTCACGCGTCCTTGCGTTCTAAGGCACGTATAGCGTCGCACGAGGCATACATTAAACATAATATTCCTGCGCGCTCCGATGTTATTTTTTTTTTCTGAATAACTGTTACGTTGGTGGAAACGTGATACATTTTCTATGTTAAAGGTTTTGTATATTATAGGTTTATAACGTATTTGTGTACTTGTTTTATTTATAATTCAATAATTTTATTTATTTTTATCGTTGTTCGGCTCAACCAAACCACCTGCCATCTAATCTCTCCACCACCCTTGGTTGACTGGTAGAGAATGCCTAAGGCATTAAGTCCGCCTTTGCACCTTTTTGTGTGCGAAAAGATTAAATAAACAAACACTTTGCGTTACTGCGGCCAGACCGGGGCCTGGGAATCGAACTCAGAACTTCATGCTCAGCAGTAACGCTTGTGTCCATTAGATCAACGAGACAGTGTCAAGGTTTATACTTCAATAAAATACCGTTTTCGCGCAATCATTTTCCACTAACCGTCTTACAATAACAGCTGCCACAGATAAGACAGCGGCCATAAGATTCGTCTTTCATTTGAATTTGCCAATAGTCACGGCGTGCCCGAACTGAAGTTGTAACATTATAGTAAATTAATTCCTTCCGCCAGAAAGAAAATGAGCTGGGTGTAGGGTTGCCAGTGAAAGAAAACAGCTACGGTTTTTTTTAATGAACGGTGGAATCAGATTAGTTTGATCATTCAATGTATTTTTATGATATTTTTGGCGGATTCATAAGCAATACGAACGTGTTTAAAAAACAGGTCGTAGAAAATTTACGTGTTATTTATCAAGCATGTGGGATCACTGCAGGCCGGTCGTCGAGAGAATGCGTTCTTAACACCCTTCAGTGTCATATAAATCTTTAATAGTTACTAGAATTTTTGCACTGACAGGTGTCAGGAACGCTTTCTGACGACGGCAGGACTGTAAGTAGGGCTATTTTCCCTTTTTCTTCTTCATTATTTTGTTTATCTTAAAAATCGTCCGCAAAATTATTTATAATTATTCTTGTTTCAAATGTATATCATGAGATTGTTTACTTAAATGATGCTGCCCTGTAATTTATCTTTACTGTTTTCTTAAATTAAAGAATGACCCTTGCCTGAGGTATGCGTTATTGATATTATGAAATAGAAAGGTCACATTAACACAGGCAAGGTTTTAAACCTTCAAGCAGCGGATCTTATAACTTGTTTTAAGACTGATACTTTCAACGAAAAAACGGTCAAAATCAAAAGTCGTTTATTCAAATTTGGCTAAGAATCAGCATTTATTGAACGTCAAAATTGCGTAAAACAGTCCCCTAAAACGCGCCACTTCCTACTGCTTTAGCTGGGAGCAAGAAGTGGCGCAACAAACTCCCCAGCAGCACAGCTGTCTATCAAGTTAGAAAAACTTGATTCTGTACAAGAGCATTTTTATCCATTATTCAATTTTTCAATATAGAGCTTGGTAGCCCTACGAACAAACGAGTAAGAAGAAATATTTTTTGCTCAATTCTACTGAGCGACCAATAAATTATCGAAGTTGTATTTACTGACGCTTGCTCGAAATACGTTAGTTTTGCAACATTTTTTATTTTATGAATTGAAACTAATGGACTAGTTTCCCGCTTTTCGACAACATTTTTGATAGTGTTTTGGTTGTCTTACATAAGTATGTGCAGGCAGGGACATCGATGTGCAATTACTATGGATGCAGTACATAATTCTGACCTGCATTGAAATTTTCGTAGGCGATTAAAAATAATGCTGTCCCATTTTAACCGCATTAGCTATTGCACTTTTCTATGAAAGAGCCGATTTTTTTTGTTAACCTTATTCTAGAATCAGTTTGCGCATCGATGATCCTTACCACCTTGTATACTGCATGTATCATAAAGGTATGGTAATATTTAAGTGTGTGGTACAGACCATTCAACTGAACTACTTTTACCATGGGACCAACTTCGTAATCGGGAAAAAAATATTGTCAACGGTCCCATACGAAACTTCAATACCAACCGAAATTTATCGGACGGCTGATTAATTTAGGTACCTATAACTAGTTTGTTTATTTACTAAACGTGTATCTTTTCGTATTTACGAAGAGCGACCTCACATATTTTTTTCATGGACACGTTAACAAACGCAGTTCGGATATGCACCTACAACTGTTTCATATATGGACCCCCATACCCAACCCCTATGGGGGCTCCATATTGATACAGTTGTAAATATAAAAATACTTTTTTATGTGGATTCAAACCAGCGGCACACAGTTTCTGAACTAACCGTTTCCACAATAAGCTAGGCAATTTTTTTGACAGCACAAACTAGTACCTAGGTTTTGGTAGTACTGCAGGGCAATTGAGTAACACACTCACAAACCCAATGCCATTCATTTTGTTGCTTCAACGATATTCGTTGCATTATATAAGTTGTAATGTACACGAACTTTTCAAACAAATGAAACAATGTATTAGGAATTGTCTTAAAAATCTTTCGGAATATGATAGAAAGTGTGTTACGCAATTCGGGTGCTGTTTATTTTCATGGATATGAGCACTCAGTGAATCAGGCGAGTTGTGGAACGGACTTTATAAGACGGCATACAGAGCAATGGGGGACAAAACCCTGGCTGGAGGCCCTAATTTATTGAAGCAACCAGCAGGCATGGCCAGTCAAACAGCCGACAACCTCCTAGGTTGACCTGTGAGATGCGATTTCTAAAAAAAAAAACAATGACTGTGCCAGTCTAGTGAGCACCCAGTCCACAACTCTAATTGTGACACGGATCATGCCTGAAACATATTACCAAAACGTTTAATTAATTAAAAATATTTTAAATTAAATATTGATTAGCTTTTATATAATGGCGAATGAAACATCAAGACCATATTTACCTTATAAAAATCAGGTCTCCTTCAAAAATACTTCAAAATCTGGCCGCCTTTTTTTTTTGGGTGAGATATTATCAAATAACTAGGAGGGACCCGTGGCCAAATAATAACAATCGCACAGGTCGATCGATCAGGTTAAGCTACGCTTGCCGCGGTTGGTCTGTGGATGGGTGACCATCTTTATATACCAAGACCCCTCCGTGCCTCGGAAAGCACGTTAAGCCGTTGGTCCCGGCTGTCATTCGTAGATCTTTGACAGTCGTCACGGGTAGTCAGAAGCCCGAAAGTCTGACAACCAGTCTTACCTAGGGGTATCGTATTACCCAGTAACTGGGTTGTGGAGGTCAGATAGGCAGTCGCTCCATGTAAAATACTGGTATTCAGCTGCATCCGGTTAGACTGGAAGCCGACCCCAACATAGTTGGGAAAAGGCTAGGCTGATGATGATATTATCAAATAACTTCTCCCGCTCTGGGACCCACCCATGGTCCTTCAGTTGCCGGGCAGGCATTGGCCCTAGCGGACCCCGTCAGTTACTGCTGACATGCGATCTGACGCACCGTCGACCCGAGCCTGGTCCTTACTGGACGGCGAACTGCCCATTGCTCGCCATCCGCAAGCCCGCGCCTGCGGTGGCCGGGAGACGGCTCTTGACTCCAATCTGTTCACCCTCGCGCCAAAACGCGGTCGCAGCGTCGCCGCAGTGTTTCCGTACACTGCGGCCTTACCAAAACACGGGCTAAAAGTATGTCAAACAAACATACTTTTACTTACACATATAACATCCAATTACAACGCTCGGTAACCCTATCGCGAACGGGTGAAGAAATATTTCACGAACAGTTTCGCTGAACGGACGATAAATTATCGAAGTTGTATTAACTGAGTCAGCCTGGAAGGGGCAGCTAGGAACATACACCAATTTAGCTCACTGTCGCTACGTCCCCCCTATAATAACATGAAACATTTGAGAGAAAAATGGACTGTTGGGAAATTTTGAGACTATTGATTGAGGAAAAGCGTGGGATAAGTGTTGTTGCGCTTGAGTGCACACGTAGCATTTTTTGATATAATGATTCGATGTATAAAGTAATAAAGTATTTGAGCTGTCTCTTGTTTCTATTTTTGACATCAAACATTCTTAAAAGCCGTTCCATTTCTTTGAGTTGGGGTAAAAGCTTTAAATTTCTCAAATGAAAAGCTATCAATGTATATTTTCCTCTTTTACTTTCTATCTATCTATTTAGACAGTTATGCCTCACTGCTGGGTAAAGGCTTTCCCTCCCCTCAATCCAAACACGCCTCTTTTAATGTATTACAATTAATTCTATAACTAAGTAATGTGTAATGTTATGCAATCAGACAGACAGACTCTATTTCACATTTAGAATTTTATTACCTAAAGCTACAACGCCTCGTCGTGCAGCTCACAGCTCGGGAAAAGGTCTTAAAACAATGTGTCCTAAACCAACTCCAATCATAAACATACAATGTCTCTTTAATAGACTGTTAACTGTAAGCCAGCTTAAGTGCTAAATAACTACTGAATAACAATACATAGATTGTCCGTCTTGCTATGTAACGGGAAACCCTGTACTGCCGTGCGATTCTGTAACCATCTCACCGTGAAAGCTTGGGTGAGTTGAGCGCGGAGTGAGCTGTCATTGGAGATTAACACTATTGACACTGCTCACTTCAAGTTCACTTCACTTATGATTTCACGGTGAGATTTTTACAGAATCGACCGGCTGGTCTGATATTTAATGCCATCAACATTAATTGTCCCAACCGGTTTAGGTTCTCAAGTTTTACTCAGGCATTTGATAGTCAGGTATTTCTGTAAGTAGGTTTGTACAAACACTTTTACACGTCAACTATATTTTTAGATGAGGTCGGTGTTTCCTATCTGACTACTATTTATTTCGGGACTTCCCCAGGTAGTCTGCAACTCGAACGGAGCTCTAATTTGTGATTGTATCGTTTTCGACTTATATCAATAGAATAAGTGAGTCTACAGGAAACATGAATAAATCTTACATCTATTTAGTATTGCAGTGTAAATAGGCAGAGGTTACCTCAAGACATTCATTTCAAACAAGTTCAAGCTATATTATAAAAAATAAAAATGCTTTAAAGAAAACTTTGTAAAAAAAGTATATTCTTAAAAATATGTTTTAATTGATTTAACGGAGAAAAGAAATGAACTGTCAATAAAACATATTATTTGCACACGAGCGGAACGCTTCTACAGCAAAGGCACACATCGTTGACGCGTGCCACTCGTGAGCCAAGACAGACTTGCAAATGTTTTGCTGTTTTAAAAAGCAATAACTTATAAACATACAAAAATATCTTACGCCATCATAAACCAGAGAATTTTAACAACACACTATGAACACGAATAGGTTCGTTAGACCCTGTTGAGACGGTCCATATTTTCCGCATTTAGACGTATTATGTAAACTGACTCACCGTTCTTTACGCCATCTTGGAACGAGCATGTTATCACACAGTTTCAGAATAGCGTATTAAATAAACTACACTTCAGGGGAATCTTCTTCTCAGCTTTTGTCCTGGGGAGGATCAGATGTCGTAGTCTTTGGCCTTTATTTTTGTTTTCCCTTATCTGTTTTAATTTATGGGTAAAGGAAATATAGTAGGGAAATCTGAACTTAAGTCTGAAAATCACCAACACACAGTGCCTACTCGTAGATAGGTATTAGTATACTGGTGTTCATGAACTTATTACTATTTTATAAGTTTTACCGACGGTGGGAAAATAGAAAAGTTGACATTTCTTGTTAGCATCAGAAGGCTAATTCCCGTAGGTAATTAAAAACTTTCAAAATCTAGTAGCAATCCCATCAGACGACAAAAAAAAAAGTTAAAAATTTTTCAAAAATATAGGGATTTTAGAGGTATTTTTGACAGATTGAGACTGCGATGAGACTGTGCACGTTCTTAAAATTCCGAGAATGGCCCCTCAGACTGTGAACGTTCTTAAAATTCCAAGAATGGCCCCTCAGACTGTGAACGTTCTTAAAATTCCGAGAATGGCCCCTCAGACTGAACGTTCTTAAAATTCCGAGAATGGCCCCTCAGACTGTGAACGTTCTTAAAATTCCGAGAATGGCCCCTCAGACTGTGAACGTACATAAAATTCCGAGAATGGTCCCTCAAAAGTATCCTATGTCCTGACCCAGGTCTTCGTCTATCTGTGCGCTTTTCATATAAATCTGTTGTCGTTTTAGCGTGAAAGCGTAACCAACAAACAAACAAATTTACTTTCGCCCTGTTAATTTTGGTTTGGATTTACATGTTTTCATTATTAATTGGGTACAAAGGCCACAGCACCTTTTATAAATCATTTGACAACCCTCACACATACCTACTTTCAAAATACCTATTTAATGTATTTTACTAGTTCTGATAGAAATGATATTGCACAAAATTCACATTGAAATGAAACAAAATGACACCATTTTGGTTGAATTCATTTGCGGTTGTTTAATTCAATGAATCGAAATTGGTTTTGAGATGTGAAACTAATGAATAAAATGAAAAGGTGTTTCTGTATTCAATTATTTAGTTTGTTGTGAATATTCTATGAGTGAAATAGGGTTGTGAGTGAATTTAGGCGACCCCTTTGCCTTAGGCTAGGCGTAGTGTAGGCGTTTAGATCTAAGTCTACCTTTGTGCCTACTAATTTACTAGCCTAGATGGATATGAGCAACATTTTAATTCAATAGTTTTATTTTTATTTCGTACTAGTTGCGCCCCGCGGTTTCACCCGCTTAAGTCTCGATTCCGTGAGAATATCGGGATAGAAAGTATTCTATGTGTTAATCCTAGTTATAAACTATCTGTATGCCAAATTTCATCAAAATTGGTCTAGCCATTTGAGCGTGAAGAAGTAACAAATATACAAACACACACACACGCACTCACAAACTTTCGCCTTTATGATATTAGTGTGATTCAATGGTGTAAAAATAAAACAAGAACAATGAAAACAGTGTCTATTTATTGTCTAAGTAAATGATCCAGCACCACTGTCTACGTATAAAATAAATAAATAGAAAATCAGCAGTATTGTCTCTCCTTCTCCCCTTAATCCATCTAAAGGTTGTCTCTAAAATATCGCTTTTTGCGCTATGGACGGTCCCATTCTTACCTATGTAAAATTTCTACACTACATTTATATCTGTAATTTTTATGGTTTACATAATACAGAGTAATCTATATATATATATCTCTAATATAAGGTTAGAAGTTCGTAATGATCCTGTAAGTATCGACAATTTTATTGTACGAGTATCAATTAAATGACATTTAATTTTTTATTATATTTCGTACGAAGGTTTCGCAATCAAATTAAAAAAAAATCTAGTTCTAGAAATCATGAAATGACAAGTTTTTTTTTCGTGCCACCTTTTCTATAGGAACCGAAAAATCTATGATTTGAATAAAAAAATGTAAATATTTGTTTCTCCAAAAATCCTACTAAGTAATTAATTGTTCCAGAAATGTTAACCAAACATCTGTCTTTAGACATTCTACCAACGATCATCATCCATAACCTTATGCAAATGAATATTTAAACAGCTGTTTACGTAAGACCGATGTGTGTAACAAACACTTCTATTTCCATTGTCGGGGGAGCACAACGACGGGACATTTTTCACTTGTACCAGTTCCTAGTTTGAGAGCAGCAGCGATGCTTCTTGCAGTGTGGGTTGAGGTGTAAGCGAAAGCGGCTTGGTGTAAGGACTCGCCTTTTAGGTTAATGACCTGTTAAAAAAAACAGTGAATTAAAAAAGAAAATTAAAACATTACTTACATTATGAAATGTACACGTTCTTTTTTAGTTATTTTAAGATCCTTTTGTTTTTATGTATTTATTTGAATATTTAGTTAGTCTTTTAATTTAGTACCTAGTGTATCTACACTTGTGTGAGGGGCTTGTGGCTAAGTAATAACAGCCCCACGAGTCAATCGATCAGGTTATGCTACGCTTACCGCGGTTGGTCCGTGGATGGATGACCATCTTCACATACCAAGATCTCTCCGTGCCTCGGGAAGCGAAGCGTAAAGCCGTTGGTCCCAGCTGTTATTCGTGGTCGATACGGGTCGTCAGTAGCGTGAAAGTCTGACAACCAGTCTTACCAAGGGGTAACGTATTACCCAGTAACTGGGTTGTGAAAGTGAGATAGGCAGTCAGACCATGTAAAATACTGGTATTCAGCTGCATCCGGTTAGACTGGAAGCCGACCCCAAAATAGTTGGGAAAAGGTTAGGCAGATGATGACCTAGTGTATCTACACTACTAGACTTGCGTTATATTTCGTATAAGTATAATAGTTTTGATGTATATGATACAAATGATTGATTACATACTCGTACAAATGATTTGTGATAACGGAGGGAAAGTGTATGCAATGCTTGTTACTCTCTGTATAAAAAGATTTTACTCTAGAGTAAAATAATTAAGGCTGAATTTATAATTTCAGTGATTTCCCAAGGCATTCAAATATCAATTTAAACGGTCTGTCAACTTTAATGTAAGTGCAGTAAGAAAAAAAGTAGGTTATATTTAGCAATGTGCGACTAATTGGCTTACAAACTTTCTGTCTAGTGCATAATAATAAGTAATATGTAAACTCAGATTTTTAATTTGCTAGACTAAATTGACAGCTGCGTAATAAACAGTGTCAACATGACAAAAGGAGTTCATTCGCAACTGTCATTTTAGTTTAGCATATTAAAAATCTGAATTTACCTAGTTCACATTCAGCCCAAGATATTGCATAAATCTCAGGCCCTGACACTTTCTTAAAACCCGCTCCCGCTTCCTCCTTACACCACAACTGAGGTAACAAATAACACGTCTGCGTGTCGCAGCGACGTTTCCAATTTAGTCGCTTTGTGTATGTGTCCCGTCAAGTCACATGTGCAGCTGACGCGCCCGTATGTTTTTATTTCTTGCATATTTAGGTCTGTCCTTTGGGTACGTACTTATTTGCTCCTTGAGTGTTGTTATGTCTTGGAAACGCTCCTTTATTAGTTACTGCATTGTGAAGGCTAGAAATGCATAGTCGTTTGGTTTGCAAATTCTATTCTTTGCTTTACTTTTTTATATTGCCGCATAAAGTAGAAGAAAAGAAGAAGAATATCTTATGCCCTTGGTTAATAGATAGTAGCTGACTGCCTAGGATACGGTAGATCTGATCAAGTATTGTCTATCTTTGTTGCTCGTTTCTTGCATCTTAAAATTAAATAAATTTTTGACTGATTTCGCTATGTCCTGTCACAGTTATTTTACCTCTGACAGCAGCTACCCCATAACAACCTTATTGCAACAATAATAAAGATCATTGTGATTTTGACAGACTTGTCAGTAGTAGCAATCCAACAGCAACCTTATTACAAGGAATATAAAGACCACTGTGATTTTGTTAGTAATGCAAAATCAGAGGTAAAATAACTGTGGATGGACTAAAATAATATGTGTCCCTTGAAGTCACATGTGCAGCTGACGCTCCCGTATGTTTTTAATTCTTGCATATTTAGATCTGTCCTTTAAGTACGTACTTATTTGCTCCTTGAGTGTTGTTATGCCTTGGAAATGTTCCTTTATTGGGTATTCTATTGTGAGAATGTGCAGGACTAGAATTGCATAGTCGTTTGGAGAACCAAAGCAAAGTATACAGAAGTATACTTTGCTTTATTTGTGTTTGCGGCACGAACTCGGGAAGTATATCACATGGCTTTGCCTGTTTTGATTTGAAAATGTGAAACCCTACATATCCAAACAGTCATCAATTTATCAATTAAATAATTAGTACTAGTCACACTTAAAATCATACGTTGTTTCTTATAAAAAGGTTATTTCCCTTATTTAACATTGCTTGGATTACGCAAATTTACATTTAGAATAAGATCTGTTTGTTAAAATGACTGGCCAGTCATAAATATAAGTATTGAAGGTGACTGTTTTAGTAGGTTGCGCTGGACGTACTCAAGAGTTGTCACTCGTTGATAATTGAATTTCCAATACTTACAATAATTAATACTTAATAATAATCATTTTATTTTCAGGTAACTAAGGCCCATAGATAAAATACACAAAATTATCTGATACAAAATAAACTAATACATACTAAAGACCTTAAAACTCTGACTATACATGTAACGCTGTCGGCGTCGTGTTTCGCTGCGTGGTGTCGCGTAAGGGCTCCCGCAGATAAGCGCGACGCGACGGTGCGACACGATTCTGGTAGAACAAATTCCACGAAGTTTTCATAGAAATTGTTCTACTAGTGTCGCGTCGCGCTGTCACGTCGCGTTTGTCTGCAGGAGACTTAACCGTCCTCGGAAACGTCGATATACGACACCTTTCGGCCAAAAGTCCTCTTTCAGGCAGGTTTGTAGATGCTTGGTTGGAATGACTTAAAGCTGATGTTGTGGCGCGGTTCGAACCTTTCGGCGTCTACAATTCCACGCTTAGCAGTGCAGTGAAATTAGGTAAGTAACCAGCCAAGAAGTTAGTATACATATTTGCACCGCGTCAGTAAAATTTATTATCTTTAAAATTCAATAACTGTTATTAACTCACATGAACAATGGTAAAGATTTGATTACTGAGCACAAACACAAAACACCTAATGTTTTGTGGCTACTCGCATTTATCTTCTTTATTGAAAACGTATTTCGAGAAATGAATTATTTTCAAGTGAAAACAAAGCAGAAAATCCTACCAATAGTTTTAATGAAAAACATGGCGCTCCTTTTTGTTATAAAACACATAGATGTAACAGCACATCTCACGTATGCTTATTTATAATCACGTAGTTTGCTCGAAGCACTAAACGAGATGAATACTTGAAGCATCTGCACTGCTTAACGTTATACGTTAGTTTCTTGTAACTTATGCGGTCCTGGTACTTTTATTTAATTTCTGTAGAAGAATTATGAATTTGTGTGGTGGATGGAGGATTTTCTTTGTTTATGTTATTGTTAATGATTTAAGATGGTTACTTACCGGTATTTTTATAATAAATTATATAGGCCTTCCCACCCTTTACCTGTAAGCAATATTTGTACGCCTTGCAAGGCAGCACATAGTGACACAATATATATTTTTTTATTTTATACCATCACGTACCACTACATTACACCTATGTGTACAAATAAATCAATTTGAATTTGTGATTTGGACAGTGTTGCCAAATCACAGGTAAACTAACTGTAAAAGGACTGTAACAAGAATCAGGATCCTTTGCATAATTCCCTTGTCAACTTTGAAATCACCCACAGATAAATAAATGCTGGAATTCCTTGCTTTAAACGATTTATTCTTCGTTCGTCCTGAAGTTTTGTTCCACATTCCAAAAATCCTAGGACGTCCCAAACAATATGCTTCTTTCGTCCCAAAATATAATTTCAATTATTTTACTCCCGGTTCGTCCTATTTTTTTTTGTAGTATATGCCAAACTTACTTTATTGTACAATCAGCAATAAAAGGTTCACGTATGTTTAAGAGCCCTCTTAACTTTCGGTACGGTATCTTGCAGTTCAACCTATGAGGTTGTCATCGTCAGCTTGACGGGGCTTGCCTGTGGATATCTCAATAAATTAAGGCCTCCAGCCAGGGCGAGCGCGCATCGCCGGCGCAGTAACATATAGTACTTTTAATTTATTTATTAAAAAATCAAAGTATCAATATCATTTTTTAATTGATGTTGATTAAGCAATTATTGGAAACTATTTTGGTATACATTTTACGTGTACATAATGTAAAATTCGGAGATATTCAGACTTGTTTCCAGTAGAAAATTGAATTAGGTCCAGTCGCTTTTTCTTTATTTTTAAGGCATATAACAAAAATATATTCTATTATTATAAAAGTATATAATATAATAATATGTGATGTGATAAAAATGGTTTTGATAAAAATCAAAATCAAAAGTCATTTATTCAAACTAGGCTGAGAATCAGCACTTTTCGAACGTCAAAATTACAAAAGACAGTCCCCTAAACGCCCGCCCTTCACCACTTCCTAGTGCTTTCGCTGGGAAGAAGAAGTGGCGCAACAAACTCCCCAGCAGCACAGCTGTCTTTTCAGTTTAAAAAAAAATGGATTATATTCAACAGAATCTACAAACTATACTCACAAATCAGCTCTCCATGAGTTTTTGCCTACACATGCATCAGGAGAACGATTATTGCTGAATAAATAGATAAATAACTTAAAAAATCGCAAAGAGAAAACGAACTATCTTCACCAAATCATTGTTATTTATACCAACCAACGAAGTGACAATTTCAACGAGGAAATAATGCAACGTGCATATCATGATCAAAATGTAATCATTACTTTTTTCTTAGGTTGACTGTACCTTTAAAGTACTTATAATTTGGGACGAAGCACAACTTCATTAGTGATATGGAACAAACTATTTTTTTTTTCTAATATGGGACAAAACTTCAGGACGAACGAAGAATAAATCCTGTAAGCCCCGCGGTTAGCTTCACCGCCATCTTTGTTTAAATAAACAGGTCATGTGCTAATTAGCCTGATAGTTTCTTTATTCATGATGATGGCAGGTCTCATGTAAAGTAAAACGGCTTTCCGTCCTCCGCATTGCAGGTAACCAGTTTTACGCATCATAATGTCAGTTTTCGTGTAGATTCCGTAATAAGAGGTGCTTTACTCAACTTTTATGGGACGCTAGGGATGAGTCTTTTAGGCTAGGTTCAGACGGTCAAAGTAACCCGTGTTTTAATGGGCAGAAAACGATGAAATGATTAAAAACAAATACTTTAGACTGTTAAAATAAACTCCATTCTTTGGCCATAACGCTAGTTAGACTAACTGGAGCTTAATTCTTCCAATTTATAAAAACATGACAAATTGTACGACAAACAACACACAGAAATTGACAAATGAAAGGAAAGTTTGTCATTGTACGATTCGTGTCGTTTCTTAGGAACAGTTAAAACATTTTCATTAATCATATTTAAATAATAAGCGATACGAGTACTACTGATCGACTTTCTCTAGCAACCATTTTACGATGTCAACAGTCGAAAGCAGAA
The DNA here is from genome assembly GCA_949629135.1 of Eremobia ochroleuca. Taxonomy (NCBI): domain Eukaryota; kingdom Metazoa; phylum Arthropoda; class Insecta; order Lepidoptera; family Noctuidae; genus Eremobia; species Eremobia ochroleuca. The sequence goes on along the minus strand of OX451403.1, from coordinate 16,514,931 downwards.
CATCGATTATGTTTGATCGTCAAACTCAAACGTGACGTTAGTTTCACAACATTACGCTCGGGTTATACGACTGCCACTATCAAATAGTCACAAGCAATAATCTTATTGACTGACAAATCCCTCACGTAAATATGACAAGCTTTCAAAAAGCACTAAAATCGTCGATACGTCACACATGCTCCACAATGTCCAGTCGGAGAGTTTACGGCGTACTGCAAGTTTATCGCGTAGTGATCGTAGTTCTTGTACTACGACAGTTGTAAAACACACTTTGTATTCGTATTCTTCGTTGCGCATTCAATTTGAAGCGGAATTGCGTTGAGCACGTGTGAAGGTTATACTCGTAGTGAATGGAGTTCAATGTATGTCCTCTCTGATCGGGAGGAATGGAATAGGTTGGTTGCTAGTTTGTTTTTGTGAATATGACAAGTGGGAAATATTTTGTGGTGTGTTCTATTTATTGTTTTGAGATAGCTGCAGCTTGTTTGAACATTTCATCTGTTAATCAGGACGACACACCAAAATTTTCCGTTTTTACAATTTTAAAGCTTTTATTTTGAAAAAATAATTGTATCTCAAAAAAATCACAAAGAATGTGCGCGATTTGGATGGAGTAATGGCACTATTGAGCTAACTGTGTGAGCGTACGTGTTCCATCGCCGCCCGTTCGATGTCCACCACGCACAGGATGGATGGGAAGCAGCACATGTCATTTTTTGCTCCGTTGGTGTAATTGCTATATGGCGTTCCAGTAGGAGGATAAATTAATAAATAAATAAATAAGTAAAGAAATAAATAAATAAATAAATAAATTTATGTATGGTGCAGTAGTTTGTATAAGCATAATCAGCCTATATTGTTCCCACTGCTGGGACACACGCCTCCTCTCTGTGAATGGGAGTAGGCCATAATCCTCCATCCTGCGGCAATAGTGCGGGTTGGTAGATGTCACATGTCTTCGAATTTTTGGTTGTAGGACATGCCGGTTTCCTCACGATGTTTTCCTTCACCACGCCGTTTTGAGAGCGAGAGTGGTGATGAAATTAAAGTAGTTTGTATGAACCATAGAATGAAATGCTAGGTTTCAAGCATCTGTGTAGGTTATATGTATCATGTGAATAAGTACGCTTGTAGCCCTGTATAAAAGCGTCTGTTGTCGCTAACAGGCTGATTGTACAAAAGAATTGAAAGTCTATTTACTTTTTAATCTAAACATATTGCTGGCTTTCCAATGTACTAAAGGTAAACTCGGAAAATAATTCCCATTGAAGAGGTACCGTCAAAAAACAATTTCAAACGCAGCCATATACGATAACAATGTCATCCGTGTGAACGGCAACCCAATTTCCGGTACCGGTACCAAAACTCGATATTTTCCGGTATCATTATTTGGTACCGATGCAAATTAAGGCCGAGTGAACCGCAGGCCCGTTTATTGTGATTAGTTAATGTATCCAGTTCTGTGGTTTTCCAAAATACATCATTTTAGGTCTCTTACGTCCTGAAATTGACTATTGTTCAACTTGATTGAATTTGTTAGTGAAATTTCCTAACCCAATTTGGGTATCAGATTTCGGGAATAAATTGAGGTTTGCGACGAGGGGCGGTTCGTAACATGTATTCGGAAGAGTGGAAACAACTTTTTTTTTAATATAAAAATGGATACAATGTTTTTTAGATTTTTTTATTGATCTGTCAGAGCTGTGGTCGACATACAAAGTGATATTTAAAACTACGTAACGATGTTTCTATGCGAGTGTTGTGTGTAGCTTAGGCCTATTTGTAGCTGAAAACTAAAATCGACAAAAAATCTTTTTTGTCATGCAGCAGAATGCGGGTGCACTTTTGTATTCATTTATATGCCACAACTAGCGACTGTCCGCGATTTCGCCGAACCCCTCTATACTGGCACGCAGCTTCCTACCTTAGCTTTCAATTGACGACATTGTTTATTTTTGGCCGACTTAAGCCCTGAACCTGTGATCCCCAACCTGCGCCCAAGCTGTATCCTAAGCTTGACCCTGTGACCACCAACCTGTGCTGGGCCCGCGTGGTGGATTACGGCCCACTCCCTCTCACAGAGAGGAGGCCTGTGTGACCTGTGTCCTAACAGTGGGAACATTATAGGCAGACTTGACTTGGAAACCTTGGAAGACCCCGAAACCTACGAGATATTGTATAAACTCTAAACTAGGCATGAAATAGTACAAACTGAACCTTTCAACCACACACGGAGTGGGCAATCAAAACGCCAGCTTTGATTTCATTTCCATGTCTGTACTAATCATAACCCTGAATAATACACGAAGAGAATGAATTTCTCAAAGGTCTGTATATTGTTTAGTTGACCTAAATATCACTTGCACTCCTAGCAGAGGACAAGTACAGACAAACGGACCAAGAGATGGGCTAGAATAGGGTGAATGTTTGATACCAATTTGGCCTGTAATTGAATTCTTGGACCTAATGCAGGTATAATCAAGTGCAATATTATGTTTCAATTAATAATGATTGGAAATATAAGTGAATCTAATAAAGAGATAAAGAAATTGGAATGGTTTTTTGATTGCTAAGTTTTGGTTCTTTTTAAGCGTTCTTAACAGAATAATTAGTTAGTGAAGTTAATCCCCTTTTAAAAGGCTTGATCTTAATTTATCCTAATCTATATATACATTATCAAATGAAATAGTTTTATCGTAGGAATTTAAACACGCCTAAATGAACGATTGGTCCGTAATTATTGGCTTAGGATCGAGTTGAATGGAAAAAGGAAAGGGAGGAATTTGTCACTGCAGTCGAACAACGTGGGCTAATTTATTATTATTATATTACATTTAAAAATAATCTATGAAAACCATACATGATTTCTCAATAAGTGGTTCAGGACATTAATAATAGGTAAAATTCTTCAGTATCACGGATAGAATCACTATGATAGATTCCAAAGAAACAGTCTGTATATTTTATTATTTTTAACCTAGGTTGTCTCCCTGCTGGGTAAAGTCGTCCCTTTCTCCCTTCCACTCCTCTTTGTCTTGACCAATTTGGACCAGTCCTGTCTGTAGCTATCAAGTTTATCTGGCCATATTCTCCTGGATCTGCCTCGATGTCACCGGATGTTTTTTGGGACCCACATGGGGGCAGATTTGGCTCATGACTCGTTCCACATGCGGCAAACGTGGCCGGCCCTGTCCCACTTAAGCTATCGCCCAATCCAAATACAAAAAAAAAAAACAAGTTTAAACAAAACGAACCAGCATGTATGTACATACAGCTTAACAAAATCCAAAAGTTCTCAATGTTTTTAGTTAGTCACACGATGTCGGATCGCAGCCCGTTGTAATTAAATTTGTCGCTGTACACGTAGTCACACTGTCTGATTAAATATTTTTAATCCGATTGTTTCAAAGTTGTGGGACGTGTATCAAGTACTATTGGGTTTGGGATTTAGGGTGTGTTCGATGTACTTTTGTCGGGAGTTAATGAACTTCGTTACTATTGGTACTGTATCACATTTTGTTTTTGTCGTAAATGACTAGTGTCACTCAAACATAAAACATTTGTTTAAATTAAACCAATTAAAGGCACTTTTGAATTCGAGAGGCCCGTGGCTAAATACTAACAGCCGCACAGGTCGATCGGTCCCTGTGGATGGGTGGCCATCTTTATATACCGAGACCCCTACGTGCCTCGGAAAGCACGTTAACCAGTTGGTCCCGGCTGTCATTCGTGGATCTTTGACAGTCGTTACGGGTAGTTAGAAGCCCGAAAGTTTGACAGCCAATCTTACCAAGGGGTATCGCATTACCCAGTAACTGGGTTGTGGAGGTCAGATAGGCAGTCACTCCGTGTAAAAGAATTGTCAAAGGAGTAATTCAGTCAGAAAGATGAAACTAGTTGCCCATTCCGAAACGAAGTACACTCGACAAAATATTGGTTATCACTCTTTTGCAAAGCAAAAAATAAATACGGGTAAATTCAAGGAGAATGATTTATGCGTAGCGCAGTTATTCCTACAGCATTGTAGCAAACGTAGCATTCGTCCCGGCGTAGCAAAGGCGTAGGCCCGGCTTTGTCAGATTTTGAGTTGGGTGTAAAGTGCTTATTGACTGATTACAGCTTATCCAGCTTTACTTTACTCTATACGAAAGCAATATGACGACGGCACGGTTGACGCAGTGGTTAAGCGATTGACTGCTGCGCTGCGTTCGCGGGTTCGATTCCCGCACGGAACAAATATTTGTATGACCTACAAGTAGCTGTTCCGGGTCTGGCTGTTTGTATATTACTTTAAATGTTTGTAAACGCACCCACAATACAGGAGAAAATCCTAGTGTGGTTCAACGTTTAACTCGCCCCCTGCCTTAAAAAAAAAAAAAAAAAAACAATAAAAAAACAATATGGTTTTTAGTTCTAAGGAATCCAAAATTTTACAATTAATTTCAAGTCTTTCGTCAAACCTGGCCAGTCAACTGCCAATTCAGTTTGCTGACTCTATAAGCTATGTGTCTGTTACTACGATTTTTTCCGGATAACTTAATTCCTGATTTTATCCATCATCATCTGCCTAGCCTTTTCCCAACTATGTTGAGGTCGGCTTCCAGTCTAACCGGATGCAGCTCAATACCAGTATTTTACATGGAGCGACTGCCTATCTGACCTCCACAACCCAGTTACTGGGTAATACGATACCTCTAGGTAAGACTGGTTGTTAGACTTTCGGGCTTCTGACTACCCGTAACGACTGTCAAAGATCTACGAATGACAGCCGGGACCAACGGCTTAACGTGCTTTCCGAGGCACGCCCCTCCGTGCCTCGGAAAGCACGTTAAGCCGTTCTCTGAATGTAAAGATGGTCACCCATCCATAGACCAACCACGGCAAGCGACGCTTTACCTGATCGATCGACCTGTGCGGCTGTTATTATTTAGCCACGGACCCCTCTGATTTTATCCATCAAAGAAGTAAATAGTATTCAGAGTTTAACAAAATCAGAACCTAAATTTGTAACGTACGTCCGTATCACATGTTTGTAACATGGCAACTATTTCTCCTTTCCATCCCATAGTCTCCTAACAAGTAAACATTTAATGCCCGCAGCGATCTGAAACTCAAAGTAATGAATCTCGCCTTTACAGCAATGAACCAATATTCTTGACTAACGAACCGAGAACATAAAATTTCTGAACATTTCAAACCATTTTGTAGATGGTGACGATTTTCAACTGATTACATGGCAATTTCACCCTTATTACTTAGGGGTTAGCGCACTTTTGTTATTAATTTTTGGTACAGAAGAATAGGTTTTTCTGTTTCGTTCGATTTCTTGGTGAGAAATGAATGGTATTTTTGTATGTAAGGTTGGGTCGATGTGTTAGCGTGTAGGTCAAATGTCAACTGATTTATGTTAGTAATAATTTTTTGTATCTAATAGTCCTGTGAATTACGTCTTGGTGAAAAAGGAAACGACAGGATGCTCAGTAAAGCTCACATATGGGTGAAATCAGGCTGTGGATGATGGTGATGATGATGGCTTGTAAATAGGGTTGTTACTATTTTTCAGGTCATTAGAGATAGGGCCTGCAGGGATGCTCCACTCTTATGGCGCGTTCCCACTTTATCGTGACGACAAATAATCGTGTAGTTTTGAGTGTCGTGGCTTATATGTTTTAATGGAGGTGTTCATATATAGAACGACACGATTTACTGTCGTCTACAACATTTTTTGCAGTGACAACAGATCGTCATGACAATGGGAACTGCTAGCGCGACAGTCGTAAAACGATAAAAAATCATTACGACTAAATCGTGACCACAAATGAACGATAAAATGTCGTCGCGATCCAATGGGAACAGCTAGATACGATAGTCGCTAAACGATAAAAAAAATTGACGACAAACAATCGTATTAATGGGAACAGCTAGAGACGACAGTCGTCCAACGATAAATTAATCGTTACTACATAGTGGGAACGCGCCCTTAGATTGCACAATCTGATAGAATTGGTGAGAAACGTTCTAATTTCTCGAGAATCCTAGTGTGTTTAGTCACTAATTAATCAGCCGGTCGATTCTGTAAAAATCTCACCGTGTAAAATCATAAGTGAAGTGAGCTTGAAGTGAGCAGTGTCAATAGTGTTAATCCCTAATAACAGCTCACTTCCCGCTCACTTCACTTAAGTTCTGACGGTGAGATTTTTACAGAATAGCTCTGCTGCTCTCAAAACGGTGAAGGAAAACATCGTAAGGAAACCCGCATGTTCTAGGTTCAAAAATTCAAAGACATGTGACATCTACCAACCCGCACTGGGCCCCCGTGATTACGACGCACTCCCTCCAGAGGAAGCCTTTGTCCCAGCAGTGGGAACGCTGATTATGCGTTAAATAAAAAAACTGTTTTGTATTATTCGAATCGTCGTGTACCATAATTAAAACGTCATTATCTGCCTAGCCTTTTTCTTCAAGTTTTAGTTATGGTAGACAACAATTCGTATCCCACTACTTGAAACAACAGTGACTAGAAGTATCATGACATCACTAGCAGCGCCCCGAGGTTTCACCCGCATAAGTTTCGATTCCATGAGAATATCGGGATAAAAAATATTATGTGTGTTAATCCTAGTTATAAACTATCTATGTACTAAATTTTATCCAAATCCGTTCAGTGTTTTTTGCGTGATTGAGTAACAAACAAACAAACATCTTCAAAAACTTTCACATTTATAATATTACTAGGAAGTAGTATTTAGGTACACGATTGAATTAAATACATAATATCGAAATAACTCAAAAACTACCCAAGCAAAATTAATACAATTTATATGGGTCCACCGCGCAAGCTTCCTCCACAGAATTGTTTGAAATCGTTCCATAATTGCCGGAGATATCGTTTAAACTTATACAAAAAAAAAAACACAGTCGAATTGAGAACCTCTTCCTTTTTAAAGTCAGTTAAAAAACCCGTACAAAAACTACACAACTTAACGATGCTAAGAAAACTCCATTACAAAAACTACCTACGACCCCCAATTACTCTTATTCACTTACACCAATACAAGTTGAAGAAACTATGCCCAGGAATGACACAGCGGAGGAGTGACAGCGTTGGCCTAGTATCTCAGTGTCATGGTGACCCAAATCTGTCAGATAACTTACAACTTGCAGGAATAAGCTTAACTTATCTAGTTACCGGATATTTTTCGGCGGATATTGTGATTATTTCGTAGTTCGTGTTATTGGTTATGAGCTGTCGTTTCTGTTTTATTTATTTACTAGCGTCTGGCCACGGCTTCGCATGCTTGTGTTTGGGGTAGTATGTTTGGCTCTTCAATGAAACTAAATGGACTGTATAAAATGATGTTAAAATAATGCATTGATTGGAAGCACAGAATAATAATATGCCACTAGCGGATGGCCAGTTTATTTATTAGTTGAGCTCATAATATGTCAATGGTAACAAGTCAATAGTGGTAAGTTTTGTAACTTATCATTTCCAAATACATACCTTTATTTACCATCGGAACAATAAATAAAATGCACTTACCCTAAGTTACAATGGTGGCGATTCTCTTGTTCACAAACTGAACTTAATTTAAGTTCCGTGCGTCTTTTTCTTTCTATTTCATTAAATAAAAAAGGATAGAAGATAAATATTAGTTTAGTCCTGTCAAATTAAGATACTCCATAAACAAGTTTAGACGTGACTAAAAAATTGGCTACTAAAAATACGTCAATTTACGTCAGGCGCTGTCTGATTTGACAGGACTAAACTAATATTTATATTCTGTCCTTTTCTTAATGAAATAGAAAGAAAAAAATAAACTTTTAAATTTAGTTTACTTTGTGAACAAGAGAATTGGCGCCATTAGCTCATTATAATTTAGGCTAGTGATTCACCTTTTGAACGTTATGACAAATATGTAATTTTAATTGCTTACAACATACACTTTACCCACAATAATCATGGGTACGTGATGACAATTATGTAATAAAGCTACCATTTACTGGGTACGTCTTTCATTGACTTGAATGTGCTCTGGCGGCTGAGGGTATGTCATGCTCACTCAAATGTCTCGCTGGTGGTGGCGTGTGTGTTGGATCATTGAGTTCCCTTCAAAATGGTTGAGCTAAATGGTGCTGATCCATACGTCATGTTCGTGAACGGGCACCGCCAGTAGGGACTGGCCATCTCTTAGCCGCCACGGCTTATTTTTATTTTAATCTAAGTATTTTCATTTCTGAATTGTTATTTTTTTTGTTTTTGTTTTTATATTTTTTAGTACGGACGCTTTTAACGTGCACGTCTTTCTACATCGGTCTCACATGTATTATTTCAACTTGAATGATGTAACCAAAATTTTGTAGCGATTTTTATGATTTAAAAGAGTGTCCGTGGAGTTTCTTGCCCGTTCTTCTCCACAGGTACCTACTACGCTTTGGAATGGGCAACTAGCTTCATCTTTCTGACTGACCGACCCCTTGACAATTCAAAAGTGCCTGTAATTGGTTTACTTGAAATAATAAATGCTTTGCTTTGAGTTAAATTATTTAATTAAAATTTACTGATTGGAAGCTATAACAAAAGATTTCGTAGATGTTGTTAAAGATACACATTCATAACTGAACCTTTACACGTTGATAACAATAAAATGCATATTAAAAATCACAATAAATCACAAAACCCCATACAAAACCGCAGCGACAACCTAAATCCTCCTTGTCAACGAAACAGTATTGTTATTACTATGCATTTATTTAATGTTAACCCAAAGCTCATTCCGCTGACATTCGGACACAACCCAACACATTTATTTATGTTTTAACACGGGTAATTGCATTACGGACACGCCGTTTAGCAGCAAAACGAATTATTGCTGTGGTATTATGAAAATAGATTTTTTATAAAACATGTTTTTATTGCGAGGAAATTGATGTTTCCATGTAAATAACAAGCTGCTATAAGAGATTTTGAATGCATAAAAACTTTAAAACCTTTTAGCATATACGACAAAGAACATGTCATGTTGAATGAAAGGCGACTAACAAAAAGTATTTTTTTTATTTTTTTTTATAATAATAATAATCTATTGGCATAAAAATGTGTACAAACAAAGTGAAGCTCTGACTCCTGCGCTAGGTAACAATACCTGTGTTACAGGAGCCAGTGTCTTCTCCCAATCAGTAGGTTCTGGGTTTTATGCAATATACATCGTTTATATTTACTACAGACAAAATTAGTAATTAAAATATTATACACAAGGCAGATGTGAGGACTTGTTGGTGATGTTCTTCATAAAGGTCGGGTGCGTAGTACCCGCAACCGGCGTCTGTGTATGACCAGCTGTATGGACGTAAATGAGGCTAAATGAATATGTAAGGATCGTAGTAGGTGGCGTTTTTTAGTTTCTGCCTGCCCCCGTGGGAAGAACACGTCAGTTTATGTATGTATGTTTGTTAAAGAACAAATCTTCTTAATATCATTATTATCGGTTAATGCTCTGCGTTGCCTGTCGTAACATGTATAATCAGACTATAATGCTTCCACTGCTGGGACATAAGCCTCCTCTCAGTGAGAAGCACTAGGCCGTAATTCATCCATGCGGGCTCAGTGTGGGTTGGTATATGTCACATGTCTTAGAATTTTTGGATTTAGGACATGCCGGTTTCCTCACGATAGGTAATACACGTAATAGGTAATGCGGGCTGGTGTCCGCAACCCCACGTCAATGCGCGTATTTTACGTACGGGTGGGAAAATCGATCATTCGATCCACCCCAGCTCCTCAAGGAAGGCCAGCAACGCCTTGATGTTACTGACCGTCTCACGTAGGGTACTTTGGTTACCGAAGTATTTTGCCCTGTAAGTGGCGACCACCGGGCAGCTTAGAAGCACATGTGCCGTTGTCTCGTCATGCTCCATGCAGGCCCTGCACAGCGGACTTTATGTTACTCCTATGACAAAGAGGTGTTTATTAAATGACCCGTTTCCTTTTCCTCACGATGTATTCCTTCACAGTTTTGAGAGCAGTGGTGATGTAATTAAATACACAAAATAGAGCGCATGTCAGGGTTTGAAACTTACGACTTACAACTCGTAAATCACAGCCGTTACCACTGGGCTACCTCTGTTCTTGCCTGTCAGTCAGTCGTTTCTATTTATCTCCGTTTCATACAATAGGCTCGCTTTCTATTACATGGGACTGAAATATAACTGGTGAAATGTAGGTGGACCTACACGTCTGCCCATACCTACCTAAATACACGCGTGATATTTTGTATTAATTGAACCTATTCGTTTAAAAAATACTACAGTTAAAAACCTTTGCGAAAACGAATTCTAAAAATTCAGTTTTGTAAAAGTAAGCGAACTCCACAGACGCACGTAGCTCCCATAAGTTTTCTAGTAAACACGAAAAAACTGTTTTTCAAATTCAATATTGAATAAATACATCGGGGGCGAACGCGAAAACTCTTTCTTTGGAGAAACGCGAAATATATTGGAATAGTGCATGCATTTGTCACATAAGACACGGGCCATAGAACGTACGAAAAGCGAGAAGAGTTGTCAAGCGTAGTTGGGACTCTTTCAAACGGACATAGGAAATAAAAATAAGAATACTCTTTATTATGTACACCATTGATTCCCAAAGTGGTCCAAGTGGACCCACAGGGGTCCACGGGAGACTCGACGGGGATCTACGTTAGATCTGCTCTTCACATTTAATGTTGAGTTTTGGGAATATGGTAGAAATGGGGGACCACCGGAACCAGCAATATTTTTAAAGTGGTCTATGAGAAAAAAAAGTTTGGGAACCTCTGATGTACACCATATAAATTACAGATATAAATGTAGCAATTTTTCAAAGGGTGACTCAATACACAAGACTTATTATCTATTTCGTGTTTTGTAAATATTTAAGTTAAACCGTAGGATCTGATGGTTTTATGATGGGCACTGACAACGAGCTACATCCTTAATAAAAAACAAAATTCACTGACAGACAACGCACAGCTTAACCCACACAAAAGTTCATTATATTATATAACGAAGGTGAGAACAAAGAAAATAAATAAAAAATCATCTCTTAAGGGAGTTAAATAGGGATGAAAATTTGTATGGAAGTCCGTAATTTTTGCCAAAAGGAAATCCCATCCCACGGCTTATACCATTATGAATTGAAATTAAAAGAAACCAAGGACATGTTCCTTTGGAGATTAAGGCATCAAAAGTCAACCTTCTTTGTTATTAAAAGATAAGAATCTATAATAAATAAAGGACTTTCTTGACTGTCTTTCTTTTTAACATAAAAAAAAATACCAAAAAAACTTAACATTCTAGAATAGAAATCTATCTCAAATAAAAATAAATAAACCTTCATTTTAGTTATAAGATCGAGTAAGTTTTCGTAAATATTTTTCTAGATATTCTAGCATCTATATTTGCACTAACAACCACTTACATTCTTAGCATCGAAATAATCTTAGACGTATAATCGCGGTCTGTAACACAATCCTACCTAAATATCCCATTAGTGCCCATTCCGAATACCGTTAGATATTAATAGCAAGTTGTACATGTAGGCATTATACAGCGTGTATCAGAAATGTGTAGTCATACTTAAGGGAGTGGTACAGATCATCAAACTGAACAACTTTCTCCATGAAACCAGCTTCGTAATCGCGAAAAAATTAACAGCTGTCGCGGACAAAACTTCAATACGTACTCGACCCAAAAGTCCCATACATTTGGAAAAAAGTGGTTATCGACAAAAAACAAAAAAACTTTTTCCCATTCCAAATTTTAATATCTACTCGACCCAAATGTATTGGACAGCTGATTAATTTTTCGCGATTACAACGTTGGTCCCATAAAGAGAAAGTTGTTCAGTTTGTTAGCAGACTAACAAACTGATGTGTGGTCATAATTATGTGTAGTACAGATTCTGATACCACACATAAATATGACCACACATTTGTGATATACGCTCATCATGTGCCTAGCTTTTTCCCAACTATGTTGGGGTCGTCTTCCAGTATAACCGGATGCTGAGCTGAATACCAGTATTTTACATGGTGCGACTGCCTATCTGACCTCCATAAACCAGTTACTGGGTAATACGATGCCCCTTGGTATCGTATTACCCCATCTGGATATGTCGTCTGTATGGGTATTAATATAAAAAAAGACTGGTTGTCAGACTTTCGGGCTTCTGACGACCCGTAACGACTGTCAAAGATCCACAAATGACAGCTGGGCCCAACGGCTTAGCGTGCTTTCCGAGGCAGATGGGTCTTGGTATGTAAAGATGGACACCCATCCACGGCCCTGCCGAGGCAAACGTAGTTTGACTTGATCGAAAGACCCGTGCGGCTGTTATTACTTAGCCACAAACCCCTCTTTCTGGTACACGATGTATATGTATTATATTATATAACATTGGTTGTAGTGCAAACATAAATCAGATTAAATCATAACTCTGTAGGCACGTAGCCATGTTATTTAGAGAGGGATATGTACTCAGCTGATTTATATTTAGGCTTACTAACACGTAAAGTTAAATTTCCACTATGTTTATTGTGTTTGTTATTAATGTTTAAACGTTATTACATTGATATTTCAAATAATATGATTAAACAGATCAGATTTTGGGTTATTAGGAAAACACATGCATATGTACAGACGCCAGCACATCAAATTACTACATTCTGTCAGATTTCTTTAATAGATTTTCAACTTTATTGCTAAAGCTTAAGGTTCAAAGTTGATTGGGAAAATCTGACAGTTTCGGGTAGCTTGATGTGCTGGCGTCTGTACCTATTATACTTACTTATTCTATTTAATATTAAATGCTTCTTCTCAGCTGAAGTCGGGACAAAATTTCGCCGTTTTATACAGGAAACAATTTTAACCAGTGCAAAAACTACAGGCTAATTGCGTAACACACTTTTAGTAGCAATGGGTTTCATTTTGACAGTTCAGCAACATTCATTGCGTTATTTATGTTGTTGAGCTGACACGTTTTTCGAACATATGGAGCAATGGATTAGCAATATGTGTCAAAATGATTCAAATTGAGAGTAATAGTGTGTTACGCAATTAGAGTGCTGTAACCATGAATTTAGCATATAATTATAGACCAAAAAAAAAATAACGTCAGTTATAAAAACAAAAAATGTTTTTCCATACATTTTGAACGTGTAGGTATTGGCCTTCTCTATGAAACAGCCGTGCGATTCTGTAAGCATCTCACCGTGAAAACTTGGGTGAAGTGAGCGTGGAATAGTGTCAATCCCTAGCACCAGCACGACTCACAGCTCACTCTACGCTCACTTCACCTTAGTTATCACGGTGATATTTTTCCAGAATCGACTGGCTGGTGATATTTTTTTGATAACCGATGAAAAATTTCTTCGCTAGGGGGTCTAGAATCAAATGCTGAATTCATGGATACTACGGACTGGTTATTTTATTACGGTGAAGGAAAACATCGTGAGGAGACCGGCATGTCCTAGAACCAAAAATTCGAAGACATGTGACATTTGCCAACCCGCACTGGGTCCGCGTGTTGTATTATGGCCCACTCTCTCTCACAGAGAGGAGGCTGTATCCCAGCAGTGGGAACGTTCATCATTCTCATGCCCTTATACCGCCTTAACGTTATAGGCCGACAATGCTACAAGTGTACACTCGCCGTTTCTATGGCCCCAACGCTACATTTCGATTCGTTCAACCAAGCGTTCAGAACAAGTTTTTAATACATATAAAACATATTCCAGTACGGAATGTAATATTAACACTTTTTGACATCCACTGAACATTGATGCGAATCCCAAAATAGTGGGTGATGTTTTAATAATGCCGTTTCTTTCTGTTTCCTTAAAAGGAGGATGGTTCATATTTTTTCTTGACTCTTTTCTTCCACTATTTTGTATTATTCTGGGATCTTTAATTACCTGAAGAATCCAGGTTTTCTTCAGATTATTTTAATTTTAATATAAAAACAACTGTTAACAATAACAACCACTCATGACATAAACTATCGTAACAACTAAAAAGATCACCTCTATAAAAGCCGGACACACCCAATTTTTCACTGCAAATATCCACGTACCCAGCAATTAACCTTTGAAGGCTCTAAACTAGCCTATCTGCCGGTAGCCGTTGAGTTATGGCCTAACGACGGCCATAATTTAGTGGCCCATAAAGACCAACCTTTGGGTTTGATTCATTAACGCAGTTCAGTAGTTATGACACCCCATTAAAAGGGGGAAGTGGGAATGTAAAACAAATACAATGGTTTTCGAGGTTATATTTTGTCAGAATGGGGGAGTTTGGAGTGGATGGGGCTTTGTGTCTCCGTTTTGGTAAACAAATAAGCGTTGACAGGATTGGCTGTGTTTTTTGTTTATGATTATGATCATAGGAATATTATAATATGAATTTATTTATTAAGCATTTTTACCTAGTAACTAGGTCATCATCATCATCTGCCTAGCCTTTTCCTAAAAATGGTGGGGTTGGCTTCCAGTCTAACCGGGTGCAGCTGAAAACCAGTATTTCACATAGAGCGACTGCCTATCTGACCTCCACAACCCAGTTTTTAGAACACGACACCTCTTGGTAAGACTGGATGTCAAACTTTTCGGCTTCTGACGACCTTTAACGCCTGTCAAAGATCTACAAATGACAGCCGGGACCAACGGCTCAACGTGCTTTCTGAGGCACGGAGGTATGATAAGTAGAACAGTTATGATAAGGTTCATTCAACTTGGTGGTTCTTTTCAGTCACTGGACGTCTTTAAGCATTTGTTTTCAGTCACTGGACGTATTTAAGCAGACAATCTGCCTCCATCGACTCCGGTCCAAAGTTACCATCACCACCTGCCAAAATTTTACGAGTACTTGGTCAGACCATCAAGTTGACCAGCCCGTGCTCTTTTTGCTTCGGTATTGCCAATAACGACCAGCTTTTTAACGCTGTTATACATTATGGCTGCTTCCCATTATGTGGCCGAAATAGGTCGAAATAAGCTGACAGACAATCAGGTTACTGTAAGAGCGCTTTTTCACTACGTCCGATCCGAATCTGATCAGAATCCGTGAAAATACAGTCCGGAGTAGTCATAGAACTATTTGTATCGTAGTTTACTCACTCGATCCGATTTCCGTCATCCGATTTCTCTCCGTCATCCGTGAATCTCCATTTCGGAGATTATTGACGAGCTGAAGTAGGCATTGTATTATTTGTATGAACAGTCGCGCACTGCGTCCGAACCGTATCCGAGTTGCATTCCGCCGAATGTCGAATGCCGAATGTTGAACGCCCTGCTGTGGTTTTGCGTAAAATGACGTCTGAATCACGGATTTGGATCGGAAGTAGTGCGAAAAGCAATATCCGAATTCAGTCTGAGTTTTCTAGATCTGTATTTTCACGGATTCGGGTCGAAAGTAGTGCGAAACCGCTCATAGACATTCGGGTCTTGATTTCGAGTTGAGAAAGGGCAGACATTTAGTAGTACACATAGAAAAAAAAAAAGACTAAAATGAACATTTTTTTTTATGGTAAACCCGCATTTAATTGTTCTGAAAAACTGTAGCCAAAAGCCAAAATAAACAATAACTCAACTAGGAAATACGGTAAAGCAACAAAATTCGTTGAATCACAGGAAAACTATTCAACTACCTTGGAACCCGTAAATAAATGAAAGAGAAGAGAATATTGGAGAAAACCGACATTATAATAACACATTTATTTTACTGCACATTTATAAACAGCCATAATACACGTGCGTATAAATTGTACCTACATTACACGTGTCACGCCAGGTCCACGCGTCCCCAGAGATTTCATTTAAAAGTCCACATCACATGTGTGATGTAACATGACCAATAAGGCTTTTATAACAAAAGATCTGCATTGAATCAGCATGTTTTTCGATTGTACACTACAATATTACTATTATACATTATATAAGCTAACACTGGTTTTATTATCATAATTTTTTAACTAGCTACTAAATCAAAAGACTAACTAACTAACTACATAAATAAATACAAAAATAATAATATATTGATCTTACATAAATAAAAATTAAATGTTCGTCCTTCGTTGACTTTTAAAAAGATACTAAGCGTAATTTCGGAAGTCGGTGGTAAAAACTAATCTTTATTCAAATATACTATAGTATTATAACATATTATTTTATTTTGAACTTTTCAGTTACTGCTGCTACCCCAAACACATTCATGGGCTTCCTGTATCAAATGAAAAAAGAATCACGTAGGTAATCGTCGCAGTAACTAAGGAGAACATAAAAAAAAAACATAGAGACGAACATATAACCTCCTCCTTTTTCAAAGTCGGTTAAGTCAGTAAGTACTTCGTAAAGTACATTTCAGCATAAATTACACGGGCATGTTAATTTTGAAGGTGGGCGTAATGGTAATTAAAATCTACTTGATAATTAACTTTAACAAACTGTGATCCATAAATCACTAACATCAACTCGTTCACCTGAGCTTTTGACACCCAAGACCGAATTCGTCAGCCATGTAATTGCAAATTAGCAACGTTTTCAATTAGTATTGCTTTCCAATCTGTTTTGTTATAGAAAAACGTGGAGTAAGAAGGAATGGAGAGCTACTGGGATTAAATTGCATCAGCGAAGATATCGAATCGATAGTCGTTGCAATTCTGATGAAACTCACTTGAAAGCGATCTAATTTACTGATGCTATGCAAAGATGGCGATTACCTGGGTATGAAATACTTAGTAGGATGCGTTTTAAAGATATCTAATGAATACAATAAATACTAATAATACAATAATAATAACACTAATAATACAATACACGATAATGTAAATATACAATAATGTAATATCGAATATACAAAAAGGGTAGCTGCTATAGAGTTAGCTGTTTTTCGTTATCTGATAACTATGTTTCAATAACACTTTAATTTTACACACATTACACCACACCACACCAATTCACAAGTACCCACAATCCTCAATAATAATTTTAATTTGGTATATTTTTATTCCCTTTATTTTGGTTTATTGTGTTCTCCTACCAAAGGATAAAATGATTTGTTATCATTATCTTAATATTTAATGCTCAATCATTGTTTTTGACTGGTCATCTGTGTGACAGGTTTTTTCTAGTGCAGATATCAGTCGACTAAAGATTTATCACATGAAGTGTCTTCATATTTTTAAGGCTTCTTTGCGGAAGAGAAATTAAATTTTATTTATTTATTTATTTAAAGAACTATTGTAGATAACTAGATATAACTGTAAATCGTTCCTTCTTATTATACATGTGCGCTGTTGTTGTGTTTCATGCCAACAACCTGCCCTGCTTTGACATCGACTTTCTTTTTGTAATCAAATTTAATACTAATGCATTATACACATTAACCTTCCGGAACAAATCCACTAAATTATGGTGAAAACCGTCAAAAATCAAAACCGAAAAATCAAAATTCGTTGCAAAGTTTACAAGAACAGCGCAGTCACACAGAAAGACACGAAAAATTACTTTAATTTATAGTATGTAAAGTTGAGAAAAAATATAAAATAAGATTTATGAGCACTCCATTGAATCACTAACCTACTCTATGTACACACCACACTAAACTGTCACCACATGCAAATAATTATATAATAAATTACTATTATCACTGAAACCAGTAATACATAGAAATCATCGGGAACACCTGCTATCGAAAATAAGCTTAAATAGATTGCCAGCATTAATTATTATGAAGGGTATTGCCATAAATACGATGCTAAACAGGATTTGTGGTCGTTTATGAGGTTATTAGTGTATTAGCCCAATACTGTTTTGGTACGTATTCGGTAATTTATTATTTGGACTAGAAGTAGGTATCTTCTTTTATGTAATAAATATGTAATAGTATAATCATAACAATCAACGTATAATGTTCCCACTGCTGGGATACAGGCCTCTAGTATTCGAGAGGGAGTGGGCCATAATCCAACACGTGGACCCAGTGCGAGTTGAATTTTTGGTTCTAGGACATGCCGGTTTCCTCACGATGTGTTCCTCCACCGTTTTCGTTTTCTGGTGAAGAAATTATTTGCACAATGTAAAGTGCTTGACTGTTTCGAACCCAGGTCGTTGTCGATACCAACAATATGAAAGTAAAATGCTCATGCCTTCTTTGAATGAGAAGAGGCCACGCAGTAGGACAGTAATAGGCTTTTATTATTAGTATTACTTTAAACTTGAAGAGCAATGAAAAACTTATAGGTACTCTGTTCATTATTTTATTGACAGTTAAGACAATTTTGGCGGATACAAACTTTTTACGCTGAAAAACATACTATAAGCATAGCTGTATGGTCGACAAAAAGTTAATTCTGTCAATAAAAATAAAAGTTATTAGCCATTAATGTCCCACTGTTGGGTAATGGTCTCCCTACTCTCTTTCGACCTCCCTCTGTCTAGAGCTGCCAAGGGCAATCTTTATTAAAGGAGTCTAGCTCATACCGCAATCTCCGTCTGGGTCTGTTGCGACGTCGTTTGCCACTAAGCGGGACCCACTGGGTCCTAAGTTGACCCATTGATCGTCTGACATGCGACAGATATGGCCAGCCGAATTCTATTTAATCGTGATAGCTTTCAGAGTGACATCAGTTATTTTAGTGATGGAACGAACTGTTGTATTCTTAATCCGGTCCACAAGTTTAATATCCATAATACTCTGTTGCAGAAGCTCTCTGGCAAACCTCGAGTGTGGACCTCTGCTGAATTGTCTTAAGACTATGTTTGATAAACATACGTGAGAGTGGGAAGAATACACATGTCGAGGGGTATTTTATTTAGGGATAGAGGACCCTTCATAAGATCTTTTAAAGCCCAAGACCCAGCCCATTTTCGGTGCGTCTTGCCACCTCTTTGTTTTGTCTAGCCTGGAATTAGGCTATTTGACCAAGATAGAGATACTCGTAGACATATTCAACCTCCACGTCACGGTGATCTTGCGATGCACGCAGTTCATCATCAGATTGGCTTTTCATGCTAAGATCTTCTAGCATCTGAGTCAGCTCAGAGACTGAAGACGAAGAAAGGACAATATCGTCGACAAAACGGAGATTGGATAATCTCTTTGGTCCAACCATAATGCCCCTTTCTGACCAGGCTGCTGCCAGTTTTCTGCAGACTTCCTCCTATACGGCTCTGAATAATTGCGGAGACAGCGAGTCTCCTTGTTTAACTACTAATTGATCTGAATAGACGGTCCTGTCTTAGAACTGATTTTAATGGCTGCGTTGCTGTTTCTATAAATATTTTGCAAAAGGTTTATGTACGTGGTTTCTATTTCTTGATTGTGTTGCAATCGGAGAGGCCTATGTCCAGCAGTGGACTGCTGTAAGCTGATGATGAGCAAATCATCGTTCAAGTGGGCCTTCTAAGCTTTAACTCAAAACCCAATACTTGACCCATAAACTAACCTTAAACACTCAATTTTCAAACATCGAACAAACTAACAAAGAGACATCAAAACATCGCGACCAGCCTTGCCTCCTCTAGCCTCCTCTACCGCTCCTGCCCACCCTCTCTTCTAATTAATGGTTCACACAATACAAAATTTATTTGCCAACTTGACACGCAGCAAAAGCTAACACAATGAGGCTTGTCGGCGTCATGGCCGAAAATTCGGATTTCAATTTGCGAATGTATCAGGGTTACCAGATGCAAAATTTTACGTATTTTTTAAAGTTGTGTTTGTTTAGTAAGTACCTATATGAAGAATACTAGGTTGGTAAAATTCTGTTAAAATTTTATTATGAGGGTGAAAATTCACTCACACTTATTCACTTACTTATAAAATATCCGAATATTTTATACCTATTTGAGTGAAAAGGTTAGTAAGAGTGAATTTTTGGAAATGAAAGAAGAAAGTGAATTTTCGGAAAGGTTAATGTTATTGGTGATATTTTGGCTTATCACCTCCAGCTCCAAAGCAGCAAAATAATCACAATGATTTCCTAAAATAATCACTACCACAGCTCTAAAACAAAATTGTTAAAAGGAAACAAAATAATAATATGTCAACTTCATAACCTAACTTATTTTTAGTTTTTAATTTGGTTCGGATCAACTGTTATCATCACAATCGTTGTCTGTGGATCACAATTATTTTCCAGTCAAAGTGGCCGAAATCACAATCATAAATCTACGTCTACATAAGCTGCAATCCATCCGTCCTAATAATATCGTTACGTATCCTGCTACCATCAGATGGATTCCCGTATTAATTGACCGGTGATCGAGTATCCGCGTCGACTACAGATTTCGTATCCGAAATCTACCTCTGTAAACGGGTGACCGTTAATTTTAACAAGTGGCAACCCTACGCACGTGCAGCATTCGCCGCGTCAAATGAAATGCGGTTGGTGCTAGAATTTCAATTTTGAAATTTGAACCTCGAATGGTAAGTGCTCCGCTATTGGCCACTTCTAATTTATTTTGGGAGGTTATATCAAATCTTTTTTTTTATAGTATTTCTAGCCAGTCTTGTCTCGCTAGGCTAGTTTAGACTTTGTTTGCGATTAGAAGAAGAATAATTAGAGAAGATAATAAAACACAGTGTGCCTCCTATGAGCTCAACTGTCACTAATGAGACACAATATCTTTTTTATTGTTACCATACTTAATTATGCTTGCTTAACAGACGAGGGGCTATACAACTCTAGGGATATAAAGCATTGGTAGTATACATTTTTCAGTACCTAAAAAAGAGGTGGTTGCCTTGCATTCACCTTAATTTCTAACTAGATATGAATTGAAATAAGAGATGAAGATAAGTACCGGGAATTTATATAAAAAAAAAACGGTCTCTCTTTTGCAAATATGCGTGTGAATATTTCAAACTATTCACATTCCCCGATTATTCCTTTTCAAATTTCCATGTGGATGCGGAAATGAAAGAAAAATAGAATGTAGTAAGGTATAACGTTTAATACGGTGCGTCCGATATAGGCCACTTCACCTTTTTTCGTCTTTGTCATTAGACAAAGTTCGGTCCACTGTGGTAAGAAAATAAAGGAATGAAGATATTTTTTGTCCGCAAATAGATATTTCAGTAAAGTCAATCTAATAGTTTGAGAGTATTACTTCGATACCTCGTTTAAAAATCAGAAACTGAAATCATTACAAACCCAATAAAAGAATACGAATAATATATATAAAATGTCACTAAAATATAATAAAATTAAAATTATCAACAAACATTAAAAAAATAAGTATAGAAATAGATATAGACAAGATGGATACAGAGGTAGAGATGATTTGGTTTTGTTGACTAGACATTATATACAGGGTTATTTGTAAAACACCAACAACCTCTTAAGAGGTCATTGTACTCATCATTATGAACAACTTTTACTATGGGACCAAACCTGAAAATAATGATGAGTACAATGACCTCTTAAGAGGTTGTTGGTGTTTTACTAATAACCCTGTATAATACTAGCGGCACCGGTTTCACCCGCGTACGTTTCTATTCCGTGGGAATATCGAAATAAAAAGTAAGAGTTTTAAGTAACAGCTATGTACCCATCAACTTTCATCGTAATCGGTTCATTAGTTTTTCCGTGAAAAAGTAACAAACATATTTTTATATTTCCCGCTGCGCTGCGTGGGGCCACACCGGTCACTTTTGTTTATATTAACATTTTGTAAATTCGTAATATCTTTTGAATGGAATGACCGATTTGATAATTTAAAAAGTAATCTACAGGTATTAAAATAGTCTTGAATACGGAATGATTTATTTGGATAAGGATTAATACAAAGGTATGGATAATATTTGGTGGGCATTTTTATCAACGTTTAAAATGTAAAAAAGCAGTTATAGTGACATTACTACAATAGTTGGACATTGAAATAGGGAAGTATTTTGTAGATATTGATAATATGTTCTTTAATATTGTCGAACATAATTTTTTTTTTCTATCATTTATAGTTTCCGCAGCGCATGCAATGAAAGACATTTTATGGCTATTTTTTTTACATCTTGGGTTACATTATTGAACTTTTAGTAGCGGCCTATGTCCAGCAGTGGACTGCGATAGGCTGTGTTGATGAATTCGGTACTGTACTTACCTACTGAAACAGGTATCTACCGAATTAATTTGGGCATTCCACTTTCCCATCGTCCACTTTCATCTATAGTTAACTCGTTTGTACTTTGAACCAGTTTACTACCGACTACCACAAAAACCAACAAATATAAACGATTATCACCAAAATTAATTTCCAACTACCCACCTAAAACAAACTGATTTACAAAACAAAAATTATTAAAATGATAGTGGTAAACTTTACGCGGTAACCGCACGTACCTAAACGGTTTAATATAGTAGCAAATTAAATTAAAATATCTGGGCCATTACGTGCTAAAGTTTTGCCCAAGTACTGCAGTAACGTGCAAGTTTAATCTACTCTAATATCTAGAAACCGTCCAATGCAGATGTTCTTCTAGGTGAAAGAATGCTGAGGTCAATGAACACTGGGTAATAGGTACGTACTTGTGGAGATATTGGGTGGGATATTGAGATGATCCTGTTTTAATCGTTTCAGCCGAAAAAAAAAAAACTAAACGAAAACACCACGCTAAAGGTCCTCACTCATTATAAAAGCACCGCTCTGAATCAGCAAATAACTTGTCATTCAAGTTAGAATTTTAAATCAAATGCATTAAAGTAATTTTTACCGTGACAAAACAGAATAGTGGATAGCGATGACCTATAAGGTGATATCAGACGCTTCACCAGAATGAATGGTACATTGTTCATTTTTTTACATGACTCCGCCAAAATTATATAGGGATGAACGTTCATCTGCTCCTTTAATTTCATTTTTTCATCATTCGGAAGTCATCTTCGGGTCGGCACTTCTTCAGTCTTTGTCAAATCATGCCCATCCGAACCTGTCTGTAACAGCCCATGATATTATCAGACAATGGCGCGGATTCCCTTCTTCACAAACTAAACTAAATTGAAGTTTCGTGCATCTTTTTCTTTCTACTCCATTAAGAAAATGACAGAAGATAAATATTAGTAAAGTCCTGTCAAATTAGTCAGCGCCTGACGTAATTTTAGTAGCCAATATTTTAATCATGTCTAAACCAGGGCTCTGAACCGGTTTAAAAAGAGCGGTTAATTTCGATGAAATACCGGTAAATATATCGTTCCCTCATTAACCGGTTAAACAAGTGAACTGTTCATATGTAACCCAAATGACAAAGGTTACCGGTTACATAAGCACAAACGGTTTTGACACCCAAATTAACCGGTTAATTCCGTAAGTCGTAAATATTTTTCGTCTACTTTTTTAACACTTCCAACAAGTTATAGTGACATTAGTACATTTAGTACCCCAGAAAACATTAGGAAAAAAATGTTTGATCTGAGGACGTCAAATACAACCGGAGAACTTAAATGGTGCGGGTAGATTCATGTTGCGACTTGCTTAGTTAGGGGGCGGGGGGTGTTTAACCGGTTAATTTTCACTTTCAAAACCTAAATTCATGAAAAACCGGTTTCCCGCAAAAACCGGTAAAAACCGGTAAAGTGCAAACCTTAACCTAAATCGATTTCGGTTTGGGGTCAATGACCGTAACCGGTTAAGAATTTCAACCGGTTTCCGAGCCCTGGTCTAAACTTGTCTATGGAGTATCGTAATTTGACAGGACTACACTAATATTTATCTTCTGTCCTTTTCTTAATGAAATAGAAAGAAAAAGATGCACTGAACTTAAATTTAGTTTAGTTTGTTAACAAGGGAATCGGCGCCAATGTTAACCTAAAAAGGCAATTTTTGTCGGGTTTGAAACTTCCTGCACCGGACATGGCATACGAAAACAGTCTATCATTCACAGTCTATCGAACTATTCTTCTTCTTAGCGTGTCTATGGCAAATGTCCTGTCCCTGGTATTGCTCGTCGAATCGTTGAGCTCCTTAAGTTCTGAGTTGAGCTGCACGGCTACTGACGAATGCGTGCACTGACTGCACAGGTCCACTCAGTGTGGTTCTTTCCTCAAAAGACCACTTCAGACACCAATCTACATGGTCCTCAAAGATTATATCCGGATTTTTATATACACATTGACATTGATGAATTTTATATAAACAATGACATGGATATTTACTTTGTAAAGTATCTTATTTCTATTATTATTACTGTGAGTGTGAAGACTATGTGGGTCATTTCTTTTTTTCGGTTTTCCTTCTTAGTTAGTTTTAATCATGATCTGGCAGTTTGAGTCATTTATGCGGCCTACCCAAATGTCCTTTCATTTGTATTGTTCGTCGAATCGTAAGGCTCCTCAAGTTCTGAGTTGAGCTGCACGATTTTTGACAAATGCGTGCACTGACTGGACAGGTCCGCTCAATCTGTGTGGTTCTTTACTCAAAAGACCATTTCAGACACTAATCTACATGGTTTTCACATTATCTGACCAAGATTATGTCTGGACTTTAAAAGAGACTGTGACCTCTGAGTTTGTTTCGGCCTTTCTTCTCAGAGTAGTCAGATAGGAAACGCCGACCTCATCTAGTTTAAAAAAATATGATTGACATGTAAAAGTGTTTGTACAAACCTACTTACAGAAAATAAATCATTTATCATTTATAATCTAAATTGTTTCGGCCCAGAATTTTGCAAGTTAGGCGCCTTCAGAAGCATACATCACGTGTAGACCACTGAATACGCAGTTTTAGTACGCAGGATACTTACTATCCCATAGTTTGTGAAACGGCACCACATTTATAAAAAGGTTTTCAAGTTAGCAGTAAAGTATGTGGTAATTCAACTAACAGTACGTAATCTAAGTTATGTTTTTCGCTGGGAACATGACGATGTTACTGATTAGTATTAATATCTATCGCGTGTATAAACTCAATTATCTAGTTTTCTTGAAGCTTTGTTGAAGAACCTGGCCTAAAGAAAACCGCGTTATTAGATTTTCAACGCTCGGTTTAGCGCTGAAAGTTGAAAATCCAGCAGTGCTTAGTGTTAGTGAAAACGGGCATTAGACCCAGACTAATGATAAATAGATAGAACTGCGGGTCGATTCTGTAAAAATCTCACCGTGAATCTGAAAAAATCTCACATTAAATCATAAGTGAAGTGAGCACTTAATAGTGTTAATGCCTAGCGAATGACAGCTCACTCCACGCTCACTTCACCCAAGCTTTCACGGTGAGATGGTTACAGAATCGCACGGCAGTAATCGCTTGCCTATCTATGGCTATTGATTTTCATAACTTGGTTGCGCAGAGTAAGTGCAGTTACAATAATGATCATTGAAGTTTGGACTTTCATTTTTAATTCGTTTGACTAAGGTTCAGTATCTATTGCAAAGACAAGCCGTGCGATTCTGTAACCATCTCACCGTGAAAACTTGGGTGAAGTGAGCGTGGAGTGAGCTGTCATTAGGGATTAACACTATTGACACTGCTCACTTCAAGCTCACTTCACTTATGATTTCTCGGTGAGATTTTCACAGAATCGACCGGCTGTTCTGCTGTCTTTATAATATACTCTTTTTTTTTATTTGCGTATTTACGGATTTTCTCTCATGCACATCATACATTTAACATTACATAATTGTCGGACATTGGACATGAACCCAGTAAAGACACTGCATCATACAAGGTGAACCATAACATTTTTCGTCGGTTATTAAAAAAAAAGATAGTAGGTATTGCGCTTTCCTGTAAAACAGTAGATTTTTTATTATAAATGTCGAAAAATTTCTACGCTACAGTCTTGAGTCATGGTGCTGAATTCATTGGTTTCAGTTTCCGCGTCGATGAATAAAAATGTATCAAAAATAAATACAGTAGGTATTAAGTATTAAACATATATAATATAACGGCAAAATAAACGAAACAAAATAAAATACTGGTATTCAGCTGCATCCGACCCCAACATAGTTGGGAAAAGGCTAGACCGATGATAGAATAGAAAAGAATACTCTTTATTATGTACACTATAATAGAAAACCATGTAACTTATTAAGTATATTTATTATATTACTAGCGACCCGCCCCGGCTTCGCACGGGTGCAATGCTGATCACTATCACTACATAGTATAAAACAAAGTCGCTTCCCGCTGTCTGTCTGTCTCTATGTATGCTTAGAACTTTAAAAATAATCAACGGATTTTGATGCGGTTTTTTTTTTAATAGATAGAGTGATTCAAGAGGAAGGTTTATATGCATATAATACATGCATAATATAGTAGAGAAACACTGATCATTTTAGAGCCATTATTTCTCTTAAAAAGTATAGGATAAAAAATGGTTATTGTGGGTTATCCCTAAGAGATAGACATATGCCATCGCGGACTTTTTTGTAGACCTTTTTAAGGTGTACAATACTGTAGTACATTAT
This sequence comes from Eremobia ochroleuca, assembly GCA_949629135.1. Taxonomy (NCBI): domain Eukaryota; kingdom Metazoa; phylum Arthropoda; class Insecta; order Lepidoptera; family Noctuidae; genus Eremobia; species Eremobia ochroleuca. The sequence continues at coordinate 16,488,497 of OX451403.1, read as the reverse complement.
TTTGATCTATCTCGTAGGGTTAAGCCAGCGTTTGCAATGTAAGCGCAAAAAAATGTGTTTATTTACGACATCACATTAGAAACCCCTAAAATGATCAGTGTTTCTCTACTATATTATGCATGTATTATACATATAAACCTTCCTCTTGAATTACTCTATCTATTAAAAAAACCGCATCAAAATCCGTTGCGTAGTTTTAAAGATTTAAGCATACATAGGGACAGACAGCGGGAAGCGACTTTGTTTTATACTATGTAGTGATTTATTATTATAACCTATTTAATTAATAAACAAACTAATAATCATTTTTCTATTGTTCCAGATGTTGTTCAACCAATCAAAAAAATCGACTTGTGAATTGTTAAAAAAAAGTTGTTAGTTAAATTTTTGTATGATGATCACCGTGGTTGGTGATGTGATGTGATGTGATGGTCTGATGTGATAGTGCCATCATGCTTCCGGCGCTGTGTCGGTTGCTGGTCACGGCGGCTGCTCTCGGCGCCACTCTTCTGGCTATGGCGGCTAAAAATGGTGAGTTTTTTAATTGTTTATGTGAAGGAGATGTTTTATTTGTAGGTATGTGCTAATGGATATAACATTAAAAAAAAAACTAGGCCTATAAAAATGATTTATGCGGTATTGACGTTTTAAAATAAGCTTATCATAAATGTGATCAAAGTATCTTCTAATTGTTATGGAACATTATTATGAAGGAAAAGTTGTGTTTCAAACCAGATAATATAAATAAAACACATGCATTGAAAGTACATTCTTTGTACAGCATTTCATTGATGATTTCAAATGTTTTAAAATGCTGGTGGTTTTTAAGAATTACGAGCATTAAAATTCGCAATGAAACAGACTCATAACAAATGGCAAAATTGCGTTTAAAACAATACTACGAAGTAGGATGGATTTAATAAAGGGAAATATTTAACTTATTCTCTAACAACTTTTTGACCTCCTGATGATACTGGGACACCTTTTGGATACACAAAATGTTTAAAAAAAAATACGCACCATGGTCGTTTGACGCTACTTGTGCAGGATTTTGAAAACATTTGATGTGCAGCGCTACCGTCGCGTTATAACGTGTGTATCGTGGACCGAAATTTAAAAGCGTCTTCCTTGTGTTATCGTGATGTCGTAGACGTCCATAAAAATAAAATAACGTTAGAAATTAAAAGCGCACAATGAAAGAAAACCGTGTACTTTCATGGCGTCAGTGGCAAAAATAACAAATAACAACAATTTGTTCTGGGAAAGAAACCTAGCGGCCTCACATTCTTGATATCCATTTAGCACGTGAGATATTGCTGATGATATATTTCTACCGCAAATGTAATGGACGTCTTTTTACAGAAGAATATAAAAAAAATATGTTGTTTTTCTTGAAACCCTCTATTTTAAAGTTTTAAGAGGGTTCATCCCCCGCGGGCTGGCAACGTCGCAGTAGTTTTTAGGGTTCCGTAGGCAACAAGAAACCCTTATAGTTTCGCCATGTCCGCCTGTCCGTCCGCAGCTTAGCTCAAAGACTCTTAGTGCTAGAACGCTATAATTTGACATGTATATACACGACGACAAAGTGGTAAAATAAATACATGAAAAAAAATATTTTTTGGGGTTTTTCCTGTACACGTAGTGGGGATGTTTTTTTTTTAAAGGAAAACTATCACAGCTGAGTAGGCTTTACAAGTTTACGAGTAATAGTCGACCAACCTACATTTGCATTTGCAATGTACGGGAGAACATGATTTTCAACTACAAAGTTAAGTTTGTTCTTGGGATAAATTAATTCCAACTACGGAAACCTTCATTTTGCGTGATCCGACAAGCACTTGGTCGGTTTTCGTGATTATTTTATTACTAAGGATATACTAATTGGCTGTTAAAAACAGTACTTTGATTTAAATTTAATAAAATAATCACGAAAAAGCACGTCGCTAGCCCGCGCAGGATGAACGCTCTAACGGGTATATATGGGTTATACTTACCTATATTTTGATAAATATTTTCACCATCGTTCAAGAGCGATAAGACAATCATTTTGAAACATGACGTAAGATATGAGCACATCGATTAGGGAGGTCCCAAGACACATGAATGAAAGATGAAACAAGGAGGAATGAAGCGTGAAGAGTAAACTGTGAACCGGTAGCTTTACCAAAGAGCGACCTAAAATATCAGAATAGGTATGTTTATGACATTTGGGGCTTATTTGTAAATATCCAGATAACTTTTATCTGAAAAATAAAATGCGGTTTGACATTTTTGTGTACAAAAGCTGTCAAACCACCATTTTTATTTCTCAGATAAAAGTTACATGACGATTGAAAAATCGTCTCTAACGGTGTTATTATAGACAAAGATTAATCTTAAGACCCAGGTTCAATCAGAAACCATTAAGCTAAATAAAAAAATAAAAATTAAACCGAACTATTGATTATTTAAATTTCGAACTTTATTCCTACATTATTATAGTTCTAAATTCAAGCTGATTTTAAACCCAAGCCTACGTTGTCCGTTTTTTATTTAGAACTTAACGTAAGTTGGTATAAGGTTTGAAATACAAAAGCTGTGTGAAAGGTTTAGATCAAAATCAAAGTCAGAACTCGTTTTGTAATGAGACTAGCTGTTTTATACGACAAGATTAATTACGATGACAAAGAAATCACTAAACGATAAGAATAATAATATTAATACGCATAGTTGTCAAAAATCTTAAAACCTGAGGTAAGTTTTAAGATTTTTGACAACTATGCGTTGCTATTTTATGCCTATTTTATGCTTGAAGAAATCTGAGAGTCAATTCTCGTAATTTTAATAACGTACAAAGTCTGAATCTGTCAAAAATACCTCTAATTTCCCTACATTTTGACCAGTTTTGACATTATTTTGTTTGTCGCTGAGATGAGACTGTAACTAGATTTTGAACGTTATAAATTACGAGAATTGTCCTTCTGTTGTAAATTCAAAACACACCTGAGTAGACCCCTTTACAGGGCAAAAGATCCTGGTTTATATGTTAAAAATTAAATACTGAGATATTAAAACTAATGTTTATTGAAAATTTTTGAGATATTTTTTATTTTAATGAAAAAATATGGTGCCCACATTTCTCATGGTGCAATGCATAATGTTACTTTCGATTTGACACACTCTGTTTTGCTCTTTTTGTCAAGAGCTTTAATGCTGCAATTGTCTAACGTTTAGGTTAGCCGCGAAAATTCTAAATGTATTGTGTCCAATATAGACAGAGCACCATAAAGGTTTAAACATAATAAATTGCCTCCTCAAGTAACGTCCCATTCATCCTTGGAGTAAACAGGCATCCTTTATTGACAATGCTATCATTCAAATCAATTCCAGAACCCGTCACTCCTACGACCAATCAGATGTGTTCTGGGAGCGTAAACTGTTGCCTGTCACCGACAAGTTCCCGACAAAAACCAGAGACGGCCGTCATTCGCAGTACCCCCTTAATGGTCCTGACGATAAACAGACATACGGAACCGATGTTTTGTGACTCATTACACATAGATACCCCTAAAATTGACGACTGTTCAAAAATAGATTTTATGACTCATGGAATAAGGTTGAATGTTCAACGGTGGTGTTGATGTGAAAATTTCCTGCCAGCACCCATAAAATCTCGGTTGCTAGAAAGCTCTTTAATTCAGCTTTTGGATTTGCAAAGTTTACGTCTCGAAGCGTTATGGCGATTGCAAAATGAAAAGGTTTTTGTTTTATATTTTCTCGATAAAGTTGGCGTTTGGTGTTGTGGTCATTCGGAATAGCGTTGCCTTTTAAGCGGCTTGAAAGGATAAATGGATTTGATAAATAAGGATGGTGAAAATTTTGAGAAGACAGTTAAATAGTGTAGGAGGAATATTAGGTCCTGGGTTGAATTCCCAGGTTTGATATTGTGTTTTTCTATCAGGAATTTCTGAGTAGCAGCCCAGAATCTGGATATGTGCCCGGTTGGTGGCAATAGGGTCCCCCCCTATTTAATAATACTTATACGAGTACGTAATTGTCGAAATATAGGTGTATCTACAGCAGGTACACCTCCGCTAAGCCGGATAAGTCAGGCGTGATGTTAGAAGGAATAATTAACACCTGTAACAATATTATATCTTCAATATTTGTTATAATGTGATCATAAAACAACATACACGATTCTAACAACACAGTTATTTACTTTATAAATCAATTTTCAGATCTGCCGGTCGATTCTGTAAAAATCTCAAAGTGAAATCATAAGTGAAGTGAGCACTAAATAGTGTTAATTCCTAGCGAATGACAGCTCACTCCACGCTCATATCACCCAAGCCTTCACGGTGAGATGGTTACAGAATCGCACATCTGATCGCCTAGACACGTGACAATCGCTTTCAAAGCGTTTCGTATTTCTATAATGACTGTCAACAGGATTGACATTAAGCTTTTCGGTAGCAATGGTGACCCAGTGGCAATGGCCGCGACTGACGAGTTGTAGGTCGTGGGTCCGAACGCAAGCAGGCACTTTACATTGTGTAAATTATTTCATCACCACTTCTCTCAAACCGGTAAAGGAAAACACCGTGAGGAAACCGGCATGTCTTGGGACCGAAAATTCAACGACATGTGACATCCGCCAACCCGCACTGGGCCCGCGTCGTGGATTATGGCCCACTCCCTGTCACAGAGAGGAGGCCTGTGTCCCAGCAGTGCCATTATAGGCTGATTATGCTATCGGTAGCTTATGGCAGTACCATACATTTTTGAATTTTCCATCATCGTTATCGCTAATAGAATGTCAGTGTGTTCTGGTGAATACATTATCTTTTTTTCTTTGGCTTATTTCATCCAGCTCTCCTTGCTCTCATACGCTTCTTTACATGCGATAACTGCCTAAGCTGTTGAGTATTTAAAAACTTTTCCACCATATCGTTTTTGGCTTCCATCCAATGTTCACTTTGCGCAAAGGAAGTATTTAGTAATGACTATTATATTTGCACTTTAGTTCACTTTTTTTGCACTTCCAATTGAGCTAAAAGGGTAAAGTTTTTGAGTACCTATTTGACTAGTAATATTCTTCTTGTTATAAAACTGGCACTTAAAAGAAATAAAGAAAATACGTTTGTTTGCGGTAATCATGACGTAGAGAAAGAACAAGCACAAAAAGAATGAAAGAATGAAAATACGTTTATTTGCGGCAAACATGACTCAGAATAAGAACATAAACACAAAAAAACATAACAAGTTGGAGGAAAACATGCCTCACATCCACGCAAAACGGCCATCGCTCAGCACTATGTTACAACCATATGCGGTTCACTTTAATGATCTTAGCTATTGGCAGTCGAACGTCATATTCTGGAATTCGTTATGTCATAAGATAACATTTTCTTATACTGCCTGCTAGGTTAGGGGTTGCCTCGTCGTTCTAGTGGTCGCAAGGGCTACTGCTGACCATGAGGTCCTGGGTTCGATGCCAAGGTAGGGCAAAGTGTTATTGGGCTTTTCCAGCAAGAATTATTTAGTAACAGCCCGGAGTTTGGATTTGTGCCCGGTTGATGGCAATAGGCTTACCCCCTATTACATGGGACTTAAACATTCAAATTTGAACCTAATGCTTTAGCGTTAAAGTTGAAAATCTATTAAAGTAATTTGACAGATTATAGTAGCTTGATGTGCTGGCGTCTGTACTATAGGTACAGACGCCAGCACATCAAGCTACCCTTCAGGACTTACAGGCGTTATGTTATGTTACTCCTACTCCTGTCAAAAGTGTGGCTTGTTAACGACTGTTCTAGGCTGGTTCTTGAAATAAATCTACAATATTTTTATGAAAGAAAGAAAAATTATTTATTGCGACTCGTGCAGGAAGATCACAAACTAAACTAAACACAGTCAAAAATAGAAAACCAAATTATATTTAAAAAAAAAGCAACAAAAAGAAAAATGATACAGAAAGTCCTATACGAGGCCAAAACGCTCATATCTCAGCATGATGCTGCGACATTTAAAAATAAATGTCGTAGCGTTGGTATTCTAATTTATTATGAGAAAAAAAAATCTGCTGTTTCCTACATTTTGAAGTATTATGCGAAAATAAATCTAGGGAAGAGCTGATTTTTTCTTCACGATTTCAGGTTTGGTCCCATAGTAAAAGTTGTTCGTAATGATGAGTACAATGACCCCTTCAGATATTTCTTGTATGAATAGATAGACCTTATACATTTCAATCATCTGCCCAGCCTTTTCGCAACTATGTTGGGGTCGGCTTCCAGTCTAACCGGATGCAGCTGAATAGCTTATATATTTCAATACTCAAAGGAAATGCACTTTGTATTGAATACCTACAAAACGCTATTTCAAAACAAGAAAGGTGTCAATAGAAAAAAGGAATTTAATATTTGAAATCTAAAACATAAAACGGTTTTATTGTAGAGATACTATTGATTCCGACTGAAATATTAATATACATGTATCAAATTCCAGTAACAAAGATAAAATACTAAAACAATGAAATAGCGAGCTGTATCAATGTGTGAATAAAACACGATTTTAAGTTTTATTCGTCAAAATGTGGGTATTATTAAATTAAACTATGGCGAGAATGATTTATAAACTAGCTGAAAGGAAAAATACCTAGCCGAAATTAAAAACTAAATTCACTGTAACTTTAGGAGGCCCAAAAATACACAAAAATCATATTTTTACATATAACATTATTTGAACGAATGAAAAAAATTGAAATATAGGTACTAGACTCTTGTCACTAGAGTTTAGTCTATTATTAAAACACTCAGTTATTAAAAGCAGAAAATAATAGTCTAGTCTATTATTTTCTGCTTTCTCTATTGAAAAGTCTACAACCAAAAATATCGACGAATTTGAAGTGTTTTCTTCACTCGATCTCTTTACAGTACCATAAAACCGACTTTTCCACAATAATAATATCTTCAACTCTTACAAATTCAAAAATTATTCAACGGCCATCGAACTTAAACGTTCCGATTTAAAAATTCTCTTCCGAATGTAAAAAAAAGACCGTTTTAAAAAGCTTGTTGGTCTCGCGAGTGTCGTGTCACCGAACAGCGTTTCAAGCGCTGCTTTGCATACAACTATTACCGGTGATTCCTTCGCCGGGTACCCCTTGGGGTTGCCACGATGTTCCGCGCTCATCCCTTCTTATCTAGCGATGAAGCGCTCTACTTACATTTTCATGCTAAAATTCGCGCTTGTGTATTGGGTTGTGCATTGAGCGTTTATTTGTTTTTATTTTTAATTGGTTATGTGAATGGAAATTCTTGTACTATGAACTAGAAGCGAGAGATTGTTACGTGTAAAGTAGAAGTAGATTGCATTTTTTGTCCATAATTTTCTTTTCGTATGAGATTAATTTTATTAACATGGAAATGACTTTCACCATATATTTTTGCTCAACTCTTTACTGAAACATGTTTTTGCTTTCATTTGGCAATGGAAGGGCCTATCTGCGAATTACCGAAACTAAAAAAAGTGCAGTCAGCCACAAAAATGCCTTAAACACGAAACACTAATCCGGGTGTCCAAAAAATGTAATCCTGGCAAAAGTGGGAAATTTCAAATGACCGCAATGCGACACGGTAACACGCTCAGTTTGCTACATTAATAACTGTACTGTTATTTGTTTGGCGTCCATTTTGTGGGTCAGCAGGACGCTGAGGTATTTTGGCACCGTTTGATCCTGCCGCGGAATTAAAATTATAATTGGCTGATAAAACGAAAAAATCCTGACTGGATGCTTTTCGCCTAACTTTGGTACAACCGTTGGAGTGGCGAACGATTAAACCACATATAACAGAATAATAGGATATTTAACCCCAAAAATATCTTATTTAAAAGTATCTACAACAATTTTTAAACCTTGTGGTCTGCTGTTTACGTTAAGACCAGTGTACACAGTCGTGAAAAGCAAGCTGCGTTCAAAGTGACGATGATGCCGTGTAAATTACATATATAAATAAACGTTCATAATATTCATAGGAACACAATGCACTCGTTAGAACAAAGCTTTATATTCTTTACTTACCCCAAATATTGTTTTTATTGAGTTGGTGCATATGAAATTGCCGATTGCGCAATGTAAAACAGTGGGCGCGTATTACCTAACACGTTTTGATTTGTTCATTTTTGTTATTGTAAACAAAGCATCGACCCTTGATTAATATTTTAAACACCATCAGAGGATTTAGACGATAGACGTGATTTAATTTAAGTTTTTCTTTCTTACCATGGACTCGAAAAAAAATTAGAGGTATCATGTTTTATGAGTTCAAACGTGGATTAAGTGTACGTGAAACGGCAAAAAAAAACATGAGAGATTAGGGGAGAATACAGTTTCTGAAAGGATAGTGAGAAATTGGTTCCGAAAATTTCGTTGTGGAGTAGAGAATTTTGAAAATGAGCCTTGCGGTCGACCTTCGCGCGTACTGGATCTGGAAGTTTGCAACAATTAGTGGAGTCCAATATGCATATAGCACACGAGAACTTGTACAATAACTCGCTGTCCATCATACAACTGTTGTACGATTTTGTCACGAATAAATAATTTTTAAATATTTTTTTTTGTGTTTTTGATCCTCTGTTTAAATCGGCAATTTCCTATAATAATAATAATAATAATTTATTGCCAAAAGAAAAGACATGATGTGGTACTAGTTAAATCTACGAGTTCTTTTTTACATTTGATTTTATGAATAATGTCTCCTATGCACCAGCCCAATATTATTATTTTTTTTTCAATCTAAAACGACAAAAAAAAAACAACAGGATACACTTTTATACAACGTGTAACGTTAAATGCGCAAAACCTCAGACACCCCAACTGATTTTTAATTCAATTGACCTATTTCAGTGAGAAAATAAGTCATTAAAAAAATTGTAAAGGTTTTATGTGCTGTTTTACTTTTACTGGCCATTCTGATCGTTTCTTGCGTCTGCGACGACGCTTTATCGAGGGAGGAGTCGTTACCGGGCCGCTGCGCCGCGCTGTCATTGGCTTGCTTGACCTAGTAATAAATAGACACGGCAACATTTTTAATGAAGATTTTTTGAAAAATGTGACCTAAATTAAAAAGTGGTTCAATTCATTCTGCTCGTTATTCTGATCCAACTGTTTTCAGGTTTTGCGCATTTAACGTTACACGTTGTATATTCGGCCAGTACTATAAATATTGCTCAAAAAGCCGCAACGTTGAAGTGGGACTGGGCTGGCTACGTCGGGTGCATGCCTATTCAGCTGTGGGCCAAACCCCGCAGAAGATGGCGGGACGAGCTTGACAATACAAACGACCAATGGTGCACATTAACACTGGTTCGCAATCACTGGAAGTTATGGGGAGATGCTTTTACCCCGCAGTGCGATGATATAGTCCTCCAGATCGTATTTTGCCCACGGCGGCCAATCTCAGCGGAGACTAGCCTTTGGCGCTGGAGATATCATAATTCAAAAGTGTGTGAGTAAACACAGGTGCACTTCCTCTTCCCTCACTCTCATAGTCCGATAGAACGGCAATCCAACACGACCGAAGGGAGATCAGGCGCAGAATCAAAGGCTTAACGTGCTTTTCGAGGCACGGAGGTATCACACCGCCATCTTCCAAACTCCAGGCTGTTACTAAGAAATTCCTAATGGGAAAACCCAACAACACTGCCCGACCCGGGATGATACAGGCAAACAGTAAAAACAACGGTAACAATAACCTTACACAGGATGAAATTGAAAACTATAACATATCGAAATAGGAGGTACAGTAACTGTTAGATAGTCATAATAAATTTTCAATCCCCAAATCTAAATTCTTGAAAAAAAATCAATAATTATCGTCTTAGAAAATGCAAACTAAGTTATTGCCTCCAAGTAGACACGAATTATCGTAGTGTCAGTATTTTTTTTTCTCGAAATTATTAAAATAAGTAATCAATTTTAGCGCGCGCCCGATAAGCAATTCATTCATCGCTGAGTTCAAATCTTGAAGCAAGTCGGCAACGTGTTGAACTAGCGGTAATAACCTAATTTTGACCGTTCCTACGAAAAGAAGAGCGAGCGAAGACGTTGCAAATCTCTCGCGTAGGCGCACGTATGTGCATCCCTTTCCTTAATAACATACTCTAAATTTACTTTATAGCACGCTGAATTATATATTTTAATTTGTCACACTTATTCAATTTCATCCTGTGTATATAAAAACCCACATAATATTCGCTCATACGTGAATATGTTTTTAATGAAAAGTATCCGATGTCAGTGGTTTTAAAGCTTCGCCGAATACATCATGTCGTATTTCAACAATACATTGTTGAAACTACATTTTGTATCCCCGATCATTTGATAGGGATTTGAATGCATATTTGTGTACTTTTGAATAAATTACAAATGCGCTGAATAAGCGTGAATTTGGGCTATTTGATGCTATCGTTTAGTTTGTATTGTTAATGTTTATTAGTCTGCAGCTCTGTATAATACGAGATAATCAAAGGTATTAACTGAAATTAATTTTTAATTAATTAATTTTATTTATTTATTAGGGGCCCGTGGCTAAATAATAACAGCCGCACAGGTCGATCGATCAGGTTAAGCTACGCTTGCCGCGGTTGGTCTGTGGATGGGTGACCATCTTTACATACCGAGACCCCTCCGTGCCCCGGATGATGATTTATTTATTATGGGACAAAAACAGTTACATGCTACAAACTACAGAGAAATACTTAAACTAAGATTTAACAAACATATAACCCACACCATTGTTCACGTTTTAACTAAAGGTTAAAAGAAGTGCCAAAGACAAGTGATAAAAAAGAAAAATAAAAGAATAGTCGCTACCACAATATTGCTGTGTTACTTAGCTTAGTTTAATTTTACTTAAAATTCTCGCTAATATTGGCTCAACTATGACTAATTAGACACAATTAGTTTTTCTATGTTTAGGAATCAATTTTGATTTTCCCACAGTTGAGCAGATTAAATTACAATCGCGTGAATCAGTCGATTTACGAGGTTAAGTGGCGCGTATCTTGATCTGTCCTTGGATGGGTCGCCATTTTTCACACATGGTAGGCCTCAAAATTCAAATTTTCTTACGTTTTTTGCAATCTACGGGTTGTATGACGATTAAAATAATTATTCACGGCCGTACTAAATAATGACTTTACAGAGTTATAATCATACAAATCATCAATATAATACAATCAATCCCTTTAAGTTCGTAATCTTATTTATTGATCCCCCTTAAAGGGCACGTAAGACTATCATGTTATATTAAATTAAAACTACCTGCAATATGTTTGTTAACCGTTTAATACATTCTACAATCTCTCTTTAATCTCCAATCCAGTTTAGTCTGAAGAGTCTGACATTAAAAAAACATTATTTTCCAAAGCCATTTTTTCTTCTTATCTCGCGCCACTTCTTCTTATTATAGCGTATCGAGGGCAGAAAGTTCATATACATAATATGTTTGTCCAGAAATTTGGCTACAAAGCCACGGCCAAACTCCAAAAAAAAACAGTATCTATACAAATTTCCTAGCTCCTAAATCAGCCAGCCATTGTCCATTCCACCACAGTCTACCAACAATATCGTCTCAACTTTCTTACACTTCATAAAAACTTATCTAAGGCCCGCACCACATTGCCGGGCGGCAGCGGCGGCAAGAACGGAATTATTTCGCACGCCGCATATCCAACATGGCGGGCGTACTCGTAAGTTTTAAGGAGTTTGTTTTACACTGACGGGACGCGTTAGTCGGATGTCGTTCATCAGCATATAAGTGGGGTAATGGACTTAATTTACAAGTCATAAGAAGTTAGTTCGCGTTGTTTGGTAGGTAAATGTGTTTAAGGCTTGTGACACGGCGGCGTTTTATTAGTGTGTTGTGTGTTGGTAGATAGAATCGTGCATGAACGAACTTTTTATATCATAGAAGAAGAGAAAAAGCAGGTTTTCAGGCAATCAATTGTTATTGGTGGTAGTTTGGAATTGTGCCCGGCTGATAGCAATAGTTTTGGCTGCCGTTACAGACTTCAGCCTAACTGGCAAACTGTGTGTGTGCCATGGTGCCATTAAATACGTACATCTGACATCTGTCAATCAGGATGACACACCAAAATTTTCCGTTTTTACAATTTTAATGCTTTTATTTTGAAAAATTAATTGTATCTCAAAAAAATCGCAAAGAATGTGCGCGATTTGGATGGAGTAATGGCACTATTGAGCTAACGCTGTGTGGGCGTGCGTGTTCCATCACCGCCCGTTCGATGTCCACCACGCACAGGATGGATGGGAAGCAGCACATTAAGTAATTTTTTGCTCCGTTGGTGTAATTGCTGTATGGCGTTCCAGTAGGAGGATAAATAAATAAATAAATAAATTAAGTAAGGTGCTCCTGACGCTTCGGGGAATAAAGGGGTGATTTTATGTTATCAATTGGTATAGTATTGATTGTTACCAACCCGCAGTGGGCCCGTGTGGTAGATTATGGCCCACTCCCTCTCGAGAGGAGGCCTGTGTCCTAGCAGTGGGAACATTATAATTAATGGCCTGTTGGTCTAGTGGTCAGTGGCCCTGACTGCTATGCGCAAGGTCGTGGGTTCGATTCCCACCTAGGACAAATATTTGTGTGATGAGCACGATCATTTGTTCTTAGTCTGGATGTAATTTATCTATAATATGTATGTATTTACATATATATGTATGTTTATCAGTTGTCTAGTACTCATAGCACAAGCTCTGCTTAGTTTGGGACTAGATGGCGTTGTTTGAAAGTTGTGGAATATTAATAATATTAAATATAATATTCTTCATGAATTAATTATATTTCATTTATTTCCGGTACCACATATCTCATATTAGCAAACAACTTTAAAATATTCAATCCTAACTGATGTTATAAATGCGGAAGTAAGTTTGTTTGTTACCTTTTCGCGCCTAAATCACTGAACCTGAATCCTGAACATTTGCATATACGTTGTCGAGAGTACAGAAACGGACATATGGTACCTTTCATCCCGAAAAAAGTGCTGTTCTCGAGGAAAACAACAATAACGTTATTTTGATAATAGATGGCGCCACGTAGATCTTTGACAGTCATTACGGGTAGTCAGAAGACCGAAAGTCTGATAACTAGTCTTAACTAGGGGTATCGTATTACCCAGTCACTGGGTTGTGGGGGTCTTATAGGCAGTCGCTCCATGTAAAATACTGGTATTCAGCTGCACTCGGTTAGACTGGAAGTCAGCCCCAACATAGTTGGGAAACAACAAACAAAAAAGCTCAAAGCATTTATTTCAAATAAACCAATTACAGGCACTTGAATTGTCGGTCAGTCAGAAAGATGAAGCTAGTGGCCCATTCCAAAGTGTAGTAGGTACCTGTGGAAAGAAACGGGCAAGAAACTCCTCGGACATTCTCTTAAATCAAAATATTTTTTACAAAAGATTGGTTACGTCATTCATGTTGAAATTATACATGTGCGGACGATGTAGAAAAACGTGCGCATTAAAAGCGTCCGTACTAAAAAAGATAAAAACCACATTTTTTCATACTCGCACAAACTGACCAACTACCTACTTTACTATCTCAGAAGCCCGCAATACAAGTTAACAAAAGTTATCTTTTGGCTCGCCCATAAGAAACTTGAGCATTTCCGTGGGTCGCGTTAAGTGAAAAAAAGAAGATAAAAAAAAAACTCGTCAAAAGTGGGAAAGTTTGGCGAAGTGCTCGCGGAGACAGGCGTAATTATCGCCGCTGACTGTACTATTGTCATGGCGCCGTAATTCACTAGAAAAGTTTAAAAGAAAATTGTTAAATAACTGCGTTAAGTTATTCGTTTTTCGGTAAATTGTGGATGGAGATAATTTTTTGGAGACGCTAAGGGTTTTTTTTTTACACATAGATACATATTTTATGTAAGCCTTCTGGCCATGGGGGTAGGCAAAAACTACAGAAAGCCACCTGCTACGATCGTTTCATAGTCCTTTTGCTTCCTTTACGTTCATGCATACGTCTGGTCACGCACGCCGGTTGCGAGTACGACGCACCTGACTTTTCTTTAGAACATCACCAATGAGGTCACTTATGCGGGTGTCAGTGATATCGATTATTCCGCCTCTAACATGAACAAACTAAGCAAATCTAAGCATACTCTTTTACGCATGCGTATGTTGTATAGTAAAAACTGTTTGTATAATAAAAACTGATGCGCGGAAAATAGGTTGAATTTATTACTTTTATAATATTACAAAAGTGAAAAAAAAAAAATGGACTTCCCGGTTGGAAGAAATATGAATGCCGAGAGAGAGTGTTACTAGACTTAAAAAATGTTAAGCTTGATCACAATGTTGCAACTTAATAAATTACTTTGTAATCGATTATAATTAATTAACGTTGCAGAGCTATTTTAGCAATGCGACGTGTTAGCTCACAGAGCAGAAAGACAAAGACCTTTCGCTACACGAGGTTCTCTATTTTCTGCATCTAGTTAAGCCCAGCTACAATTTTCATCTACTGATGATGCTATAATGACTTTAGTCATAGTTATAGTCATTTATTCAGTGACAATAATATGTAACTGAATTCACACAGCATGAATAAAAAATTACAATACACACAAAACCAAAAAAATGACCGTCGAATTCACTAAATTACATTCCATTGCAGAAATCATACGATAATTTAATTTAATCACACTAATATTATAAAGGCAAAAGTTTGTGTGTGTGTGTTTATATGTTTGTTACTTCTTCAGGCTAACGGCTGAAAGGATTTGGATGAAATTTGGCAAACAAATAGTTTATAACCAGGATTATTTTATCCCTATATTCCTAAGGGGATCGACACTTTTGCGGGTAAAATCGCGGGGTGCAGCTAGTGTAATATAAATCAGGAAGGCATTTACCCTACAGTGGAAAATCACAGGCTTTTAATAATATCTAATAATATAATATAAATCAGATAGGAATTACAACCCTTCAATGGTACTGCGTTGCGTTGCGTTAGTTGCAGCGTTTGCTACAGTCTTCATACTAGAACAATTCAGATTTCAGTCTTTAGACGAACATAGACAAAAACAGTTACTAATATTATCGAAATACCAAACAAGCATCACGTTAATCGCACAAAATCTAATCAATTTTTAATACTAGCAAACAATATGCCGGAAAATTCTCAACGAACAGTGTCTTTGAATCGAAGGCCTGAAGGGAATAATGAACATTGGCGGACAAAAGCCTTCGGGATGAAAAGGAGCCGATGTATTGGTATTCAATACAGAGGTAATAAAAAAATAATAATAAAGAGAAATTATATGAGGGTATTATTGAAAGAAATGGTTCTGGGAAAGAATTAATTAGGGTGGGCTTAGATTGAAAAGAAATGTTTTGGTAATTCTAACATAAAACATTTTACAGATTAAGCTAGTCTATCTACATTTTTTAATCTTTAGAATAGAATATAATATTTTTTATTATTTACACCATCAATATTACAGAATATAAGTGTAGAAATTTTACAAGGCGTGAAAAATGGGCGGTGTTATCGCTGAAAGCAATCTTTTGAAGACAACTCTTCAACTTTTTTCTTTATCAACTAGTCAGGCAGTTGACAAAGAAAAAAGTTGAACCATTAGTTGAACCACTAGCTTCCTCTTTTTCTCCGTCATTATATGTTTTCCATTGCTTTTAGCCACTATAGTATGTAGTTTTCACTGATCTACTGTAATATAATAAAACAACATGGGTCTGATTATTCAATCGACAGATATTTTTTTAATCGTGGAATAAAATTGACGTCTGACAGTTTTTGTATAGAAGAACGGTTAAAAATTCAAAATTATTGCTCAGATAATGTTATCTGGCTTTGGAAAAATCAGCTTATAATTAATTATTTAATAATTATATTATTTAATAACTCCAATCCAACAATGCTTACAACTAAAATCAACCAGCTACAATAATTATTTAGAATTCTCGACACTCCAGTTACTTCAGTTTGTCCGACCTGTGCGTCGCGTCGCTGCGAATTCATGTGCACGAATATTTCACTGGATCGCACCTTCCTCAACCACTTGTCAACCGTCACCGCTTGATGTTGCCATATAAATAATCGTTCTCAATAATTGAACTGTCAGTTTAGTCGATTTAAAAAATACAAATCAATGAACCGAATATCCTTATACTAATAATACCTTTTCTGAGGAAACCGTCGCAGCCGGAGAGGTGCTACAATTTCTAATCACTTGCTGGAAGTCGTATTTAAAGTATTTCAATTGCTATAAATTATGATAGCTTCAAATAGTTGTAACACAAGGAGTAAGCTTCTAATTCATAAATACAAATATTTAAGTAGGTAGCTGAGAGGAGATACCTAACGATCATCATTCATCATCTGCCTAGCCTTTTCCCCACTATGTTGGGGTCGACTTCCAGTCTAACCAGATGCAGCTGAATACCAGTATTTTTTACATACCTAACGAACTAATCAGCGAATAGTAATTCATCCTTTTTTACCCCTTCACGTTTTTGTTAGAATGGAACATTAACGACCGAGTGTGTTTTCTTATTCCTTCGTCATCTTAGGCTTTACAGACGTGGGTGGACTTTAGCCTGGTCTTGTATATTTCTCCAACGCGACCTATTTCCGTCTTTTATTCTCCAATTTCTCGCTTCAACAGCTCTTCAATCTTGGTCTACGCCATCCAACCATCTGAGCTTGGGCCACCCTCGACTTTTCCGACCATCCGGTTTACTATCCAGTAAACGTTTTCTTGTTTATAGAGATTTATTTGGTGCCTGTATCGTAATTTGCAACACAATATTATAATTTAAAATAAGGTAGTCCAGAAAAAAACATTGACACCAACTACGACGGAATTACAACCCCAAAAATAACCTACTTAACAAACAAAATAAATTCAACCAACACATTTAACACTTCCCAACTTTATTTCGCCCACTTTTTACGGAGGCTCGCGTGTCCATGTGTTTTACCCTAAAAGGTTGTTACAAAAAGCCTTTCATATTATACCGGGGTTCTGACCCGGGTAATTACCCAAAGAGGCAGGGACCCAGCACGTAACGCGCTCAAATCTCATATTATTAAAGTGGAGTTGTGCACGAAAATATTTTTTTGTCGACTAAGTTATATTTCAGGAAGGATTTAGTTTAGAAATGCGTGGCCAGTGTGAATGGGAGAGGATTTAGAAATGATTTAGGATTTTCTAGATTAGTGCTTTTTAACCGACTTCAAAAAAAGGAGGAGGTTATCAATTCTACTGTATTTTTTTTTTATTTTTTATTTTTATTTTTTTTATGTTTGTTACCTCATAATAACCGACTGGGTGAACCGATTTTCATGATTCTTTTTTTATTTGAAAGCTGGTGCTTCCCGTGTGGTCCCATTGTCACCATTTCAATATCTGATGATGGGATCTTGTAGAAATCGGGGGAACTCTTCAATAAATAACAGCAGATTAACCGCGATTGTTGCTATAGCATATCTAAGCATTGTTTACACCATCACACAACATAATATCACGCCTGTACTCACTACAAAGGTTATATATTTTTTTTTATTATAATTATAATTAATACCAGTAAAACAACCGCGATTGCTGCTATCGCATATGTATGCATTGTTTACGCAATCGCACAACATAACATCACGTCTGTACCCTATAAACGCAGATGCAGCTTCCTGTCACTGATATTTACATAGCAAGTAGTGTTTATATGAATTTGTTTGGGGTAGATATAACTAAAAAGTGAAAAATAAAAAAAATTATATAAAAAAAACAACCGACTTCCAAAAAAACACTACAAAGTGAAAAATAATTTTAATTTCGGAAGTCGGTGTCAAAAAACGAAAATGCGGAACCAACGACACCGACTTCTGAAATTAAAATTATTTTTCACTTTGTAGTGTTTTTTTGGAAGTCGGTTGTTTTTTTTATATAAAATTTTTGTATACGAGGGCAGGATCGGTCGTCGTGGCAATGTTATGTTATAATAATAACAAAAGGCTTATATTTCTTGCAAAGAAATATAAATACTTACTAATATTACTATACAATAATTACTAATAATTATCCTATATTAGTAAATTATAATGTACATTATGAGTTAACAATATTACATTTGGGGTTGGATGTATTGATGAACTTATTTAGTATACTGCGTGTCCGAAAAGTCATGGATTACCTTTTACCTGCTGATGGGCCATATTGAGATCTACCAATAAAAAAAATGACCTACCAATAATTTTTTTTCTTTCATCAGGGCAGATCAAAAATAAGGTAAAATTTTATTTGGTGAAAATTTTAAGTTTGAACCTAAATTTTAGGTATTTAAAAGATGATATCTGTAACTTTCTTGTATTCAATCGATAGTAGGATGATTCAAGAGGAAAATAAAAAAACCTGTACTCGAAAAAGTTTTCATTCGTAGAAATGGCATGGAAAAAACTGATCAAAGGTAGAGATTTTCCAAAATTTCATTAAACATCAAAAAACTCTGAAACCATAAGACTTTTACCATGGTCATTTCTTTTTATTGGTAGATCCCAATGTTGCCCATCAGCAGGTAAAAGGTAATCCACGGATTACTTTTTACCTACTGATGGACATGGCCTTTCCGGACACCCAGTATGTGTATTTAAAATAAATTAAAAATTTGAATCTAACGTAGTCTGCAAGAACCCCTCCGCAGGTGAGAGCCTCCTTCAAAGAAAACCAATGATGTCTAACTTGGGGTATTTGCATCCAACCTGGGCGAGCCATCTCGATTATATCGTCTTCCCATCCCTCATATGGCCTTTCCCTGTAGCGTTTCCCTTTTGAGCCTTTCTACGATGTCACTTTTATAGCATATTACTGTCTCATACAGAGAATGCACGAGCATCGATCACCTCGGCGGCTTAAGATGGGTAGGCGATTTCAGATTTATATTCACTATGAGTCCATTATTCGTCACGATTTTTTCCTTCACCGATATCAGTAATGTCTCAGTAAACTTAGAAAGTACCTATTTATGAATTGAAAAACTTACTTACCCGTATTGGTCCCCACAACGTCTAGCATGAGAGGCTCAGCTCGCTTTAACTACTGGACCCATACGAATACAAAATTCAAGATGGCTGAAAAGGTCTGCGAAAAAAAAAAACTCAAAACAAAACCACAACGACCGCGCCTCATTTCTTGAGCTCCTTACATAAAATGCTTGTAAAAGTAAACAAATAAATCGGATAAAAACTTCCCAAACACGAGGTAATCTCGTTTACAAAAGAGTTAGAGAGTATGTATTGATATTAATTCAGCAACACGATTAGTATCGCGTCGGTCACTCCCCCCGAGATCTCAGATCATGATATTCTTACGTAACAATGTATGGACCAAAGCGTTTAGTTATTGTACTAGGGTTTTCTTAACGGAAGTTTATTGCTAATATAATTATGAGGGTAGTAGTTCGGTTGAGCTTTTTTGTAATGGAATGGTAACGGATTGTTATTTACAGGAGCTGAACTGACTGACAAAAAAAAAAAATAGAATGTACCTCTGAATAAAATTACAAATTACAGACAGATAGGAAGTACTTAGTCGTAGGAAGACATCTGAGGGATGCTTATGGTACAAAAATGAGTAACTGTTTCTTTTGATAATATAATAATTACGTTTAAATTATTTTATATTTTTATCTTATGGCATCCACTTGCCAGCTGTACTGACCCCTTCCCGTTTTTTCCTCTATTCTCAATGTTCATTATCGTTTATCTCATAATTGTATGGCATTATCTCACAATAAGTAGAAAAAGGTTGCATGCCACAAGCTCATAATCTTATAAACTTGTAAGTTTTTAAATGTATATTTTTAGGTAAGAGCGCTGTTGTCTGAGGTACAGAAATTTATTTATCTAGTTCAGACACAGATGTCTTGTCGAATTTTTGTTTAGTATAAGCTCATCTAAGATATGTTTTTATTTATAATGAATCTTACTTGAATTTTAAATAAATTATTGTATTATTAAATCTAGAGATTATGACTTGCATAGTTTATGAACATCGAGGTACTGTAGACAGTACTTAGATGTTTCAGTTAGTAGGTAGAACTTCAAGGGGCTTAAAATAAAATAAGCAAACATTAATCCATTAATAAAACGAATGTTAAAAAAAACAAATCAAAGAAAAAAAAAGAACAAATTAAAGAAATATATGCATATTTCTTTGATTTGTCTTTTTTTCTGAAACTGTAAATTGAAAGATCTTTTGTATAAACTACATAAGGCCCTCCAAAGTACTTAGATTTTTCTATAAGATAATTCTATTCACTTCTCACCAACCAACGACTCCAATTAATATCATGCACTCTACCCAACTCACAAGCTTACAATCCATATCACAAACCATCATCTACCCAATACCCCCGTCAGTTAACATTTATCAATCCCCTGCTATGACTCCTACGTCATCAATCAGCTGTCAGGCGACGGAAGTGACGTCATAGCTGAAAAAATACGTCACCGGTCGTCGCGTATGTGAGCTCTTTATTGTGTCAATTTGTTAGAGAAAAGCGAGTTTTTTTGTGAGCGAAATGGAGGTAATTATGAAGGTTTGTTTCTTTTGTACGGGCAAAGATGGGCTTGTTAAAAGGTTGGGTGATAGAGGAAGAAGATAATAAAAGATATCTATCTACTTAAAAATAACTTCAAACTAGCTATGGAGAAAAATAATGAAAAAAGAGCTCTTGGAAACCAATACACGCGTATGTATCTTTTTATTTTAAAATGATTAGCATACAATATGATGTGTGAGAAATATTATGAGGGTAAACTGAAGAAAAAAAAAATTTAGGACTCACACAGGAAAATTAAGACAAGTATTATATGAATATAATATAGAAAAAAAAAAACAACAACAAAAAATGTAGACTAAATGTGGACTGTATTTTTATAGTTTAATAAAATTACGAATCGCGGACTCAACTGACTTTTTTTCAAGCAAGGTAAATGTGCACTTCTAACTCGCTTCCTCATGACTCAGAAACGTAATTACGATGGGCAAATTCTCACCAAAACGTCACAAGTTTATCAAAATTATATAGTCATATTACCTCTGATTTTACACTACCGTGACCTTTATTCTCTTCACCATATAAGGTTTATATCAAAGGTAAAATAAATATGAACGGACCACCACTGTATCCAGTTCTCTTTTACGTTCTCTAGTCTGTCTGTGTAAATTTTTCTACTAAGAATAAATCTCTTGTTGTACAGACGCCAGCACATCAAGCTACTACAATCTGTCAGATTTCTTTAATAGATTTTCAACTTTATCGCTAAAACATAAGGTTCAAAGTTGATTGGGAAAATCTGACAGTATCGGGTAGCTTGATGTGCTGGCGTCTGTACTAATGCATAAGCATAGCAAAACAGCCTATACTGTTCCTACTGCTGGGATTCGGGCCTCCTATCTGTGTGAGAGGGAGTGGGCCATAATCCAGCACGTAGGCCCAGTGCGAGTTGGTACTTGTCACGTCTTCGAATTTTTGGTTCTAGGACAAGTCGGTTTCCTCACAATGTTTTCCTTCACCGTTTTGAGAGCAGTGGTGGGGAAATAATTTACACAAATTAAAGCACCTACCTGGGTTTGAACCTACTATCTTCAACGCGTTAGTCACGGCTCTTACCACTGGGTCACCCCTGGTCTAACCTTACCGCTTATCTGGTTAAAAAAATGAATTCAAATAAAAAAAAAAAACACTATATTGTAGAGCTCATTCTCTATTCCGTAAGATAATGGCGTCGATTCTCTTGTTCACAAACTAAACTAAATTTAAGTTCAGTGCATCTTTTTCTTTCTATTTCATTAAGAAAAGGACAGAAGATAAATATTAGTTAAGTCCTGTCAAATTAGACAGCGCCTGATAAAATTAAATACACAAAGTAAATTGCCTGCTTGGGTTCGAACTCACGACTACAACTCACAGGTCGGGTCCGATACAATTGGGCCACTTCTGCTCATGCCCGGCTATTACTCAACTCAATTTGGAATTGTTAGAATTTAGAATATTAGAAAAGGCAAAATCTGAGGTACAGTAAGCTTCAAAGAAACCGGACCCCCCTTTGATGATGATATCATACGTTTAAGTTTTTCGTAATGTAACGTAAATGGCGTGTTAGTCTAGTGGTTTGGACTGCGGCTTAGCAATTCGATGGTCACGAGTTCAAATCCGCGGATGAGATTTATTTTTTTCTTTTTTTTAGTTTCTTTAATAGTTGATTAGGTGATTTTCGTAACTTTATTTCAGAAAACATCCATATTTAAGAAAACAAATGTTAAGTATGAGGTTTTTAAGAACAGCCAGGCATGTTGCATAAACAATATTCATTTATTTCATTAATTACATTTCTAGGAATCCACATATACAGTTATTACGAGTATACAGTTTTCTATCTGTGTTAAATTAGGGTTATTTACTTAAAATATTAACTAAATACAAAATATATACCCTGGGTGAGGTGTAGAACGTTTAACATTAGATAACGGTTCGTTTATAGATATTTCTAGTAACATAACTACAATATTTATTTATTCAAACTTGTAAAAACATTATTTTTTTATACTCTGTATGATCTTATGGGGAAAAAAGCCTGGTTAAAAAATGAAATGTTGTCATTTGTGCCTGTGAATTATAGAGGAAGAACCAACATGCTAAACTATAACAGTATAGCAATATACATCTTTCTCTTTTATAACAATTTCTGATAACCCTTTTAACACAGCATTAGAAAAGTATGTGAGGTCAGATGGTGCATCGTTAACACATTACAAGACTACTTGTAAACAAGAGTAACTGGATTCATAATAATAAAGGTTGTTTATTTTTGATTAACTACGAGATAATGATCCCACAAATATTGGGAATTATTAACACTTGCTCAAACATTCCAATGCAATTTTATCAGATAAGTTACACAATCAATCTGCCGAGTAAATTGTCTATTAATAACGCAGACGATGGCAGTCACTGTCTATCACTTCTTGAAACCATATTGAAGCTTGCAGCACTATTTCGAATTAGTTCCCAGGTTTTGTGTGTCCCAAGGTGTCGCTCCGATTCATTAGTGTAAGCAGTTGGGTGAGATCGCATTTCACATCACCCGTCGCTTGATACCTTTGTATCCATCTACGAACTATTTTTCTCTGTAATGAAAACAATAATATTAGAAATACATAAAAAATCCACCTTGTAAGTAATAATGCAACATGATTGTAACAATAAATATATGTGCATAACGTAAATCTTACCGTTAAGCCCACATTTCTCGTGCTATTTTCTTTATGCTTCCTGTTCCTGTTCCCAGAGAACAACAATTATTTTAGCCTTCAAAAAGTTGTTAATCGCCTGTTCAAAAACTTCGTAAATTGGATAATTTTACGACGAAGACATTACACACAAGCAGATCGGCACGAAAACGAAACGATTTGAAAAAGAATTATACCCTCAATCACAGTTTAGTAAATAGGGCGAAAAAAGGTTGAATTTAGAATACTTCATTCTAAATTCAACCTTAACTCACAGTTCATACAGCAGTTAACTTTCTGAAGTAAAATGACGGTAGTGCAACAATCGGAATCAAGCACAATCTATTCAATCAAACAAGAAATCTATGCTAATTTCAACCTTATCTTTTAGTTAATTGAAGAGTTACACATACAAATAATATTTGAGTAGGATCGGTGGATGCTCGGGCAGAGATGGGTGCGGCGCGGGCGGCGGGGAGGGAGCTGCTCGGGGCCAGTCACGTGACGCACCCGCCGTCGCTTGAGCGATTATTCTTTAAGTCTTGGCGGGGTTCGTTTTCTCTGACGCGTACTGTACTATAAATTTCTGTTTAAACCTTCGGGGGTACATGAGTAAAGTAATGTTATGTTACAAGGTAAAGGTAAGATGAGCTATGATATGTTATATAAATGCAAACACAGACTGCGTAAATTTAATGGAATAAATCATTGTCTTCATTTTGTTACAAGATTTTATTTGTTATACTGGCTATAAGCCTTCCAGGACGAGTGAAAGATACCTTTACAAAAAATAGGCCCCAACAACCATTCCCCAAAATTCGAGATATCTAACAAGAATTTTTACATTCTTATTCTTACAGAAAACATGTAAATTCTCTCAGTGAATATGTAAGAAAAACTAGGCCTTTTTGAAGACAGATCATAAACCAGTTCATATTCAGAGAGAGCGTCCTTACTAGAAAATATTCCGGCTTTTGACTTCCAAGTGCTTCAGACATGGTTGGGTAGCTCCCACTTATACTACAACTAAAATGTTGAATATTATTGTAGAAGGGTCTATTGCAGAAGTGTACATAAGCCCTTTTAACGACTGTGCTGAATGGCAGCAGAGATTTTTTTAAAGATAGAAATGGCAAATAATAAGTAGTTAAGTACTTTAAGCGAATGGGGATTTTATTGTGTTCGCGATAGGGTGCGTCCACATCTGGCGAATGTGCCGCGAATGTGCAGCTCGCGAGCCGTTTGCGAGCTGCCCGCGAGCTGCGCGCGTGCATTTTTGTTCGTGCGCCGCTCCTGCGCCGCCCGCGCGCTGTTCGCGCACGGCGCAAGTGTCGCGCGTGCGCTATCGCTCCTCCCCGCGCTGATGCTAGGCAAACGAAAGTGTAAGCACGTGAGCTGGACGCACGCTGCTCGCGCGCGGCGCGCGATCTGCGCGCGTCCAGCTCACGTGCGCGAACATAAAATGCACACGCGCAGCTCACGGGCGGCTCGCGAACGGCTCGCCAGCTGCGCATTCGCGGCGCATTCGCCAGATGTGGACGCACCCTTAGGGTGCGTCCTCCTCCCCGCGCTGAGGCTAGGCAAACGAAAATATAAGCACGTGAGCTGGCCGCGCGCAGACCGCGCGCGGTGCGCGATCTGCGCGCGTCCAGCTCACGTAAAATGCACGCGCGCAGCTCCCGGGCGGCTCGCGAACGGCTCGATAGCTGCGCATTCGCGGCGCATTCGCCAGATGTGGACGCACCCATACAGCAAATACGAGTGGGTTTTATAAGTCTCTTTTTCTTGTTCGTCGAATTTTGAGTACGATTAATAGTAAGTATAGATGTCTTCATGTTTTAACAGACTTCGAAACGTTTTTTTTTTTTTTCAACCTTTTTTACCGACCTCCTACGTATTAAGGCTACGTATGCACTGACAGATGGCTTGCTTAGCGCCAAGAACCTAATGTCTTAATATCTGCTCAATTCCCGCTAGGCGGTAAGCAAGCAGTGCGGGCAGTTGCGAAAATTGTAGAGCATTGCAGAACGTTGCTATTAAAGCGTGTTTAACTAGTTTTTTTAAACAGTATTTTTTTTTAACCATTTTTTTTTCAACTTTCTTTATCAATATATTGTATTGTCGTCGGTCGTTGATGCGTCTACAACGTTTAAAGTAAATATGATCGCTTAAAGTGGGGCAAAATCGAGTCAGTTACATAAAAGCATGTTAAAAAAGGATGCTTAGGCGTCGAAGTCATCCAGAAACCTGCCCAGAAGACTGACAGCATTGAATGGAAACGCTAATTCTTTGGCCGAAGAACGACCCAGCCCTTTAGTCACGTAAAGTGTCGACCAGCCGGCGAGAAATTTCCTTAAAAAGGAAACACTCACTCGAGCCCCATGACCCGAGCGTTTCGACCCCAAACGGCTCAAAGCTATAGTTACCCATAGGGTTACAGTATTTGCGCCGCCCGAGGGTCTCAGCAGCCGCAACGGCGCCTTTTTAGACTAAATAACATCACATAACGTTATTAAATAACTATTCTACACAGAAACAATGCTTTCAAACCAACAAGTTCCCAAGTATCAAAACTGTTACAATCCTATAGTTTCCATTCTAAGTGAAGCGTTTCAACCGAAAAACTTACTGAAATGTTGCCACTTAGATCAAGTGGTTAGTTAAAAGTTGTACTACAGAATAATGATGTTCCGTCTTGTCTTGTACTTCAAAAGTTCGGCTTGTTAGTGGATATCAATATGTGAGTAGTTTCATTGACATTTGTGTTATGTGGAAGTCTCTTGGGGAAATTTGAACTTGGCGAAATCAGCCTATAATGTTTTTTTCTTTTTTTTTCCCCCACTGCTGGGACGCAGGCTTCCTCTAGGTGAGAGGGAGTGGGCTGTAATACACCACGCGGGTTCAGTGCTGTTGTAAGACATTGCGTGTCTTCGATATTTTGGTTTTCTCACGATGTTTTCCTTCACCGTTCTGAGAGCAGTGGTGAGGAAATAATTTACACAAATTAAAGCACCTACCTGGGTTTGAACCTACTATCTTCAACGCGTTAGTCACGGCTCTTACCACTGGGTCACCCTTTTTTTTTTTTTTTTTGTTTCGGGGTGGAAAATCCTCATGGATGTACGCCGCCCTGGGGCGGGCGGCGGGGTCTGTCAGACTCTTACTGACTAAAAACCACCCCGGTGTTCCCTCTCTCACCTACGCCGGGGGTCGCGGGAACGAACGATACTTCCGCAACCCCCGGCTGGTGCTGGCCCGCTCCTGCGGGCCTCTCCTCGTGTCAGTGGGGGGAGTGAGGTGTTAAACTCCCCCCGCGACGTCTAAGAGGGGCGCGCGTGGAACACTACGCGCCGCCGCCTCGGGTCCTGATGTGTGGGGGGCGACGGACGTACTGGGTCACCCCTGGTCTAAACTTACCGCTTATCTGGTTAAAAAAATGAAATCAAATAAAAAAAAAAGTGACACTATGTTGTAGAGCTCATTCTATTCCGTAAAATAATGGTGTCGATTCACTTGTTCACAAACTAAACTAAATTTAAGTTCAGTGCATTTTTTTCTTTCTATTTCATTAAGAAAAGGACAGAAGATAAATATTAGTTTCGTCCTGTGAAATTAGTCAGCGCCTGACGTAAATAAATATCTTTAGTATCCAATTTTTTAATCACGTCTAAACTTGTCTATGGAGTATCTTAATTTGACAGGACTAAACTAATATTTAACTTCCTTCTTTTTCTTAATGAAATAGAAAGAAAAAGATGCATAATCATCTGCCTATCCTTTTCCCAACTATGTTGCGGACGACTTCCAGTCTAACCGAGTGCAGCTCAGTACCAGCATTTTACATGGAGCGACTGCCTATCTGACGATACCCCTTGGTAATACTGGTTGTCAGACTTTCGGGCTATTGACAACCCGTAACGACTGTCAAGGATGCACGAATGACAGCCGGGCTTAACGTGTTTTCCGAGGCACGGAGGGGTCTTGGTATGTGAAGATGGTCATCCATCCACGGACCGATCGCGGCAAGCGTAGCTTTACCTGATCGATCGACCCGTGCGGCTGTTACTACTTAGCCACAAGAAAGAAAAGGATGCACAAAACTTAAATTTACTTTAGTTTGTGAACAACAGATTCGGCACCAGTGTTGAATCTAATCTAACTAGCCTGTATTGTCCCACTCACACACACACACACAATTCTGTCTGGCCAGTCCTTTCTGTAGGAGTCAAGCTCATCCGCCATCTTCTTTTCAACCGACTGCGATGTCGACGAGCGTTTAGTGGGACACAATCAGTTCTCTTAGCCCTTTTGTCAGCTGACATGCGGCAAACATGTCCAGCAAGAAAATGTATAAAATCAAACATTTTGCAGATGTATTCTTGTACTTCGCATGGTAGGCATGGTTGCAATAAAAATAAGCGAGCTATTTCGCGAAAAGATGTCACTTTCATTTTCTGATGAATTTTACTTTTATCACAGAGAAAAATAATAACCATTTCGAGAAATAATTAAGTAAAATGAATAAGTTCAGAATCATGTACTGAATTCATGGTAACAGGTTGCACGTCGATGGCTTTTTCACCCTGTATTATTTTCCAATCTTCTAAATACAAAATAGTGATTATCTCATAATAATTATTATGCCATCAAATTACAAAATATGGAAACACTATGCAAGCTAAAGTCTCTACACAACCTAATATTAATTACTCCTCTATTTCAATTCGCACAGAAAATGTTGCCAAAACTCACCAACCAATTTCTCCTATTAATTTCACAAATGTCGCGCTCAATGTGTTCATTTCGGATAATCATATAAATCCTAAGATTGTGGCGAATAAATCTGCCAGTAGCCAGACGATTTCGCCAATGGCGGCCATATTGGAAAATGTATATCATTCTGTTGATAACAGTAGAGGTTGATTTGTTTTTCGAGGAGTATGTGCGACCGTTTATATGGCTAATAAACTCTTGATTTTTAATTTGCTAGACGAAATGGACAGCTTCGATTGGCCTTTTTTTTCATATTGACAGTGCTTATTACTAAGCAGCTGTCATTTAAATATATCAATTAAAAAATCTGAGTGTAAATGTCTTGCTTTTAGTATTAGTGACGGCGGGTAAGACAACATTCGCACGGACGTAAAAGTATCGCGACGGGATTTTATGGCGCACTGGATTTTTAACTCACGGTATTGAGCCGAGCGTTGAGCATCCAACAGCGCATCCAAGTGCGTCAATAAAACACGCGGTTGAATTTTCAACTCTCGGCGCTACACCGTGCGTTGAAAATCCAATGCCCAAAAACAAAATTGCCGCGAGAAAAACGTTCCCGTACGAATCTGGGCTTACGGCCGTGACCCAGAGAGACAGTCTACTTTGTGTAAATTATTTCATCGCTACTGATCTCAAAACGATAAGGGAAAACATTGGGGAAAACTGACATGTCCTAGAACAAAAATTCGAAGACATGTGACATGTACCAACCCGCACTGGGGCGCGTGATAGTGGCCGGTTTGCGCTGTGTCCCAGCAGTGGGAATATTATAGGCTAGGCAAAATGCCTTGCTTTGGGCTGGGTAAGGTCTTTAGGGAGTCATAAAAGGTATCATGCATCTCAATTTTAAACTGAGATATTTGAAATTATGTTTGTTCTTTAGTTTTAAATCGAGATTTATGACTGGACATCATTCTAAAGAATACATAGTACATATTTGAAAGTTGATTTAGACCTCTAAGTGGTCATCATACACGAGCGACACCTGCAAGCGGCAGAGTCAACTTCACCCCTTGACGTACACTTACGACGCACACTAAGAGCAGTAGATATTTGAAATGATTTATATTGACATTTCCTTCACAATGGACACAAAAACCATGTTATTTTATTCAGTTTATACTGAAAATGCTTTTTCTTTTACTATGAAGACACTTTACTTTTCGAAGAAATGCGCTACGTAACAAAATAATACTGAAAAAAGAAAATTCCTGAAATATTCCATGCACGAATCATACTGAAAACAGTACTTTGCTTATACCAATAAACATAATATGACAGAATAACATCAAAGTTCATGATGACACATGAGACGTCACGAGTAAATATCTCGCAAAAATATTCACGACATAACTTCATCACTGAAGCTCGTCGTGTTGAAACTTCTGTTTTGTCAACATTACGTAATTCTGGCTTGTTAACCAATAAATAGGTTTTGGAGGTCAGATAATGTTCCCACTGCTGGGACACACGCCTTCTCTCTTCGAGATAGGCAGATGCTCCATGTAAAATACTGGTATTCAGCTGCGTTCGGTTAGACTGGAAGCCAACCCCAACATTTTTGGGAAAAGCTCAGACAGTTGATGACGATAACGTCATTCTAGCTTGTTCAAGAATACTGTGACAATACCTCTATAGCAGTACTGACATCAACATAGTATAGTCTCCGTTATCGTGAAGATATTGGCAGATTTTGTATCGAAATTGTTACAGCGCTAGACGGGCAGTTTTGGAACTAGTGTACTAACTATTTTGGCAAAGGAAATTATTTGTAAGGAGAATGTTTCTATAAGGCACATGGTATACCTTCTGCTTTCTCCTAAGGTTTATTAACTCAGGCAAAGACTGATGATGATCAAAGAGAAAAAAGTTAAATAAGTCTGTATATTCTGCAACTACAGATAATAAATTATAACAGCTACCTACGTTGTATTTTACCATCTCCCAACACGGTTTTCTTGTTTCTTGTTTTGCTTTTTTTTTTTCATTTCATGTCAAGGCTATTCTCCAATTTAGTTCTACTTTCCTGTTTCGATAATTCAAGGCCTTTTGTTCAGGACTCAAGGCAGAGAGCAACAAATTAATTTGCAACATAAAGGGATTGACAATACAATGAGACTGTATCGTAAAAAGCGTTGTATAAGAAACTTATGCGTATTTACTCAAAAACTTTTCTAGTACAACGTGTCGGCTGAACTCTACCAAAGGCTTTTGTAGAGACGGCCGAATATGGCCGACAGTCACACCGTATTGAGACTCCGAGAGCGAGTTACTATTCAAGTGTCTGTCAGTAGGTATGTACGAATTTTGGTTTGGTTTATGCATAAAAGGCGTTTTTATTAGAATCATCACAAAAACAATTGTAAAGGCAATGTCTACAAACGTTAAATTCAGTTTCTGGAGACAACACAAAATATTAAAATATTGTAAGTAATTATTATTAAGTAAGGCTAAGCGACAAACACATCACTCAGTGACTGACAGATTTAAACATATTTTGTATTAGTAATAAAAATTATGACAACACGTTGATTCTTATTCAAAAAGTTTTACTGGAAAATAACTAAATTGAATTTAGTTTTTAAATGAAATTAAGCGAATTTAAATTCTATCAGAAAAATAAAACCTATCCTGTCTTAATTTAAAATATAAAATATTGATAGTTTACTGAAACTGAATTGTGAAGTAGGTAACGATATTTCCACTCCTAATTTTCTTTTGAAGTAAAACTAAAACAATAATGATTTTGATCCATCTGTCTTTAATACCATGTGACTTACCAGATTATTAAATTAACAGAACACGCTTCAAAAATTGTTATTCCAATCTTGAAGCCTTATTCGCTAACCGAACATTCTCAACCTCATCACTCCGCCAACAACTTATGTACACTCCGGTGTAACAGACGGCCCGAACTTGGGCGCGCACTTTATAAAGGCAGTCGACATGTTTATGAGTAAAGTTTTCAGCTGAAGACTACTATCTGTTACTGAGAGACTTGACACTTCCACTGAGAATGGACCGACTTGGAATATTGTCGTATTCCAGCCGTGATAGATTGTGGCAAGGTGTATTGACAATATCCAACCTCTACGCAGACTAGGCCATAGTCTGCGTAGATGCAATGTTCTTAGAAGCGTCGCTGTCGTAACCTGTACCATTAGTAATGATACAAGTAATTCCTTGAAATATAGGGTTGAGTTGCATTGTTGTACTCGTATACCTACTACAAACTATATTAAGATTTGGCCCCCATAAGGTAGCTGGTGGAGTTGTAAACATGGGGGTCCTTTATAATTCTGACACGTTTAACGCTGACAATCTGGTTGAATGAAGAAGAAAGAAAATTCGTTTATTTGCGGCAAACATGAAGCAGAGAAAAAACGCAAAAAAGAACAAGTTGGGGGAAAATATGCGTCATATACACGCAAAACGGCCATCGCTCAGCATAATGCTACCACCATATGCGAGACAGAGTCAGCGCTGGTTGGTTGTGAAACTTACTACTGCTAGATGAATAAAATAAACTTAGCAATATAACAAATCGCAAACAAACCGAACCGTTAACAACGATATGAGACAAATGATGAATGATTATTACATCGAGGCAAATTAAAATGTAATCATACAATGTATCGTCCTCGCAAATAAAAATAAAATGCCAAAGTTTTTCGAAATCACAAAAGATATCACACAGTTCTCGCATCCCGAACTAAATACATACAAGTAAGGGCGACGCGTATGCAAGGTGTGTCCCACCATTTCTCGTTCCAACGACTGGCCATAACACTTCATGGCATGGCCCCTTTTACGATGTATTGTCCTTTATGGAATACGGACGACCCAGAATGGTACTTCTAAGTGTCGTACCGAGTACAAGGATTGCAGCAGTGCAGTAAGCAGTCGTAACATACACGCGCGGTGGATTAACCTCTTAGGGACACGAAACCTGTAATATTGAGATAGGATCACTAAATTTTCCCAGTCAGGATTTAGGAGGCCTACTTAGAAAAATTACAGATCTGCTGGAAGAATTTCAGATGAAATAAGCGGCACACACAAGACATAACTGAGATAAAAATAGACACATATATACAACGTGCAACGTTAAATGCGCAAAATCTCAGACACCCCAACTGATTTTTAATTCAGTTGACCTATTTCAGAGAGAAAATAAGTCATTAAAAAAATTGTAAAGGTTTTATGTGCTGTTTTAGTTTTACTGGCCATTCTGATCGTTTCTTGCGTCTGCGACGATGCTTTATCGAGGGAGGAGTCGTCACCGGGCCGCTGCGCCGCGCTGACATTGGGTTGCTTGACCTATTAATAAATAGACACGGCGACGTTTTTAATGAAGATTTTTTGAAAAATTTGACCTATATTAAAAAGTGGTTCAATTAATTCTGCTCGTTATTCTGATCAAACTATTTTCAAGTTTTGCGCATTTAACTTTACACGTTGTATAATATCTTTATACATGTTCACGCGCGATCGTATGGTGCCACGGCAGTATATTGTAAAGTTAATTATTTTGCATACTTTGTATTGTATTCATTCAAGTATTTTCTAACTGAACAGACAGCTGTGGGCTACTTCCCATTTGGTAAACTTCCCATTTCGTAAACCTCAAACTGTACCTACTAAAAAGTTGCGTTTGGTAAACATTTCGTTACTTCATACATTTAATCCCATTTGGTAAACTTTGTTAGTATTGTTATTTTTGTACGGTACAGTCAGTGTCAAATTAGTATTAAATTAGAGATGTATATATTTTTAAATGCTTCAGTCTTGAGATAGTATCTCGACCATCAAAAAGAATGGCTGATCAAGAAGAAGTAAAAAAAACGTATTAAAGTCTGTAAAAATACCACGATGCTACCAGGGGCGTTCCTTTCATTAAAGCCGAAAAGCCCGGCTTTCAGTCAAACGTGAGCCTAACAATAAAAAATTAAAAAAAAATAAAACTACACAAGTAAACTTGTAAATTAACCAACTCAATCATGTCGCAAGAATTGATAAGAATAATAAAAACTGCGCGCCCTGGCCGGCGGCCGCCTGCTATACGTTCGATGCAAGGTTGCCAGGTTTACATACTCGAAGAATAATATTTAAATCCCGCACAGTTTTCATCACGCGCACCGTTGCCAAACCTCTCCAATACCGCTATTGCGAGAACGCAACAATAAACATCGTCCCGTCTCGCTCGCACCAGCTGGCTTCTTATGAGGCTTCTGGACCTGTCACTATTTGTATACAAATGTTCACGTTGTTGATTACATCAGTATGTACTTATTTTCCAAATTGTACTGATTTTTAAGCCTGGCTTCTGATTTTTTATGAATGGAACGTAAAACGAAGCGTGTGTGTGTGTAAATAGTATGAATGAGCGCGTCGCTGTGCAAAGCTCGATCTATGGAATGGAATGATACAATTTCAAATTAGTTCAAGTTCGTTTCGAGCGGTTACTGGTGCATTTTTTGCTTGGACATTTTCTGTGAAATGAAGTGTTGTGATTAGTTTTGCGGTGATTATCTTTGTTTTGAAGTGATTAAAAAGTTTCTTGACATTAAAATGAATTCGGAAACGCTTGCAAATGTGCCTTGTGATGGATTAAAGTATGTGCAATCTTTATTCGGAAAGGTAAATACTTTCAAGTTTTACAGACGAATATAATAATCTCATTACTTCACCTAAACCTACTTTTTGAGTACCTATTTCTCAGAAATCTAAATTACGTAATAGGCATTTTAGTCGAAAATTGCCTTCAGGGTGCCTTTCCGGAACTTTTAAAGATACCTAGCTCATTTAATTGTGATCATTCCTGCGACAAGTTGTTTCGCGGAACGTGTTAAATAAGTATTCACACATATTTAATTAAGAAATAAGTACTCAAGAACAAGAACGGCTTTCCGAATTATCGAAAATTGCAATAGAAAAACAGCTGTTGGTAGAAATAAAACGTTCACCAAATTTTGACGCCGACTGATTACGCCGTTTTGAGTTAGAATATATATTTTTTATATTTTGTAAAGGCCGCTTAATTAATTGTAAAAATTAAAGCAGGCGCCAGGATCATGTTCTCTAAATGAATTGACAAAAAACGGCTTTTATCAAAGCTACTGAAGGTAAAGTAAATCTGTCTAGTAATTTTTACCATGCCTTCCGTGTGCGTGTGTGTGGTGTTTGTCATCTGTCTGTGATAAAGAAACGAAAATTGAAGAGTTATGGCTGTTCACATTGTGAGTAATTATAATTATAAATATTATCAACATCGTAAACAATGTGTAGTTAGAAATCAATCAATAACTTGTACGCCATCTAGTGGCCAGATTGTAATATTTTGCCTATAGCGACTGTTGCGAGCGAGTGAAATATGAACTAACTCTGAGCTCTGTTGTGCCAATAATGTTAATAGATGGCTCTTATACGTCTTATCATATTTTACACGAAACTGATAATATGAAAATGAAAAAGTTGCGATTTTGTAAAGGATTACCAATACTTTGAGTATATAATTTATAATATAAGAAAAAAATGGTGCTATTAAAAAACATTTCATTTTAATTGCTAATAGCAAAAAGTTACAATTATGAAATAAGAATATTAGTAAGAACTAAAACGAATCAGTCGGTAGGCACAACTTGTGACAGGCGATACGGTAGGTAGGTACTTAGTTTTTTTTTTTTAAGTATGTTGGCTTGCCCTAAGTTTAACCACTAGGCACGCCACTGGATGCTACTAAAAATACCACGTGCTTTTCCCGCAAAAGAAGCACCGAGCGGGTTCTCAGGTAGGGATTTATTGTCCTTACCATCGTTTTAAACAAAAGGTGTGAATGAGATAGACATAAGTAAGTATACGTAAATTATATCTATTACCGGGTTTAACTTATCAGTTCACTCGTTTTATGCATAGTGCAAGGTCGTTGCAATGTCGGGTGAGGGATCTTCTAGTGGTGCAGTGAATTTAAAAATTATTAATAGTACACGAGGCGGTGAAATTTTATTACGCGCTGGGCATCAATATTATAAACAGAAAAATAATAAGGACTCAAGTTGGTGGCGCTGTGTTAATAGAAAAGATGGATGTTCAGCAAGTGTAACTTTGAATTCAAATCGAAGCCATGTATTAAGAGAAAATGCTCACTGCAGTTCTTGTATTCCGAATTTTGAAAAAAATGAAGTGAAAGTAGCCATCGAAAAATGTAAACAAACTATATGTGAAGATCTGAAGCCGATTCCAGCTACATACAGGAAATGTACTAAAAAGCTGAAAGATAATGGTTATGAAATTATTAAAGAATTACCAAATTTTGACAAAGTTAAAAGCAGTTTGTATAGACACAGAAATAGACAACTAGGAATCACAAAATCTCAGCACTCTAACTCTACAGAAATCGTGATTCCTGACCGTTTTAAAGACAATTTATTGTTTGATGAGATTGACGGTGAAAATAGAATGATTGTGTTTGGTTCAAAGAGTGCAATTGCACATTTAAATGACGTCCGTCACTACTTTGCGGACGGAACGTTCAAATGTTGTGCAAAGCCGTTTCTTCAACTATACGTTGTACACGGAGACATAGGAAGTACAGAAACTGGGACAAATATTGTACCATTTTTTTATGCAGTGTTGACAAACAAAGAAGAAACTACATATGAAAGACTGTTTTACAAACTAAAATTTCATTTACCAGAGTGGACAGCCGATATTATTACCTTGGATTTCGAAAAAGCTCCAATAAATGCAATTAAAAAGACATTTCCAAACATAATTGTTAAGGGGTGTTTTGTTCACTTTGGCAGAGCGCTATTAAGAAAGGCAAAATCTCTTGGCTTATTACAACATGAAGAATCTCACTATCACGTCAAACTATGTATGGCTCTGGCACATTTACCAAAAGAAGACATAAACGATGGATGGCTATACGTTATGAGTCAAAGGTAAATTAATTTTGCAGTATTGAAATGAACGCGTTTAGTTCTGGATATTTCTTCTACCGCCATTTTCTACAGCCATTTTTATGCGTTAGAAACTAGGTAATATATGGTTTTTCGTATCATAATCTTCAACGAATTAATTCTGTTACAGTTTTGAAGAAAAAGCTATAACTGAATTCAATGATTACTTTGTGGATCAGTGGTTGGAAAATGAAGATATGATGAATATTTGGTGCTGCTACGCACAAAGACACCGCACTACAAACCTCATGGAATCTTGGAATTGGAGTTTCAATAGTGAAATTGGAAAAAGGCCATCAATTCTTTTATTTTTCGAAACGATATCAGGCAATATTAAACATTATGAAAATCTTCTGAAAAGGTACATATTTTTGTTTCAATGACCTGTATTTTTAGGCGACACATATGATAAAAATTATACATTATTACTTTAATTAATCATAACAATTTTTTACAGCTTTTATAATAATGGAGAAAGTATATCAAAACGAAGAAAAAAATCTATCCAAAATGATATACGAATTAACAATATTCTCGGCGATTACAAAAGTGGAAAAATATCATTGGAAAATTGTTTGAACGAATTATCAAGAATTGCTTGTATCACTTTATAATTTATTTATTGATTTTTAACTTTGTAGTGTAGGTAGTAAATTTTTTATGTTAATATTCCAAATCTGTGATTATATTTTATAGTTGATTTTGTGTGTAATTTTTAATGTTAATGTACCAAATCTGTGATTATTATTTGTTTTTATATTTAAAAGTTGATTTTGCATGTATTTTTTATGTTATTGTACCAAATCTGTGATTATTATTTGTTTTTATATTTAAAAGTTGATTTTGCATGTATTTTTTATGTTATTGTACCAAATCTGTGATTATTATTTGTTTTTATATTTAAAAGTTGATTTTGCATGTATTTTTTATGTTATTGTACCAAATCTGTGATTATTATTTGTTTTTATATTTAAAAGTTGATTTTGCATGTATTTTTTATGTTATTGTACCAAATCTGTGATTATTATTTGTTTTTATATTTAAAAGTTGATTTTGCATGTATTTTTTATGTTATTGTACCAAATCTGTGATTATTATTTGTTTTTATATTTAAAAGTTGATTTTGCATGTATTTTTTATGTTATTGTACCAAATCTGTGACTGTTTATTTTTATATTTTATAAGTAGTTGATTTCGTATGTATTTTTTTATGTTAATGTACATTAACATAAAAAGATAGTACCAAATCTGTGATTATTGTTTTTTTATATAAGTTGATTTCGCATCTAGATTGACTTATGTTATTAAAAAAATAAAACTTGTCATCGAAATAGTCAAATCGAACTGTGATTTTTCTTAAATTTTTTGAAAGTTATTTGTACACCCCACTTTTTATTTCTGTTTTTAAATATCAATATGTGTAAATGGCATACGTACACATAATCCGACTATTGTACCTGTGATTAAAAATATTTAACAAAATAAATGACAATGTTATCATTAGTTTCGTTTTTCTTTTTTTACTTGACTGTACCCATTTCATCTGAAAGTTTACCAAATGGGATATAACACAAAAAAATATTGAAATGTTTTCGAAATGGGACTAAATGTATGAAATGTATAATGTTTACCAAACGCAACTTTTTAGTAGGTACAGTTTGAGGTTTACGAAATGGGAAGTTTACCAAATGGGAAGTAGCCCAGCTGTGCTGCTGGGGAGTTTGTTGCGCCACTTCTTCTCCCCAACAAAAGCACTAGGAAGTGGTGAAGGGTGGGCGTTTGGGGGGACCGTCTTTTGTAATTTTGACGTTCGAAAAGTGCTGATTCAAAGATTTGAAGTTTTATGTGAAATCTCTTCCTCATATAAAAAATTTTGCAAATGCTTTTCAACCACAAAAAAACTAACAGTGCACAATCTACCCCACAACAAATGGAGCAAAAAATAAGGCAAATGATTCGTAAATAAATAAACATCACAAATCTTCCCGGGAAAGGATACGGCGGAATGACCTCGATACCTTTTTATAAGAATGGCCGCCGGAAGCACTGAATAGGGAGCGAAGAGACCGGGGAGAAAGAATTGGTCAACTGTGACCCTTTGACCTTGAAGGGTAAGATAATAAGTCCTTTTGAAGGAAATTGGACTGTGTAGTTTGATGAAACTTTCCATAATAGAGGCTTTATTCTATAGTAATGTTAGTTTGATTGTTTGATGAGTTCATAAAGGTCATATAGTTCCCGAAGGTATGGACATAGTAACTATAACTATGTAGAAGGTATGGATATAGTAGGAACTATAGTACCTCTCTGAACTCATAAAGGTCGAGTTTGTAAAGAGAGTTGTATACTTCACACTGCTTGTAAGAGAAGAGTTTTTTTATAGAAATATCAACACGCCAGTATTCCTTGAAGATTTAGACAGAGGTGTACATAATACTTCACCCAGATTTCGCCAGCTAGGATTACCAGTCAACCTTTGGGTGGTGCAGAGACAAACTGTACTACTACTGTTTTTTTCTGCACCACCTAAAGCTTGACTGGCATTAAGTCCGCCTCTGTGCCTTTATGAGCTTGAAGTATTAAATAAATAAATAAACAAGGGGCGATGCTATCAACTGTGTACAAATCCCAATAACATTTGCCCAATCCAGGACCTCACCCTCAACAGTAACACTTGCGGCTACTTGAACAACGAAGCAGCCTTTTTATAGAATGCTCCAATAAAAGTTGCCCATTCTAGAGGTCTACGAATAGAACTGTCCACACACGCCAAGTCTCTCCAAAAATGGTCACTTTTAAATAGAATTTTGCGGAGACAAAACTTTATTGGACAATAATGGGCCACACGTGGCATCGGGCTTCACGTGGACATCTATCATTGTCTACGCGCAACCTACGGGACCAAGGCGCTCACCCGCGCATCCCTCGCACCGCCCGCCCCCCGTCGTCGCCTCCAAGCCGCACGCGCCTCGAGTATGGCCACGGCTCACGTCCCGCGGCCCTCGCTCACTTGCCCTCGCGCGCCCGAGCGAAAAACACGCGCACCCTTAACCGTCATCGTCGCCGTTGTAGAACATAATTTATTGTAATATACCAGTTTTTTAATACAGTCCACTTTAATTTTATTCCGCAAGGATCAAAGACCTAACAATCATCATACATACATAATCAGCCTGTTGTGTGTTCCCACTGCTGTCACATAGGCCTTCTCTCTATGAAAGGGAATCACCATAAATACTAAACTATTAAAACTACAGACCACTAAACAACTAAAACTTCCCAAAATTCTCTTGCATTATTACAACAACTTCTGAAAATGTCAATACTCTTCGGCTTCGACAAAGCCATCCTATTTACTGCGTTGATAAAGGCCAAAATTCTCTTATTGGCTGTAGGTAGCTGTCGAAAGGAAAGAGGGTTCCCCTTAAAGGTAGTATTAGGACTAATATGAGACAATGGACAGGTGCAAAAGGTCCACTTTGTAGAAAGTACGGATATGGAGTGTGGCCAAAAATACTGTGTAGGTTACATTTGAAAATGGAACAGTGTAGATAGACATTTTTATTTCGTTTTGCGTAGAGTAGTTGTGAGTTATAGAGGGGCAATTTCCGTATTTTTAGAAAAGGTATTCTATCGGTACACGGACACGTATTCTATATCGGTATGAAACTGCCAGAAAACCTCTAATTTACCTGCATTTTTGACAAGTTTTTGACATTGATTGTTGCCGAGTTGAGATAACGACTGGAATTTGTACGGTTTTTTAAATACGAAATCAAAAGTAAAAGTCATTTATTTAAATTTGTCTGACAATCAGCACTTTTTGAACGTCAACATTACTTAGCAGTCCCCAAAACGCTCAACCTTTGCCACTTCCTAGTACTTTCGCTGGGAAGAAGAAGTAGCGCAACAAACTCTCCAGCATCACAGCTGTGTGTTCAGTTAGAATACTTGCTTCTATACAATAATAGACGCGAATTGGCCATCAGAAGTCCGATTCTGTAAACATCTCACCGTGAAAACTTAGGTGAAGTGAACGTGGAGTGAGCTGTCAGTATCATCCACCCTGATACTAGGGATTGACCAAACATGCATTTACAATCATAATCGAGATTTTAATAATATTTTTTATGCTAATTCTATTGATCGTTTTATATAATTTCAAAGCTTAGTATTTTAGTTGCCAAAACATTACGATTTTGTGGAGTTTTTAAATAAATAGCAAAACAGAAACTTAGAATCTCGAAGTTGTTATTTTTTAATTTTTTTCCTAGACTAGTCCATATATAGCGATGTTTTGGCAACTAAAAAACTAGCATTGGAGTTATATAAAATGATGAATAAATTGGCAAAAAAAAATATGACTAAATTCTCGATTATGATTGTAAATGTTTGCTTAGTCAATCCCTAGCATCAGTGGGATGACACTGACAGCTCACTCCACGCAAGTTTTCACGGTGAGATTTTTACAAAATCGACATGCAGGTATCCAATCCAGCCAGGAATTACGCTATTAATTTTTAGTCATTTCTTCTCATCCGTCAGCACGTACCAGAATAAATCGTGTCGTGTTAAAAAAATAAAGCATTCAGCAGGCTGGTAGCTTGATTGACTGTCTAAGGTGCATTGTACTAAGACCAAGTTAAGAAAATTGTGGAGGTTTTAAGTCCTCTGAACAGGCGACAATAGCGTTTTATCAAAAAACAATCCCTTTGGACTGCATCTGATATTTTTTAGAACATTATTTCACAACTACTTAGGCCGAGATCTATAAACGTTACTAGGCACGTACTTTGACTGAGCGTTATTCCTGTCACTGTCGCACAACTGTCATACTAAGCTTATAGAGATCCCAGCCATGTTTTTACTTAGCCGTCTGTGGCACGTCTAAGGTAATGGCAGGCCACACGTGTCACGCTATACTTCGCAAGTTTAGACTTGCACAAGTATGCGTGACGCCGTTGTCACCACAAATGGCTCAAATACTTCGCTAATTCATTCCACACACGTGAAAACATACAACAATACAAGAAACAACTTATCCAAGTCAAAATTTACGCAAGTACAGACGCCAGCACATCAAGCTACCCGAAACTGTCAAATTTTCCCAATCAACTTGGAACCTTATGCTTTAGCGATAAAGTTAAAATAAATTTGACAGATTGTAGTGGCTTGATGTGCTAGCGTCTGTACATAACGATGTACTTGCGCAAATGTTAACTCATGCGAATACGTAAAAACGTATCAATCAACAATCAACTCAGCCTATCGCAGTCCTCTGCTGGACATAGGCCTCTCCCAGACTGCGCCACAACACCCTGTCCTCCGCCTTCCGCATCCAGTCTACCCCAGCCACCTTCTTTAGGTCGTCCGTCTATCTAGCACCCAATTCCCACTCTGCATCTAATCCCCACTCTGTATTAAGGAGGTTACGAACGACGTATGTGGCCTGCTTAATACACAGTGGGAATTCTGCGTCTTTATTTCCAGTAATATGAAAGCAGTTATATAATATTGAGGTCCCTCCTAAGCTCACTGTTATTCGAAATGTCAAAGGCACACAAAGTATGAAGCTCTTTATTTTTCTGATCTCCTATTTCCTTATAATGATAGAATCGGAAAATAATTGGGGGCTGAGGGTGAAATATAAAGAAATGGCACACTTGCGAAGCGAGTTTTATTAATAAAAGAAAATAATTTTAAAGCTCCTGCAGACAGGCGCGACGTGATGGTGGGACGAGATTCTGGTAGAACAATTTCCATGAAGTTTTTATAGAAATAGTTCTACTAGAATTTCGTCGCGCCTGTTTGTGGGAGCCTTGAGTCGTTTTCCTCTGTTCTTGATAAAAACAGGGTTAAGGGTTCTTGTGTGTTAGGTACTAACGTAACTTTGTTTAGAAGTATTGTTCTACTTCAGAAAGACTTTTTCAGTTGCGTAGGTCGACCTTGTACATACTTGTGTCAATATTCAATGAGGATCTAAGCGCGATATTCTTTAACACAGACCATTTCTTCGAAAGTTTTGTACACAATCAACCGCAGTGCTAACACTGATTAACAATGGCACTACAAAAGTCGATCTTACTGTTAGTAGTTAAAGGAGCTATCAATATCAAATTAGTACTACCTACCTATAAGTATGCAATGTTACAGGTCTATGGAATTCCGTTTTTATTCCCCCGTAATGCACAATACAAAGAGGCAATTATGTTTTCATCGATCATATGAACCATCCAGTTAAGGATTCTTTTCAACGCTCATCCTTTTAGTCTTTCCCGTCGATTAGTATTTTATTTCTTTTTTTTACAGTTATCAAAATATAGTACAGTATCATCACAAAATTAATCATCATTTGCCTATTTATTTTGGTTGGGAAAAGGTGATCACAAAATCACCTTTTCCCAACTGTGTTGGCGTCGGCTTCCAGTCTAACCAGATGCAGCTGAATACCAGTATTTTACATGGAGCGACTGCCTATCTGACCTCCACAACCCAGTTACTGGGTAATACGATACCCCTTGGTAAGACTGGTTGTCAGACTTTCGGGCTACTGACGACCCGTAACGACTGTCAAAGATCCACGAACATGACAGCCGAGACCAACGGCTTAACGTGATTTCCGAGGCACGGAGAGGTCTTGAGTATGTGAAGATGGTCACCCATCCACGGACAAACCGCGGCAAGCGTAGCTTAACCTGATCAATCGACCCGTGCGGCTGTTATTACTTTAGCCACAAGCCCCCCGTGTAGTATCATCACAAAATAAAATACCATTTTCAATTCTCTTGCTCTAAGTCTCAAAGTTCGTCTTTATGTTGTGCGTAGGCGACATAAAGTTGCTTTTTATGCTCTAGCTAGTACAGACGCCAGCACATCAAGCTACCCGAAACTGTCAAATTTTGTCAATC
Organism: Eremobia ochroleuca; assembly: GCA_949629135.1. Classification (NCBI taxonomy): domain Eukaryota; kingdom Metazoa; phylum Arthropoda; class Insecta; order Lepidoptera; family Noctuidae; genus Eremobia; species Eremobia ochroleuca. The sequence continues at coordinate 16,445,528 of OX451403.1, read as the reverse complement.
AACTTTGAACCTAATGCTTTGGCGATATAGTTGAAAATCTATTAAAGAAATTTGAAAGATTGTAGTAGCTTGATGTGCTGGCGTCTTTACATAAAGTATTTTTTATTTTCTAAGAATAAGATAATCATGCCCAATAGCCACACGCACAATAAAACATCGCAGATTAAAGTTGTTATTTTATTTCATTTGCTTTAATTTATATCACTTCCGTGTTTTCAATCGTTAATTTAATAAAACCAGATAAAATAATTGTCATTTACTACTCAAAATCGCAAAGAAACGTTTTATATCTTGGCATTATGAAGTACCAAGTCAAATGACACATTTAAACGAGCCATTTCACCCCTCGACTTAATAAACGTCATGGGGTAAAATGGCTTATTTTATGCACTAGTTGTACAATCTGCTATTATAAAAGCCCAGAAAGAAAATTTTATCTAAACCATTAAACAACAGCACACTGCATCACGAACTTCAATTACTTCCAGAATTTCGTCACAATAAAGTATTTATAGGCAGCAGCTAAGGCCAGTGACACAAGAGGCTACACATCGCAACGACGACGCGCGACTTAAGGCGGGATTAAAGCGGTTACCCACGATCAATGAGGAGGGACGCTGCTAAAATTAACGCGAACCTTGCCTTGTTAAGCAAGGGTGGCTGAGTGAGTAATTGTCTTTTAATTCTGAATAAATGCTGCCGTGAAGAGTGTTATTATATTATTTTGCTTGGTTTGAACCTGGAATGGTGAAATTGGCAGTTTAAAAATTACTGTAGGTTCAAAAATTGGATAGATTTACTGGAAATATTTTGTTATTAATCATGACCTAAATTAACCTAACATCAACTGATACTCTGAAAACTATTTTTAAATGTCTGAAAATAACTGTAGGCTATAGATTGGGTAGATTTACCAGAAACATTTTGAAATCGATTATAAAATAATTTGGACGTTGTAAACTTGCCTAACATCAATGAGTGGTCCTCTGAAAACCGTATTTACATGTGAAAAATACAAAATTTAAAATGTATTTTCGGGAAACCCCAATTATTGCAGTGTAAAATTGTTAAATTAATATTTCCATGGTTTGCAATAGGCACAAACAATTACTACTAATATTCCTTTTTATGTCGTTTTGCAAAACGACTTTTATTGCATAACTTTGTCATGAATACAATTATAAGTGCAAAGCATTTGCGTTGCTTCTTCCACTTTAAAACTTCGAAGTGCAACATCTTTGAAAAGTTCTGAGTAAGTTACATATTCTATTTGTCTGTGATTGCTTAGTCTTGGTCCTCAGGAGCTCTTTAGTTTCTCATAGCGACCAACTATCTCTTGACATCCCATTGTGCTTCATTTTTAATTCTTTTCACTTACAACTTTATTTTTAGAAAAGCTTGTAACATACGCCCGTATTTCCCCGAAGGATTAGGCTGAATTATACCTATTGTACAGACGCCAGCGTATCGAGCTACTTGAAACTGTCAAATTTTCCAAATCAACTTTGAACCTTATTATGCTTTAGCGATAAAGTTGAAAATCTATTAAAGAAATTTGACAGATTAAAGTCCCATGTAACAGGGGGGAGCCTAGTGTCATCAACTGGGCAAGAACCCAGAATCCAGCCACTAGACCAACAAGACAAAAGTTTTTTACTGAAGCTAAAATAAAGATACAATAAAACATTAATATGAAAAGTTTCTTGTTTTCGATTTTTAGATTCCTGCACAAATGCTTTAGTTTGATGAAATATCTATCATGCATCAGAAAAAATGAATTGAAACCAATTCGGACGTAAATACAATTTTAGAAACTATTACTGTTTTGATTAAATTTTATTCAATATTTTGACAATAGAATACCAGACCAAAAATAAAAATACAAACATAAAGTGTTAGTATTATTATATTGGTATTAATGAAAAGTATGCATTGGTGGTTTTGTAAGTAATTTATATACCAATATATGTTACAGTTGGTTCAACTTGTTGTTAGGTGAGGCCCTTTTTCAGGGAAAACCAATAAAATGGATAAATTGATATAAAATCTGTGGACAGTGAAAAAGAAACATTACATGTTTCAAAACTGTAAAGCATTTTTGTTGATCACCGAAATATATATACTTTTTTTTTTAACATTGCGCCACACTAGGAATTTCTCCTGTATTGTGGGTGCTTTTACAAACATTTAAACTCACATACACAAACAGCCAGACCCTGAACAACTACTTAATAGAGCAACACATTTCACGCAGCATCTTAGTCCACAGAAAGCCTAAGCACGCAGTGGTCTTCACAAAATGTTTTCCTGCGGCGAACATAACTCAAGAATGTTGGGGACCATACGATATACGATTATAGCCGAGCCCTTCCGTGAAATGCGGAGACAAAAACACAATCATTATTCATGTGCCCCCGCTTCCCTTTTCATACACCTATTCTTATATCTTTAGTAGATATTAGATTGCCAAGAGGTCGAGAAGAAAATTAAACGTTCTTTGATTGTCTTTTCATATGATTTGTGTAATGGCTCTTGTTATGATTCGTCTGTAAGTTTGTTTGCTGGGGTAGCAGTAGAACAATATTTCTCGGCCGTTCAGTTGATGATTTTTAATTATTAAGACTTATTGATTAGTAGGTTTTTTACATTTTTGACAAGTTTTTGACATTGATTGTCACTGAAATGCGAATTCTCGAATTTAAATAATGTTCAAATCAAGATATTGCGTCTTGATTTTGAACGATTTTAAAAATTTAAGGAGGAAATTTTGAGAATTTTTGACAGATTGAGACTAAGATCTCACTCAAATGTATTGTAATGATAATTTTAAAACACAAAAAAGGAAAACTGAGATTTGTCAAAATCAAATCAACTGACGAAGTTAACTTAACAATAATTGCTTGCTATCAAGCATAGAATAGAATAGAATACTCTTTATTTCTGCGCCATATAAATTAGACATAAATATATAAATTTCACAAAGGGTGATACAACGGGTGATCTTATACCTAAGAGCGATCTTTTAAAGACAACTTTTGGACGAATTAAAAAGGGGAAGGAGATACAAATATTGTAAGTATTCTGTGGTGTACCAATTAAATAATACAATAAATACATACATAAAGTATATTATACTAATCTGAATAAAAAAAAATATATATATAATATTAAACATGAAACAGGAGCAAAGAAAATATAATGAATATAATGATGATGTTTAAGGAGAGAGGAAGTTCTTTTTTATCATAATTTTAAAAGTGGACAAAAATTGAGCACGCCTTACTGACACGGGCAAGTCATTCCATAACCGTACTGCTTGAACAATAAAAGATTTGTCATATAAACTGGTGGAATGCATCGGCAATACCTATTAAGTTTGTCATAAGAAGAGGTTTTAGGATAAATTTAATTTTAACTTGATTTCACTCAAGTGACACACCACAATTTTATAAGATACACACAACTTCTAAAAGCTCAATTTCGACAAAACACACTCCACAATCTTACAAGATAATATCTACAGCTTCTATAAGATCAATTCCAAGAAAACACGACACATGACACAGTTTCACATGCGAGCATAACCAATCTTTAAGTCGTCAAGTACCCAATTAGCAAAGTAATAAGATATACTTAATTAGTGAGGTGGGTTCCTTACCCACATGAAGCCTCTTGAGCGGTATTGAAGTATCACAAGATATTTACTTTGTGTTTGTGTACCGCTCGCGATTTCTTCTGTCGCTGGGTATGTAGTATTCCTAATGGTGCGTAAGTGGTTTGAAGTAAGATAGGACTATGATGTGGTTTTCGTAGTGCGCTGTTTTTGGTTTGTTATGTTATGATTATAAATAAATAAAGTCGCAAGCGCTACTATTGTGCGTGAGGTCCTGGGTTCGATACCCGTGTCATGCAATGTGTTATTGGGTTGTGCCACCTGGAATGTCTCAGTATCAGCCTAGATTTGTTCCCGGTTGATGCCAATGGGCTCGCCCTTACAACGTGGGACTCCAATATAACTGGCGAAATGTGTGTGTCCTACCATAGGTACACCTTTGTAGTGTGCAGCTCGCCTAAACTTATATTTGTAACTGCACACACTAATTATTGGTATTTATTTATTAAAATTTTATGCACAAGTAAAAAAAGTTCTGTACAAAGGCGAACTTAATGCATGAGGCATTTTCTACCAGTCAACCTTAGGATGATCCAGAGACAAAATATGGTAGATGTAACATACGGGATAGATAGCTAGGAAATTAGTATAAAATACAAGAATGTATAACAATACACGGATAGATACATTATACATACATATAACCAAAATAAACTGTCAGGAGAAAAATGATCGGTAGAGGAAAAATCGAATCCAGCATATCAGTGCTGGAATGTTACGGGTAACTTCTGACGGCATTATTACACGAATCGTTGGATTGAACACTTCTCTTTTATTTTGCCTACATCATTCTAATACATGGCAACCCTTAGCCAGCAATTAAAATTTTGTACTCACGTGAAAAGCGAAAAAGTCTGTAGTTGAAGAAATCATGAGGATTTTTGCTGATAAAAGTTTGTGAAGACGGGAAATTAGAAGAAAGGAAGCAAAAACGATTTTAAAACTTACAGAAGAATCCGAATCAGAAACTTTATAGAAGAATTTGTTTGAAGAGGTGACAGCATTGAAAAGGAAGACAGAAAAGGAACGTTGCTGTCGGGTCCTGGGAGAATGCTCAAGCCTTATGATGAGAGGATATGCAGGGCGCCGGGAGATAAATTGTACGGGTCCGAAGTGGAGCAGCTGGGAGTTAGTTCGAGTCCAATGTTGCGCAGTTCATTCATCCAAGCCACGTGAGACGTTATGACCTACATACAGAAACTAGTAGAAGCAGAAAAAGAATATAGTACGCGGGATTGGATTTTCAAACAAAGGACAGTTGATGGCTGACGATGTTTTTTTATTCATTTTGAACTCGACTCTCACAAATTAAAAGTACAAATTAGAGTAAAATAAAATAAAAATGACTGTGAGCATCAAGTTCGCCGCCGTGGTAGAGGTAGCGTTCACACCAAAAATTAGTCAAACGTTTGTGGTGAACATGTCCTGGAAGCCGAGAATGTAAAGTTGACAGAGACCAGATGTCTTGGTGCGAGCCTGGCATCTACTTGAGGTCTGTCAGCTGTCGTACATGTTGATGAATCAAGACCCTATTTTGGCCAAAAATCAGCATTGCCATACAACGCGAACGTGGCGACGCACACAGCCTTTTGGGCACTTTTCCTACTGACAGCGATGCGGACGAATTTGTGGATACCCTTTGATTACGTATTTCCCCTCCTTTTTGTATAGTCGTACATTTATTATTATTAATTTAAGCTTTTAAAAGAACCCTAATAGGTATAATCGTAAAAACATCTCCCAATCAAAAACTGAAAACTGCTTCTAAACGCAGCTAATTTACAAAAGATTGAAGTTGGAAATACATCAACTCTTTATCACTTAAAAGATTCTAACAATGTCGTCAATGAATAAGTTACACGAATAAAACACTCCATCTATCACTTCACATTAATACGCCCACACGAGTCCTTCATGATACGAATAAAACTTATTCTTTTCAAACTGACACTTTTGTAGTAGAAACTCGAAATTTACGACAGAAGTTCTCTTTAGTATCTGTCAAAGCGACTTCGAGCATTGAACAAAATAGATCAGGAAAGTTGGTGGGACTTGTACCAAGTTTTTTGTTGGAGTGATGCATTACAGCGTAGTTTGATATGTCGTCTAGGTGGGCCTTAAGGGTGATGGACACGGTAAACGGATCCGGAATGAGTGTAACGTCTTTTTTGACAGTTGTCAGTGGATTTGGAGGGCTAAGGAAAATGGATGATGACGTTGCAAAACGTGTGGAAACGATAAAATAACAACTGATTGGATAACTTTATAGTCAAGGTGACAGGGTTATTAATGTCAACGGAGTTTAGTTTTCAAGTTTTTGTTGGTATATTGCTGTTTGGATTTTATTTTTGTTTCCTTTTTTTAACAATTTATTTTTTAAACTGCGTGCTATTGTTCAGAATCGGGTTCTTCTAACTAAACAAACATATATTTTGCTGGGGAGGTTGTTGCACCATTTTTCCCGAGCTAAAATACTAGAAAGTGGTGAAGGGAAGGCGTTTTAGGGGACTGTCTCTTGTTATTTTGTTGTTAAACAGTGTTAATGTATTTGTTTAATACTTTAAGCAAACAAATGTAGAGACTAATTTGAATTAATAATATTTAATTTAAATTTTATTTATGCATTTATTTTAGATAAGCTGGACTTATTTTGAACATTAACGGAACTCTTAAACTTATCTATAGCCAATGAGTTTTATGTAATGTAATGTTAAATAACTGTCTCATTTATTAATTTCAGTTGTATTCCTTGCTAAAAACTCTTTGACGCACAAAAAGAACCCTTAATTCAAAAACCCTTGTAGTGACGTAATTAAAATCGCTAAAAACGAACGTCGAAAAAAACATGGCGCTGGCGCGGAAAGAGCGGGAAAAACAATAAAATGGTGTGCGTCGAGATGGGCCCAATTTGGGATTCGACTATCAGGCACAGTTCTAACGGGTTGGTGCAGGGCTCCAGTGGGGGATCGAAGCGGAAAATTGGTTATTTATTTTTTTTTCAAAATCTCAATCATTCTCATGCAGAAGGGGGTTCTATTCTACCTTTCTAAACTACCTCATGAATATCCTGCAGTTGAAGGCAACTAAAGAATAGCGTCAAAAGTAGAGACAGCAGCATCCTGCTGTATGAAAACAAACAACATAAAACTATGATCATCAATATGATTGCCTGGTGTGCTGATATAAAATTTTCTTTCCTCCAGAGGAGTTATAGTCGACTTTCACACACAACAAATAAATAAAACCAGCAAAAGTGTTTCTACATAATTTTATTGATAATCCATTTAATACCTAATTATTACACAATTGAAATGTTAAGCGGCCAACATTTTTTACACAACCTTTTTCTTCTGGTCTTCTTTTCAATAATTGCCTCAATCACTTCATACTGCAGGCACATGGCCAGCAATTTTCTAGGCCTCTTTAAGCTTATTAAAAATACAAGCCACTGCTCTCCGCTACCAGTGAATACCCACCCAAAGCTGGCTTGATTAAATTTGCTCTTTATGTGCGTCGGAGCACTTGAAATTAAGTATCCTATGTATCATAACGGGAAGGTATCTTTTTTATCATTTCGACATGAGACGACAGAACGTAATTTGTTTTACTTAATGGGATTATAATTTAGATTAATTTCCATAATGGACGCCTTTAAAGATGTTTCTTTTTGTTTTTAAGGAGGCTATTTTGTTTGAGATTAAGTGTTGTGGCTAACTTAAATTATGTAAGCATTTGTTATATTTTCTATCGATCATCCGTTACTTTATGCTGAAAACCTATTTATTTTTTTAATCTGTCGTTTGATCTCATGCCGTAGATTGGCTGTTATTGTTGTGATTTTGATCAGACAATCAGATAATTACCCTCTATATCTTTATTTACTTGGAGCGACTGCCTATCTGACTTCCACAACCCAGATACTGGATTATACTATACCCCTTGGTAAGACTGGTTGTCAGACTTTTGGGCTTCTAAGATCTACGAATGACAGCCGAGAACAACGCCTCAACATGATAACAGATCTATATTTTCACGTTAAAAATGTAAGGCATTGTAAGTACAACAGCTTACATTTAACGGGATCTGAGATTATCAAGTTTCAGACACTCGGTTAGACGGGAGAACGGAATGCTTGATGTGTTTTAATATCCCTTAGGCGGGAGAATCAAATATTCCAATATTTGATTCATAAATATGGAGATATTAGATTCTACCGATTTGGGATTGCAATCATTTTTGCTTCATAAATATCGCCCAGGCAAATCTTTACTATTCGGCCTATTTTTAGGAATTCTTTGTCGCTACTTTAACTGCCCAAGCATTTGAATACTTTTATTTTGAACTGGAAGATATCCCGCCATATCTTCTACCATAGGCCTATTAAAACTTAAATACACCTTACATCACGTAGTATTTAATACGTCATCTGCAAATGTTTTAAAAGTCTCAAGTTCCTCTAATTTTCCGTCATCCTTGCTGACCGGAGCACAACGATCGTGTCTGGCAATAGCAGTGCAAACAAATGTTAATCAGAGATAGATCTGAGTTTGTCTTGGGCATTAATGATAGAGGTGAACGAAAACATCGTTAGGAAATCAAGACTCATAGTTATTATAAGTCTGGAATCTCAAACCCATCTTGAGCAAGCATGGTAAACAACGATTGTGCCTTTTCTGTGTGAGAAATGGCCTTTGCCCTTCAGTGACTGGTAATATTATTACAAATACACAATCTCATTCCGATGTATCCAACCAAAGTAAAAATGAACATCAGGAGTACAAAGAGCTCTTTGCTAGTACCACGGCTAAGAATTAGGAATTAGATTCCTTCATTGAGAAAAAGACGGTATTCCCAGAATAAAACCTATTAATTTATTCCACCAACAAATTGGGCTAACAAAAAACTAATTAAAGATACAATTACAAAAGAGAATTAAATATTTGACTTGGAAAGACTAATCCAATGTTATTACGATTTCTTCTTATTTGAGCAAAATGCCAATTCAAGTTACTGGAATTTCTTCAGAAATCTGGGCAAGATGCCAGGACATACATTTTTGTAGGGACCCCGGCTGTGCTACAAAAAATGGTCAAATGTGAGTTTGAAAAAATGTTGTCCGCTCTCTTTTAATAATATTCTCCTTAGAGTGTTTTGCTTTCTTGCGTAAAAGTTTTAACTTAGATTAATGATGTGTTTTTTGTTAAACTATAATACTTTGCTTCGGATATCATCATCGTCATCATTAGTTACTAATATTTACTGTTTATTTTGGTTTCTAAATGATCGATTGATTATTTGATGATTAGCGTTTTTTTTTTTCTTGTGGAAGACTAAATTGATATCAGAAGGCCACTAATAACATCTTCGTAAATCTTGCAGTCACAAACGAGTGGTGTATGATAGTTTTATAATGATAGCTTTGTATTTGTGGCTGATTCATGAAATATAAGCAATACATCAGCAGTGGGAAAACATAGGTTAACAGAAATAAAATAGTAGTATTAATTGTACATTGTGGAATGCCTTAATTTTGTTAAAATATCTGCTCATCTTGAGGTTGTCTGGTAGAGATAACCCTCTGCAGTAAGAGAAGAAAAGTGAAAAGAATATAAACGAATTAATTTCCACAACCATTACACTATTAGTGCCAAGCCTACAGCACCATGACGTAAGCCAACATAGAGAATTGCCTCAATAGCTCCACTTAATGTACATATACATAGCTCAACACCGCACAGTATAGCACTGCATAGCTCAAACATATGTAAATGTATAGGTACGACAGGTCTATCAGCGTAGTTAATAATGGAACGGTGACCGTAATTCAATGATGGTAGTCGACCAACGTTGTAGTTTTGTAGAATAAGATAAACATTAGTGTACTCTACAGACGAAATGGAAATAGTGTAGTGGTGGGATTGTATTTCAATGTGCATACCAAAATCAATATACTCGTAGTGTGATAAACTCAGAAACAAAATGCATTTTAAAGTCGCATTATGTAACCTCACCCTAATTGCATTTTCATATCACAATCTGAAAGGTTTGGAGTTCCTAAATCATTGCTCCATATGTTGAAACATTCTTCTGCTTGACAATGTTAATTGCGCAATGAATGTTGTTGATTTGTAAAATTATTGGCATTGACATTTTAAATGTGTTACGCAAGAACCCGTAATTTGAAACTCCAGCTTTGGTGGAAGCACCAGGTGACCTTGGTGCTTGAAAAGTCCATCAAAAATCCTCTGGATCAACGAGGTACTGTCCACTATTTAAAAGTATATTGAGCTAGCTTCTGCTCGTGACTTTATCCGAGTGAAATTTCTTGCTCTCCGATCCACCCCGTTGCTTCTCATCGCCCGCCCGCGCTATTACTGCGTTTTCGCTCACAGTTCTTTGACTTTCTGTCTTCTTTTTTGATCGGCCCCTAGGGATCCTAACGTGATGTAACATAGATTATTACAGCCTTCCTCAAGAATTAGGCTGTCAAATGCTAAAAAAAATCAAATCCGACTGGTAGTTCCAGAGATTAGCGCGCTCAAACAATCAAACAAACAAACTCTTCAGGTTTATTTTTATTTATTATTCATTTATTTATTTATTTAATACTTCAAGCACATAAATGTACAGAGACGGACTTAATGCCATAGGCATTTTCTACCAGTCAACCTTTGGGTGATGCAGAGACAAACAGTAGTAGGTGCAATCATTTCAACTTTCTAACCATCTGAAAAGACAGATAGCTATGTCGCTATCATATTTTTTTTCTATTTCAGCCAAAAATTTGGCTAAACAAATTGCTCCTTTTGAGCAATGCAAAAACATTTTAAACTGTTCTGTCAATAATTTGCTCAAAATTAATGACATTAATCATCATTTAAATTAGAAATTAGGACAATAGAGGCAACCTCTAGCAAAAATGTAACTAAGGCAATTAATAACTCAAATGAAAGTGTAAAAAAATTAAACAGTATCAATCTGGTGCATCAAAATATTCAAGGATTTTTAAACAAAGACTTAGAAGTAGAATTATTCCTGAATTGTTACAATGTAGATATTCTTTGTATGACAGAACATTGGCTTAAAAGCCACCAGTTCATGTTCAATTTTAGTAATCACCAGGTTGGTAGTTCATTCAGCAGAGTAAATGCTATACATAGTGGCTCATTAATTTTAGTACATAACCAGCTTAAATTTAAGGGCCGAAAGGACATTGTGAGCCTCTCTGTTGAGCGGACAATTGAAATAGCCTGTATAGAATTGGAGCAGTTCATTATATTAAGTGTATACAGACCTCCTTCAGGATTGTATGATTGTTTTGAAAAGGTTATGGATGAAGTGTTGCACAAAATCTGTAATACAAACAAGTCCATCATCACTTGTGGTGATTTCAATGTTAATTTGTTAGAAAATTCTGGGTTAAGTACTAAAATCATAAGTTTGTTTCAGTCATACAATCTTGCTAACCTATTTTTGGAGCCCACTAGAATAACTCCTACTAGTGCCACATGCCTAGATAACATATATACAGATATTATACCAAACCACAAAGAAATGATTAATTTAATACACTCAGATCATTGCGGCCAGCTGATCACTATTACAAATCAAAACAAAAAAGTTATTAAAAAAGATATCACTGTCAACCCAAAAACAACTAAACGCTTAGAAACATTTAAAACTAAACTCTTAAGTAAATTACCACTTTTGTTGACGAATGATGACCCTAACAAACAATATAATGATTTTTTTAATATGTATTGCACACAATGTGATAAAACATTCATTCCAAAGACATTATCAGTCAATAGTAACGCTTCCTTCAGTGACTGGGCCACCATTGGTATACATAAAAGTAGAAAAAGACTTTATGAATTATATGATGAACGAATTTGTATAAACACTGCTGAATTTAATTTATATGTTAAAAATTATTCTAAAATATTTAAAACAGTCTGTAGTATGGCCAAGTCACGTTATTTGAGTTCAGAAATTAAAAATAGTAATAACATTATTAAAATGACTTGGAATGTCATTAATAGCGAAACAGGAAGGTCATGCAACCGAAGTAGTGACTACAACATTGCTATTGATGACAATGTAATTGGATCAGATTCCCAGGTTGCCGCGGCCTTTGAAAATTTCTTTGCAGAGATTCCCGTGTCAACCACTAAATCTCTAAGCTCATCACCCACTGCTGCAGAGTCTATACTTAAGGAAAACGTTCCAGTTTGTGATTCGGAATTTCACTTCGAATTTGTCACTTGTACAGATATAATTAAAACTTTTCACATGTTAAATGTTAAAAAGACTGCAGATCTATGGGGTAATTCTGTGGATGTTGCTAAGACAATTATAAACATTGTAGCACCTACTTTAGCTGTTATATTTAATAATTGTATTGAATGTGGTGAGTTTCCTGATCTTATGAAACACAGTAAAATAATACCGTTGTTTAAATCGGGTAGTACATCAGACCCTAGTAATTATAGACCTATTTCCGTACTACTCACCTTTAGTAAAATTTATGAAAAACTTATTTTAAATCAATTGCAAAGATTTTTCAATAACAATAAATTACTGAATAATAAACAGTTCGGTTTTACAAGGGGTCGTTCAACTACCGATGCCGGAGTTGAACTTTTAGGACATATTTATAGTGCATGGGAGGACAAATGCGATGCTTTGGGCATTTTTTGTGATTTGTCCAAGGCATTCGATTGTGTTCTTTATGAAACCTTAATCAGGAAACTTCACCACTACGGAATCCGGAACGCCTCTCTGGATCTTCTCACTTCTTACTTAAGTGATAGGATTCAGAGAGTTGATGTTAACGGGAAAAGGTCACCCGGATCTGTAGTAAGAATGGGGGTCCCACAGGGCTCAATACTTGGACCATTTTTATTTATTATTTATATCAATGACTTGCCTTACCTCATAAAGGACGAACATGATATAGTGTTGTTTGCAAATGACACTTCACTTTTATTTAAACTCAAACGTCAACAGCTAGTTACTGACAGTATAAATAGTGCCCTCGCAAAAGTAGTTAGCTGGTTTAATGTTAATAATCTACTTCTTAACGAAAAAAAAACGAAATGTATTAAGTTTACGATACCAAATGTTAGACAAGTAGAAACTCGTGTTCTCATAAAGGGTGAAGAGTTAAAACCCGAAAATTCCACTGTATTCTTAGGCATAACTTTGGATGCCAAGCTTCAATGGGGCCCCCATATAGATAAATTGTCAAAAAAGCTTAGCTCTGCAGCATACGCCGTTAGGAAAATTCGTGATTTAACTGATTTAGAGACAGCCCGTTTAGTTTACTTTAGTTATTTTCATAGTGTGATGTCATACGGTATTCTGTTGTGGGGAAATGCCGCCGATATTCAGACAATTTTTATTTTACAAAAAAGGGCAATTCGTTCCATTTATAAATTAAGTCCCAGACACTCCCTCAGAGACAAGTTTAAAGAGATTAATATAATGACTGTGCCTTCTCAGTACATTTATGATAATCTTTTGTATGCACATAAAAATATTAATCTGTTTAAAAAATACAGTGATATCCATAACATAAATACTAGGAACAAACACAAATTTGTTGTTCCTACAACAAGGCTCAAGAAAATAGGTGGCTCGTTTAGATGCCAATGTATACGTTTTTATGATAAACTTCCTAGCCACATTCAAGAACTAAGCATTAATAAATTCAAATCTTTTATAAAGCTAAAACTATGCCAGAAAGCCTATTATACTGTAAAAGACTATATTGAGGACAAAAAAGCTTGGGATTGAGCTGCTCCAATAGGTCTAGACAGTGAATGTTGTATATTTTTTATTTTTTGCTGATTTACAGTTTTGTTTTTTTTTTTTTTCTCTCTCAAAGTATCAATTTATATACAGAATGACATGAACATTTACCGTTTAAAGTCTTATATTATTTTAATTATTGTGAATGTGAGGACTATGTGGGTCATTGTTTCCGTTTTAATCATGGTCTGGCACTTTGAGTGGTTTATGCGGTCTACACAAATGTCCTGTCCTTGGTATTACTCGTCGAATCGTTGAGCTCCTTAAGTTCTGAGTTGAGCTGCACGGTTACTGACGAATGCGTGCACCGACTGCACAGGTCCACTCAATCTGTGTGGTTCTTTCCTCAAAAGACCACTTCAGACACCAATCTACATAGTCCTCAAAGATCAAAGATTATTTCCGGATTTTTATATACACATTGACATTGATGAATATTATATAAACAATGACATGGATATTTACTTTGTAAAGTATCTTATTTTTTATTATTATTATTGTGAGTGTGAAGACTATGTGGGTCATTTCTTTTTTCTGTTTTCCTTCTTAGTTAGTTTTAATCATGACCTGGCAGTTTGAGTAATTTATGCGGCCTACCCAAATGTCCTTTCATTGGTATTGTTCGTCGAATCGTAAGGCTCCTCAAGTTCTGAGTTGAGCTGCACGATTTCTGACAAATGCGTGCACTGACTGGACAGGTCCGCTCAATCTGTGTGGTTCTTTACTCAAAAGACCATTTCAGACACCAATCTACATGGTCTTCACATGATCTGACCAAGATTATGTCTGGACTTTAAAAGAGACTGTGACCTCTGAGTTTGTTTCGGCCTTTCTTCTCAGAGTAGTCAGATAGGAAACGCCGACCTCATCTAGTTTAAAAAAAAATATGATTGACATGTAAAAGTGTTTGTACAAACCTACTTACAGAAAATAAATCATTTATATTATTGGTATCGATATTAAATGTAGACTATTAGTATAGATTTGCAAAGCCTTTCAAAAACTGAGCAGTACCGTATTCAGTATGTCAGTACATGATAACAGTACGTTAAAAAAGATAAGTAACCCCTTACGCTAAAACACATTATTATGACAACAAAGCTCCTTAAAATCACTCTGAATGATCCCCATCACAATCTCCTGAATGTTTATGAACTGTATATACCTTAAGTATTTAAAACCTCTATGAACACGCTTATCATTTGACAAGCACTCTCCTTAATATTGATCGCTTGCTTCCAAAGGAACTCTGAAATCTTCCCTTTATGTTTCACAACGCCACATTTACTGTCGAAAAATTTCCACCACGATCTTTTTTCAAGGGCAAAAGGTCGAATTTTGAATGCGTTTGTATTTTGGGGTGGGGCAGGGTAACTTGGTAAAGATGTATCATGTTTTTTCGTCGCAAGCAGGTTGCAGGGAAAGAGTCACGCTATTATATACGCACTTAATCTGTAGCAGCGCTCCCGACCCGTAAATATTGCTTCTCGAGCCGGGGAGAATTGTTAATACGGTGCTGTGAGCTTAAATGTTATGAAATAAGCTGTTTTCAACGTTTTACGAATAATGCTTCAAGGTAATATGGGACCGGATTTATACTAAGACGCTTTATACTGCAGATGCAAGGCAAACTGCTGAATCATTCATATGAAGCGGTTCTAGTTCGCTTTGTGGATGTGAATTCAATAGAAGCTCTGTAGCCTTTTTAGTATACAAGTTTATTTGTGAGCATAATTTATTTTGATGCTGATTTTTAGAATATTATGGTAATGGGATTGCTTCTTTTAAATATAAGTGTATTTTATTGTGATTAATAATTCTTCTTAAGGGTTTCACCGCTTTCCGGTGCTGTTATATGTTTTGACTGTCCCGTTGGTTTCCTAGACGCAAGCTGCTGAGCTGGGGGGTCAGTCAGAGCGGGGGTCCTGGGTTCGATTCCCAGGTCAGAAAAATTCTTATTGGGTTTTTCGATTGGGAATTTCTTAGTAAGAGCCCGGAGTTTGGAAGGGGCGGTGTGATACCTCCGTACCTCCTAAAGCGCGTTAAACCGTTGGTCCTGTATCTGATCTCTTCAATCGTGTCGGACAATGAGAGTGAGGGAAGAGAGAGTTCACCGGTGTCTGCGCTAAAGGACTTCATTTATATATATTGCCCTTTTCTACGTCAATACATATTATAATATTTTTTTTTGTAAAATAGTTATAAGTACTTGCTAGATCAATTTTTTCTAAGCTTAAAACAATACGAATATTTTCTTGCCAATCTTACTTGTTTCTCCAATAACGATCTAATTTTCTTCACATCTTCAGTCCATTAGCTTCATATGGGATAGTTAGTCTCTAAACGACTGCCCGTAAAAAGAAATTCCTTTCTAGCTCAACCTTATAAAAACTAAATGATCACATATTGGACAAACCACAACGAGGTTCACTTAGTTCTTTATCGATGTGACAAAAAACTAACGCCTTTTGAAGCTCGCGTAATGTCTGTAATACATCTGGAAATAGTAGGTGCCCGAAAATCAGGACCTTATTTTCTCACAGAAATCTAGATTATTTCAGAGAATGCTGCACTGTTTTTTATGGCCCAGTAACTTTACGAGTTTTTCTCTATAGAAATTCTCTTGGATATTTCAAATTGCTTATGTTTCTTTGAATTTTTGGATCCCTAGCCTCCCGGGAATAAGAGAATGAAGTTTTGGGAGTGGAATAAAAATAATGTCGAGTGCTTTGGACGCTTATTTCGTGAATTGAATCTGCCGAGTTAATTGGATTTCTTTAGTATTCAGGTGGATGTTGAATATATTGTGTTCACGAGTTTTCCCTCGGGCTTGAAAGTAGTCGCGATTAAATCGAATATTGCCGCTTGATCGTTTTAACCTCTAGTCGAGACTTGCAATTTTGATGAAATTAACCTGTCTAAGAGAAGTATTCTAAATCTGACAGTCATCATCATCTGCCTAGCCTTTTCCCAAATATGTTGGGGTCGGCTTTCAGTCTAACTGGATGCAGCTGAATACCAGTATTTTACGTGGAGCGACTGCCTATCTGACCTCCACAACCCAGTAACTGGATAATACGATACCCCTAGGTGAGACTGGTTGTCAGATTTTTGGGCTTCTGACTACCCGTAACGACTGTCAAATATCTACGAATGACAGCCGCAACCAACGGTTTAACATGCTTTCCGAGGCACGGAGGGGTCTCGGTATGTAAAGATGGTCACCCATCCACAGACCAACCGCGGCAAGCGTAGCTTAACCTGATCGATCGACCTGTGCGCCTGTTATTATTTAGCCACGGGCCCCTCATTCTAAATCTGATAGTCTGCTCTAAAAATAGATAGCTCCTAAAATATTTAAGCTAAAATTACCTTTGAGAGGCAAAGCTTCTAGTCGTCAATTAGTCTTCCATTTGGAGCCATTTTAGTGATCTGCATGAGATTAGATAAGGAATCCTGTCTTTCCATTGCTTTGGCATAGTAATTCATTGCAAATTCACTCCCCGTCTGCTGCTTTTACCGTTCTCTTGGGATACCGGGTCTGATTCGCTGAGCATAATTTTATCATCTTCTATGTTATCACGTTATAAAAATACGGACTTAAAATGGGATTGCCGTGACACTTTATACTTTATTTTGAGTCTTTTAGAATTGCTGTAAGTAAGTGAATTATCATTTTAGGCACAAAATGATGTTGAATTTACCCGATTACATAGTGGCCTAAGTCTAGCAGCGGGCTGCGATAGGCTGAGTTGATTGTTTGACAGATAGGTAGCGGCCAGGTAGCTTGATTTTTGCAAATTTTAATTTTTAAAACTGTTTTAACCTGACATAGGCCGATCTGTATGGTTGTGTGTGGTTTGGAATCTATATACAAAATTATTTTTAGTATATTGCAAACCTGAATATAGTTGGTCCTGAATAAGTAACTGAATCGATTCCAATAATTTTTACACCATGTTATATTTTGTTCCAAAAATATTTAAAAAAGCTAACAAGTTGGACACCGAGCGCCAAAAAGTACATATCCGCAATCATATGTGCACAACAAAGGTCACAGCCGGTCTGCCGGTGGCGCGTGTTTAGTGGTAACCAACTTTTTGTACGGACAATCAGGTAAGATAAAAGCTTATAACTTCGTTATTTTTCATGATACAGCTTTGAAATTTTGTACATAGAATCTTTAGATACAAATACTAGACACGTGTTTCAGGTTTGCAGTATACTAAAAATAATGTTGAATATGATGTACATAATAAAGAGTATTCTATTTTATTCTGTAATAATCTTACCGTGAAAACTAAGGTGAAGTGAGCTTGATATGAGCTGTCGATAGTGTCAGTCCCTAGCACAGTGGAATGACAGCTCACTTGACCTAAGTTTTTACGGTAAGATTTATGGCTGGTAATGAACTAGTAAGTCAAAGGTAACATTCGTCCAAATCATGTCCTATGCGCCATTATATTACACAGTTTCTAAGTCAACTAAAACATTTATAAGTAATATCTCTAAGGGCTGACTTTTTCCAACGCCAGATAACTTTATCTGAGGAATAATTTTGAATTTTTGACAGTTCTTCCATAAAAAAGTGTCAGACGTCAATTTTATTCCACGAATAAAAAGTATCGTTCGATTGAAAAATCTACTCTAAGTCTGTAAATTTAACTTAAATTTTCCTTTGCAACCCCAATAAATCTGTCTACAAAGAATAATAACACTGCTAATACTTCTAAAATAGAACGTAAATGCACACCATCTGTTGTTTTTATTATTTAAAAATAATAGTTATCTGTTTCGAGCTGAAACATAAAGAAGGGAGAAGGCATATCAAATATTCATTTCGTTCGCAAGGCGGGGCCAGGATCACAATTTTTACAAACGTGAACGGGAAGAAAATTAAATTTTATACTTTATTATTCTTGTTTTAGAGTTGTTTTCAGCAATTTTATTATCTACCTTGTTAGACTTTAAAATGTTTTCTGCTTTTACGTGAAGTTGTTGGAATGACAACATATTTCTTGTTTGATCATGAATCGTTTGTTTTTGTGTTAGTAATGGAAAACGTGTTCTCATTACTGTTTCGAGTGTCGAGAGAATGATTGTGTAACAACGTTTTGTGGACTAGTAGAAATATTACTGTCGAATACTTTCATCTTTGCGTAACAAGTGTTGTGTGAGATGAATGGCTGAGGAATGATGTGATAAGGCAACGCTGTATGTTAAAAAAAATTATTGTATGTTAAAAAAAAAAATGTAAGAAAAGAATAAAAATGTCTAATTTATCGTATGGGTTTGTCACACCCTCTTTATGCTCCGAGTTGCAAAGTTTTACCTAAGCACGCCGGGGTTAAGACCTGTTAGATTAGGAGACAATTGTTATGTATTAATTTAAATTCTCGTAATTTAAAACGTCCAAAATTTAGTCGCAGTCTCATATCAGTGACAATTAAATGTCAACAAATTGTCAAAAATGTATGAAATTAGAAGTATTTTTGACAGACTGAGACTGAAATCTGAGTGTGAACTTTTTTTCTAAAAGTACGAGAACTGCCCCTCAGATCTGAAGTTATTGTTATTTCATTGAACTGCACTTTTGGAATTCACATAATTTTTGACATAAAATATAAAACTAACCTATTGTGTTTGTAATAAATGTTCAAAAAATTTACGACTTTTCAAAATTTACGTGCAAACATAAATTGTTGCAACAGAACTTGCAATCCCCTTAAGTGGTCCCCACCACTAAGGAGTTGGATGGTCGATGGTGGATAGCGGATATCTACATTAACAGTTAAAGTTGAGTAATGTGGCCATTCTGGGTAACCGGCCTCGGTGGCCGACATGGCCGGCCATTATTTTGACTTACAACTTATGGTGAGGCAGCGTTTTGACCAGTGGCTTATTTTGACAAATGGCTGTAATGGATTTATTGTCTTTGCCAAATTAGAGCATGAACTGAATGTGTTTACATGAAATCTAGTCCGGATAGAGATATTTTATTTTAAATGGGGATATTTAATAGTTTAGTAATCGGGGGAAGTACCTATATTTTTGGTCCAAAATTATTTTGACTCGCTTTATCATGTCAGTATTACTAAATATTTTATCTGATATCATTACGACTATAGCGACGATGTTGTTTTGAAAAACTATAATAGTTTCAGGGGGTAGGTACCTATACTGCTTCCTGCTATATAATATAATATAATTATAAATGTGAAAGTTTTATATGCTGATGGATGGTTTGATGTTTGGAGGTTTGTAACTCAATCACGCAAAAACGGCTGAACAGATTTGGATTCAATTTTGTAAACTGACACATAGGATTTCATGCCGGTAGTACGCTTCTGTGGAACAATTTCCGACTACCACGCAGACAAATACGCGGTTTGAAGCTAATTATTATAATTTCATGAATTATTTATTTATTTATTTCTAGGTGAACCAACAGCTATAATAAATGGATAACAATTGCATATGAAGCATAGAGCATATTTGTATATAGACTGGTGAACATGTTTTGCTCTGCTGACCACTACAATGAACGTTCAAACACAAATTAGCCATATACACCTTGCCTTGACAGATGAATCGCATTCCAGCCGTGCGATTCTGTAACCATCTCACCGTGAAAACTTGGGTAAAGTGAGCGTGGAGTGAGACGTAAATAGTGTCAATCCCGAGCATGACTCACAGCTCACTTCACCTTAGATATCACGGTGAGATTTTTCCAGGATCGACCGCCAGTTAGCTGTTATTTGGAGACAGGTACCTGCTACCCAGCTTTTTGACGTGATCTCTACTCATCTGACACCATAGTTTAGAAAAAAGGTGGCCGTACACTCGGGACACCATAGAGCAATTGGAAAATACTTTATTCAAAATAATATACACACCTATGCTTATGCAATACATCAACTAGCCTCACATTAGTAACACCGTCGAACTACATGTCACTTTTAGAGCGTACGCGAAAACTTCCAGAGTACAAGTGTCGAAAACTTTTGACAATTTTCAAAGAAGTGATATGTGGCAGGTGCTATTTAGACCAAACTTCTCACATAAGCCTGTGTTGACATGGCGTGAATGTTAATACTTTTATGTGTGTGGAACTCGCCGATAAATCTTTTGGCATTGTCCCGATCGGTTACGTGGCAGTGTCTTTTTATGGGAGTTTAAAGAGTCTATTGGAGCTATGACTATCTGGCACACTGTCGCAGTATTATTGGTTTTTTTTTTCTGGAATTCAATTTTGGAGGTGTTTAGGCGTTTTAAAAGTTAAAAGTTTAGTCAGTTTCAAGCTGTAATTGTGTCACAGTTATAATATGATTACTTGTATTGATAATTTGTTCAGTGAACTATATACAGTGTGTCCGGACATGGACTAGCGATATTCTAAATACTTAAATATAAGCTATTTTAAAGTACTATTACACTATAGGCTTGGGTCCAATACACTTCCCCGCTATGTGGCAGCCATTTTGTTTTTTTTGTTGAAATATGCTCTATGCGAGTACAAAAAAAATCATGTATCTCAAAGTTTTAGTCATACTGAGATAAAAATAGGCTTATTCGGAAGGCAATAATATTGTCTACCGTCTGCATTACAAAGCAATGTGTTCACAATTCCATAACTTTTGAAAAAAAATGTGAAAGTCGAAAAAAAAATCAAAAAATTATGCAATTCAACCAATAATGGTTAATTACTACAAAAACAACCCCGAGAACTTTTTTATTTTTTATACTAGATCGACAGTTTTTGAGCTACGCTACAATGCAACATAAAATTCACAACTGTATGTTTAATACTTTAAGAGTTATTGTTGTTTGAACATAGCGTATGCGCAAGCACAAAACGTCTTTGTTAACCGCCAGAGTGTCATTTATGGCATTCACTGTATTCCATCTGAGAGCAGGCGAGAAATACTGTTCGTTACTACCGTGAGTAAGCGAGATAGAACGTATTAGTCCACTACCTGAAACAAAATCAGTTTTAAGGACAAATTATTAGTTGGGTTAGTTTAGTTGTCCCTCGCCCTGCGTTGTGATCGCTATCGCTACTTTCACTTACCGTCCGTGCTGTTTACGTGCTGCGTTAGTGTTTTGTATTTAAAAGTGTGATAAAGTATGGCACAGCGTCAATATTCATCGCAACATATTGCTGACATACACTTTGTGTATGGCTTTTGCAATGGAAGTGCAAATTTGGCTGTACAAGAATATCGACGAAGGTACCCTAACAGGCCTACACCGAGTCGCCAAACTTTTATCGACGTGCATTCAAGATTAGCGGAAAGAGGTATTCAAAGAGCTGTTAATGAACGCAATCGCTTGGTATCGCCCGAAGATGAAGAAGAAGTGCTTAGACTAATAACCAATGATCCTAGACTAAGCGTTAGACGGATTTCAGTGCAACTTCGAATGTCTAAGTGGCATGTATGGAGAATTTTGAAAAGAGAAGGGTTACACCCTTATCATTTTCGACGGGTTCAAGACGTGATCGAACCAGATTTTGCTGCGAGATCTGTGTTTTGTTCGTGGATAAATAGAAATTTGAGACAGAACCGTAATTTTTTACAAAGAATACTGTGGACTGATGAAGCCAAATTTACAAGAGCTGGGATTACAAACCACAGAAACGACCATCTCTGGTGCTCCGCAAATCCAAGGGCGGTGCGCCCAAGCTCATTTCAACATGAATTCTCAGTAAATGTGTGGGCCGGCATAATCAACGATAGGCTGATAGGGCCATTGGAATTGCCACCTACATTAAACGGCGCTAGATTTTTAGAATTCTTACAGACACAGTTTGCGGACAGCCTCATGGACCTACCTCTATCATACCGTCGGCGTATGTGGTTCCAGCTCGATGGTGCACCCGCGCATTTTTCTCGAGCAGTGAGAGAATATTTAAATAATAATCTACAGCCGTGGATCGGTCGTGGTGGTGTAGTAGCGTGGCCGCCTCGCTCACCCGATTTGACACCCTTGGATTATTTTTTGTGGGGTCATATGAAACAAAAAGTATACGCTACAGTTCCAAATACCAGGGAAGAACTCGTCGCAAAAATTATGGCAGCCGCCGAAGAAATTAGATCCGATTTGGATTTAATTAGGCGCTCATCAACCCAGGTGGCACAGAGAGCCGTAGTGTGTCTACAAGCTGGAGGTGGCCACTTTGAGCAACTGCTTTAGATATTTTAATCTTCATTTAATATTGGAAAAAACATTAAATAAAATTCAATATGAATGTTATGTTTTTTTAATGATTTCCTGTTTAGGGTTCCGACAAAGGCCTTTTGTGCTTGCGCATACGCTATGTTCATACAACAATAACTCTTAAAGTATTAGACATACAGTTGTGAATTTTATGTTGTATTGTAGCTTAGCTCAAAAACTGTCGATCTAGTATAAAAAATAAAAAAGCTCTCGGGGTTGTTTTTGTAGTAATTAACAATTATTGGTTGAATTGCATAATTTTTTGTTTTTTTTTTCGACTTTCACATTTTTTTTCAAAAGTTATGGAATTGTGAACATATTGCTTTGTAGTGCAGACGGTAGACAATATTATTGCCTTTCGAATAAGCCTATTTTTATCTCAGTATGACTAAAACTTTGAGATATATGATTTTTTTTGTACTCGCATAGAGCATACTTCAACAAAAAAAACAAAATGGCTGCCACATAGCGGGGAAGTATATTGGACCTAAGCCTATAGTGTAATTGTACTTTAAAATAGCTTATATTTAAGTATTTAGAATATCGCTAGTCCATGTCCGGACACACGTGTAACGTTAAATGCGCAAAAACTCAGACACCCCAACTGATTTTTAATTCAATTGACCTATTTCAGGGAGAAAATAAGTCATTAAAAAAATTGTAAAGGTTTTATGTGCTGTTTTAGTTTTACTGGCCATTCTGATCGTTTCTTGCGTCTGCGACGCCGCTTTATCGAGGGAGGAGTCGTCACCGAGCCGCTGCGCCGCGCTGACATTGGCTTGCTTGACCTATTAATAAATAGACACGGCAACGTTTTTAATGAAGATTTTTTGAAAAATGTGACCTATATTAAAAAGTGGTTCAATTAATTCTGCTCGTTATTCTGATCAAACTATTTTCAGGTTTTGCGCATTTAACGTTACACGTTGTATATATTGTACTACGAGTATATACAACGTGTAACGTTAAATGCGCAAAAACTCAGACACCCCAACTGATTTTTAATTCAATTGACCTATTTCAGAGAGAAAATAAGTCATAAAAAAATGTAAAGGTTTTATGTGCTATTTTAGTTTTACTGGCCATTCTGATCGTTTCTTGCGTCTGAGACGACGCTTTACCGAGGGAGGAGTCGTCACCGGGCCGCTGCGCCGCGCTGACATTGGATTGCTTGACCTATTAATAAATAGATACGACAACGTTTTCAATGAAGATTTTTTGAAAAATGTGACCTATATTAAAAAGTGGTTCAATTAATTCTGCTCGTTATTCTGATCAAACTATTTTCAGGTTTTGCGCATTTAACGTTACACGTTGTATATTGTATTTGTATATTTTCCAGATATGATTTGTTCAGATTTAAAAATACGGTTTTGATCATAATCTAAACACAACATGCTACAGTGCTATTTGCATAGCTGTTACTCGTATCAAGTGCAAAAAATGCATGTTTAACTGGTCTTAGCTTACGAATAACATATCACACCTAGGTGTGTTACCGCAGTTAGCTGCGGTATATTCTGATCATATCTCTGAGAAAAGGTGAGTGGCATACCTGACAAGTACATTCTCGTCCCTGATAATGATCAGGGACGAGAATGTACTTGTCAGGTTAATATCAATTCTATTAAAGTCACCAAATAAAAGTTTTCCAGACTCCCAAAGTTATTTTAAGAATCCATCTTACACGTGCAAAGTTGGGATTCTAAAACCTATCCAAACAGAATAAGGGTGACAATAGTAAAACAGTGGATTCTGAGAAACAAGTTTCAGTGGACCAATAAAACAATATCTAAGAATGATCGAAAACCAAATATGCATCTAGATTAGTTCCAAATCCAGGACAAGTTAATCGTGACTTGATGTACCTTGAAACTGTTCCCAGAGAATGAGGGAAAAGTTCCTCTCCCCAACGAATGTTCGATGGAGGCAACTTTGAATTACTTTTCCCCGAGTGAAAGACGTATAATGAATCAGGTCCGTTGAAGATATTTGTTCCAAAGTCTGTGAAGAAATTTTCTAGTGAAAAGCAAAAGTTGTTCAACAAAATGATTCCTCCTGATCTTTGGCAAACACTGCTTTACATTTTGGTTGGTATTGTTTTCGAGAATTTTCTCCAAATTAAAATGGTTGCAGTCACTTTGAAGGCGAGAGTTTCTGTGTATTTGATTCTGCTGTAGTTTGTTGCGATTTCAATTTGTTTTTCGATGTATTCGTGCGCGTTAGAATTGTTCAGGTTTTGTAGAAATGTTTTGCTGGCGTTCTATTGAAAGCTAGGGAACGTGTTTTGTTTTGAAGCAGTTATGCGCGGGATACACGAGGTTAGTTTTTTTAAGGAAAGAATAGTAAGCTAGAACCTCTATACAGCGTGTAACGGAAGGGGGGTATCAACCCTGAAGAAGGTGAATGTGCTCATGAAACTCAACAACTTTCCCCAAAGAACATAGGTCGAAATATGAAAAAAAAAATCGGCCCTCCCATAGTAAATCAATCAGCTGGTAGTCAGTTTTGTAAGGGAGGGCCAATTTTTTTTTTCATATTTCGACCTATGTTCTTTGGGGAAAGTTGTTGAGTTTCATGAGCACATTCACCTCCTTCAGGGTTGATACCCCCTTTCCGTTACACGCTGTATACTATCCTGGTTTGCTGTCCTGGCTTGGCACAAGTTAGTGCTGTTTACACGCTGCTAGTACACGTTGCTAGGATCATGGCATTATGTTGAGCGATGGTCGTTTTGCGTGGATATGACGCATATTTTCCCCCAACTTGTTGTTTTGAGTGTTTGTGTTCTTTCTCTGTATCCTGTTTGCCTTTTTTTCTTTCTAGTAAATTTTAAGCCGATAGCATTGTGGTGTCTTAGTCCGTAAAGTAAAATAATCTGAATGAGTAGTATCTTCACCGGCCCCACGACGCTAGTACACAAACCAGGATAGTAAAATCAGTGGTAGGGGCGCTACTAGCTCAAAAAATGACCTCTATCCAAAATAAACTATCCTTCCTAGCTTGAAGGGCTAACTTACTAACTTTCGCAATAGTTTATTGGCCTAGAAATTAAGCTAATTATGTGTACACGAAACCAGAGTTCTTAGCTTGATCCCTTACTAACACATGCTTACCATCCTAGCTTCAAAAATAGCCTCGTGTATACCGGGCATTAGCTTTTGAATTCGTCGAAACACTTGAACAAAATGTGTCTGAGAACAATGGATTAATTTACAGAAGGGCTAAGAATTTTGTTCGACTGTACTTAAAGATACTAACGATGTTAGTATTGAATACCGTTGATTGGCTTGCTATGCAAACAAATCGATAGCAAATCCATGCGAATCAGCCCTCATAATATGATTACCTTTTTAAGTTACATAAACATGGAATTTTTTCATACAAAAAGCCCATAGAAAAGAGAATGTTCGGTTATTCCATACAAAGGTTATCTTTAAAAGATCGCTCTTAGCGATAAGGCCGCCCATTGTGTCACCCTTTGTAAAATTTCTATATTTATGCCTGTAATCTATATGGTGTACATAATAAAGAGTATTTTATTCTATTCTATTATATTATTCCCGAATTAAAAAAAAAATCAGGAGGCTTTTATAATTTCTCTTTCCATATTAACCTGATTCGGACTATTATGATTATACCCGTATTTTCAAATAAAACATAATCAAATTCGCCAAAACCGTTCTCAAGTGATGGCATTACCAATGAACGGCATTTTATTACTATTTTTCTTCTTAGCATGTCGATGGCAATCTAAAGGCGGTTTTTTTCTATGGGCCTTAGTTGCGTGAAATAAAGGAATAAATAAATAAAGGGACTGGGCAGAGAATTCGGCTACCTGTCTGGCGCCATCACTAGCGTCCATCAGTTACTGTAACGTGCAGCTGACAGGACACGTAGGACATGATATTAAATGTCCCTTCATTTCTATTTATACAGCGTGTAACGGAAGGGGGGTATCAACCCTGAAGGAGGTGAATGTGCTCATGAAACTCAACAACTTTCCCCAAAGAACATAGGTCGAAATATGAAAAAAAAATTTGGCCCTCCCTTACAAAACTGACTACCAGCTGATTGATTTACTATGGGAGGGCCAAATTTTTTTTTTCATATTTCGTCCTATGTTCTTTGGGGAAAGTTGTTGAGTTTCATGAGCACATTCACCTCCTTCAGGGTTGATACCCCCCTTCCGTTACACGCTGTATAGATAAATGGCAGCGCCCCACGGTTTCACTCGTATAAGTTTCGATCCCGTGGGAATATTGAGATAAAAAGTATCCTGTGTGTTAAACCTGATTATAAACTATCTGTGTGCCAAATTTCATAAAAGTTTGTCCAGCCGTTTCGACGAAAAGAAGCAGCAAACATAAAAACACGCACACATACATACAAACTTTCGCCTTTATAATATTAGTGTGATCATAGCCATAATCTAATACTATTAATTTACTAGAAATCGTCATAAATCTCCTCCTGAAAATAACAGCGAATTTCAATTTTCGACCTTTGCCTAGGTATATCTCGAACTAGTAGGTATGTATTTATAAGTTTTCACTCTGATTTGGGTTTGACAGTAACAGTATCAAAATGCATTAAATTCTTGTGATATTGAACTAATTGCATGTCATTTGAGGGTTAAATGCTTTTAAAATAATTGGAAACGACGGATTGACAACTTATCCTCGTTAATTCATTTGCGATCGTAGACCTAATATTAAATATTTAAACGTTTGTATTTACGTGTTTGTAAAATTATGTAATTTTTGAGTTTATTTATTAAATATTTATTTTATACTTTGAACACGCAAATGTACACAGGTGGACTTAATGCCATCATGCTGTTTATCCTGAATATTACTGAACTGAAATCGGTGAAGGGAAAACATCGTGAGGAAAACTGGACTTATACACCTGGACTTTTACTGTTATTTATTTATTAAAACTTTATGCACAAGTAAAAAAAAAGTACTGTACAAAGGCGGACTTAATGCCTGAGGCATTTTCTACCAGTCGACCTTAGGGAACAAAACCAAAACCCAACCAAAACCTGGACTTATAGTTATTAGAAGTCTGAAATCACCCGTCTTGAGCAAGCGTGGTGAGCAAATAATAGACTGTTGTTATAAGAAAATATGTTATCATAATTCCATTTTATTTTACGCAATATTACATCGAGTCTCATTGAAATAGAATGTCCCTATAATTATTATAGGAGTATTATTTTAATCTTGAATTTTCCACCCAAGATCCATGTCAAACTCTGGAACTAAAATAGACAGAAAGCTGATTCCGAAAAAAGTTATTTTAATAGCTTTTTAAAAAAAAGTACTATCTGCTCGATCTGCCTTTTAAACGATGACACTTAAAAACTTTTAAATGACATTACTTTGGAACTCCGATAAATACGAGTACGTCTAATGAAAATAGGTTTTTTTCTATGAAGCTTTTAGATTTTCTGGTTGAAAAAGATTTTCAATCTGATCGGATGACTATGGTAATTGCGCCTGGAAAAGATTGCTCTTCATCTAAACTAGTCGAAACTAATATTATAAAGAGAAAAGATTTGATTATTTTTATGCTGTTGATGTTACGCTTTCACGCTAAAACGGCTGAACGGATTTGGATGAGATGTGACAAATGAGTTGTTGACTTGAATTAGGACATAGTATACTTCTTATCCCGATATTCCCACGGGATCGTTTATAATAATAAAAATAAAACATTTTATTTCGAACTATGAGATCTATAAATTATTAGTAAACAGTTTTGCACTTAAAATACTATTCTTAGTCACTTAAAACTAAAGAAGAAAGAAAGCGAAGACCAGAAACTAGGGAACAAGTCTTCGCACAAATTGCCTTATTATGGCGGAGGAGGTATCAGTCGCCACAGCCCTCAGGATGCTACTGCGACTGCCTCATTATAATAGGTTCCCATTATAATAGGCCCCATACGCTCCCATTATAATAGGTAGGTAACTAGTTATAGCTCAGACGAGTCCTGGAGTGAAGACCGCGTACTCGTATCAGTAAGTGTAGTGTGGGACTTAACCCATAAGATGGACCGATGACCTTAAAATTTACCTGGGACAGACTGGATGTGGAAGGCGTAGGGTGTTGGTGTGTGTTGTGGTGGGTGTTGCCCACGACTCCATCCATGAGCATTAATTTGGGTTTTTTTCGAATTTATAGTATTTGATATCAACACAAATAGCGTTTTATTTTCAAAATTCATTAAAATTGGTTTAGTTTTATAAGAAATGCTAGTCATCGATTTGATTCGATTCACAGAAAGAAAGAAAATAAGTATATTTGCGATCAACATGACGAAGAAAAAACATAAAAACTAAAAAATAACACGCAAAAGGGCCATCGCTCAGCATAATGCTACGACGCTTTGCGAGACAGAGCCCCAGCGCTGGGTTTTTGCGACAGCCGGCGTTAGCGTTGATTCAATTCTCCTTTTGGCTTTCGAAGTGATGCTTAGATTACCCAAATCAAATAACTGCAGGCTGCCTGTTTATACTTCAGTCTCCTTGTCCAAAACACCCGTTGAACAATAAAGCCAGTGAACTCATTTCGATAATAACAAGCAACAGTATTACCCTTAGGACAGCCATGCTCCTAATCTCAGTACTTGTGTATCTTACCTGCGTTTTAGAACAAAATTTAGGAGTTTAATGAACTAGTCCGCCACAGAGTAACAAAGAACAGTAGGTCTAGGATTTTGATGGTTCATTTGTTTTTATGCTGTGTTATTAGAATTTTTTAGGCTACATATTCACTGACTGGTGGCTTACTTAGCTCCTAGACAGTTACTGACTTACTGAGTGACTTAGCAACTTTTTATACAAGCTAGGTGACTAGCAAAAGCGCCAAGCGCGCAGAGCGTTTGCGAAAATCTGAGCGTTCGTATCACTTCGCTACTCGCAAGGTGACTCGCTAGGCTCTAGGCGCTAAGCAAACACCAGTCAGTGCGTAGATAACCTTAAACAAATGACTTTACAAAGAGGACACATAAACTTAGCAATGGATAGATAAATAGCTGAAATGAAACATTCAAAGAAATTAATTTATTATTACGGGAATATATAGTCAATTAATATTTTTTTGAGTTTTATTTCCTAATTAAATTTCATTAGAAAGAAAAATGTAGGTAGTAAACTACACGAAATTCACATAATACAATATAATAAATAAATAAAATAAAATACGTTTAATTCAGACTAATAAAATGTCCATAATTTGTTAGTAACAATATCTTAAAACTATGTTAGTCAGAAAAATATCTTAGTCAACATGCAGCCTGATAAGCCTTCCTACAACTGCAGATTCAGGTCTCTCTGCAATCATCCTTGGGATTCCGTTGCCACTTTCTCGAATTCGGCGAATTAGTGAGGCTGAATTTTTGCGCATTATAGCGTAAAAGTCATCCACCCTCGCGTCGGCAAACATGCCCGAGGCGCTACAAAACCGAGGCGCTACAATACCAAAGTGACTTTTCCAATAATATCTAATTTTATTCTGTGAAATAAAGAAATAGAAATATGACAAAATAGGATCAGGAACATCTAATTTGATTCCGAGAAACTTAGAAATACGACCCAATAGGCAATCATTTATTTCATGAATTAATGAGAATCTTTCACCGAAATTCGCCTTTACCGCTCATCCTGTTGCTTTAAAACTCTGTAATATTCATTAAAAAAGCATATTATTCATTACAAGAATTCTTGAATTACAAAAATATTAATTGACTTATAGCATAACAAATAAGTAGTATAAGGATAATGATCTCAATATAATAATATGATTTGATTTATTTATTCTTATTTTAATTATTAATTTTTTTTATTTTGTTTCCAAAAAATTTGTAATAGGTATAAAATAAGAATGACATTGTTTATATTTTATATTATTTATTTTGTAATTAGTTGTAAGATTTGCTGTGACCTACAGGGTCCATAATTGTATATTTAGCTTTAAGCCATTATGGTATGCAAATAAATGTGAAGATAAAGATAAATAATTTAGTTTTAGAGTCATAAGCACCCGCGTGTGTTGCCCAAAACGCGCGGCTCTTAAACCGCTCTTAGCTCACTGTTTATCCACTTATACTGTGCCTTCGGCCCTGATGGGGCTTAACGACTGTTAACCGCTAATCCGTGAAACCTCGACAGTTTACATTGAACTTAGTTTAAACTTGACGAAGATTACCTTTGGTGCCAAGTTCTTGCCGCATAGTGCCCCTTAGCCTTTCCGTAATTATTGTTTATTAAGTTTACACAAAATCGGGTACGCTAGGCTAACAATAATGTGGGTGGACAGAGGTTTTGGGAAATATAGCTAGTTGTATTATTTGGAGCAGAAATGGAGATTAAATAAATATTCTGCGGAGAAGGAAATATTATAAATTATTTAGTTTAGTCAACTAAATAATTTATAATATTTCGTTGTTTTATTCAGGATGGCCAATTCGACAGTATACAACTTTAAAATAATTAAGATTATTTTTAGTATAAACGAAAACTACCAGATATTTTTCTAAAATTATATTATTCAGGCTTGGCAATTTTATATATTAAATAAGATCTTCCTAATCTCCTCCTTTATGATACTTAAAAATGCGATCGCTTTTCATCGTTTTTTTTTTTCATTTTATTTTCGCATACTTTATTAGGTATCCCAGTAACAAATATTCTGCTTTTCGTATTTCAGGATTGACCTTCAGTATGTCTGTTAATAAATGGCAAGTTTTAAAGAAAGAAAAGAAAGAAAAACTGCTCATTCTGCACAAACAAAACGCATATTACAAATAAAAAAAGACAAAATATACACACGCAACGTAGTCAAAAGCCTTTAAGTCACATAATTTGATTATTTCTTCTTTTTTTTTACAATAACTTGAATTTAATTTATCTTGTGCTCTAGATGAATTTTCTAAAATACTTTTTATAAATCTACCAATTTTTTTTTTACAAACTTCTCTTTGTGTTTTCACAAAACAAAAAAGTGTAGAACCATTGAAATAGAAATCTTTTATTACCTATGATAAAAATTTCAACAATAGCTCCTAGAAAAGTTTTGAGAAAACATGTTTATTAAAGGCAATGCTTTAGAAAGGGCTCAAACCTGAGTGACTTTTTGGATCTGATTTATAGGTCGTAGGGAGCAAATGTCACTTCTGTAGACATTCATAGCTATTCAAATTTCGTAGTGTTTCACTCTGTGTGTTGAAAGCCTTGTGTGGGCGTTGAATTACTTTCTCTGGATTCATTTTGAGCATGAATAAACTTAATTTGTTAGTGCGGTTGCCAAAGGTTTAGATTTATTTGTCTGACAATCGTAGGTACTGTAATGGCTGTCCACTAAAGTCGTTTATGCAGTGCAGGCTGGCTATAATTTAGCGCGGGTTCCATTTGAACATTCAAGCAAGTTTAGAAAGTGGGGTCAAATATTTTATTAGGTTTTTTGTTTTGGAAAAGACAGTGCTAGTTTAGTGCGCATTATTTAAAGTCAATATACACGTGAAGAAATCGTATCGTTGTTTGATTTCTTTGAAGGGCTCATCAGGCTTCACAGTACCTGTATTAGATGTTGGCCACATATGTAGTCTGTTGATCGTGGTGGACACTCTATGCCCCATTGAGATCAGACAAGGCTTGTCTACTTACGAGTATATTATAATACTATTGCACCATTTTACGAATATGCTGAACTGGGCCTATTTTGCGCAGCTGTGAGGGACACAATAAAATTTAACGATTTTTTTTCTTTTCTAATTTATGTTTTCTGTTTTTATGTGAATATTACCTGGATCAAATAAATTTATTTTCTTTCTTTTTTTCTGTCTTTCTTTCAACATTTAAAGATTTTTCTCATTGTTTAATTCTTGTTTGTTTTGCCCATCCGTTCAAGTATTATAAATGCGAAAGTAACTATTTGTAAGGATGTAAAGATCATGACCTGGGTTAGGACAAAGAATACTTTTAAACCCGCTAATCAGATCACGCGGATGAAACTGCAGGTATAAACTAGTCTACACTAATATTATAAAGATATAAAAATTGTTTGTTTGTTTCTTTGTATGTAGGGGTTAATCTACGGAACTAACAGTCGGATTTGAAAAAATATTTCTGCATTTGATAGCCCAATACTTGAGGAAGGTTATAGGTCATTTATAAGCACGCTAAGGCTCTTAGGAGTCGAGCAAAAGGAAAAAAAAAAGTCAGAAAGAACGTTAAGCGCAAACGAAGTAGTAGCACGGGCAAGCGATAGGAGGCGATGCAACAAAATTACAGTGCATATAGTTCATCAATATTTTTCATTAAAACAAAGATTCCACGATCAGATTGAGCTTTCCCCATGTTTTCCCATAAAAATAATACAACATAACGTGTTTGTGTTCAGAACATAGAAGGTACACGGTTCGCCAGAGATGTCCTCAATGAATGCATTGTGTACCTTCCTCCTTCCATTGTCTTCTCAGTGCGTAAGGGTTATACTCTCCGGTGCCGAAGGGGTTGTTAGCACGGCTTGTCTTGATCCTTCATGGGATAACATGTTAAGGGATTTTAATGGGGTGATGATATTAACATTGTTGTGTGGGTTTTAGGTAGTTTATTGTTTATTATTTTGTGATTGAATGTGAAATAATTGTTACGCCAATCGTATTGATTTCTTACTTCTAGTGTTTTTTATATTATTGTTCCTTTGTTACTCGTTTCGTCCCAAACAACCAATATGTTCTAGAAAGCTATAATGTGGCACGGATGTACATATCAATCACGCCGACAAAGTGGTAAAAAAATCATTAAAAAAAATATGGTACCTCCTGTACGCGTAAGTAAAGTGGGGATGTTTTTTTTTTATAATGTACGCCATGATGTGGGGTATCGATGGATAGGTCTTTCAAAAATATTGCGGGTTTGTGGAAACAATTTTTCGATTCAGGGATCCTTTTGTGAAATATCAAGCTTTTTTTTTTAAAGTATTAATTTTTGTTAGAGTCGTGTCCCCTGCCAGCTAAATGGTTGTTTTTGGACATGTGAAAAAAATCACGGTAGTAGTATATACTAAACGAAGTTAAAAGGAAAACTATCACAGCTGAGTAGGCTTTACAAGTTTACGAGTAATAGTCGATTAACTTACTAACGAAGACAGAAGTGCATGGAGAATTCCAAACCAAAATCGTTTGTACAGGGTTTCATCGCCTTAATAATATGTCTTGGATGACATAGATGGCGCTAGTATAGTAGTTGGATTGGAAAATATACATCTCTCGTTAAAGAACATTATCTTGTTTTTTGCTTGTTACAATATTACTTAATTTTAACACAAATTCTCCTACGACATTGCAAACCTTATAAAGCAAAGCACGTAATAACTAGGATTTGAACTCGGTGGCATAAAATTTACCGTCACCATTAGCCACTGGACCATTGCGTCATTACGTAATGAGTTGAAATTATCCTACTCTTTGTTATATTGAAGTTGTTTAGCGACTTTAACCCGTATCATAAATCTCAAAAGAATTGAGGGTAGTTTAATATTGACTGCATAAAAATCAAATCTTTTTGTTCAATCATAACGTTCTTTACTATCTTTGAGTGAGTTCAGTTACGATTGCGTTTAACAAGTTTTTAATATTTATTTTTATCATGAGTTCGCGTTCAAATATTGATATGGCTACGAGGGCCCAAATAATAGCATTGCATAATCAAGGCTTAAATTATTCTGAAATTTCGAGAGAAACTGGCTTAAACGTAAGTAATGTTTTAAAATCACTGTTCGTTATTTATTTTATCATCCATGGTTATCGATACACGAAAATAATAAATAATATATTTCCCTTATAGGTAAAGACTTTTACTTTATGGATAAAGCGGTTTCAAGAAGAGGGTTCGTTGGAACACCGTCGTAGATCCGGCAGAAGACGCCATATTGACTCAGACCAGCGTCAACTTATGGTGCAAGGTTATGAGGAAAATGGCTTTACACCAACAAGATATTACTCAGAGTTGTTTGATACATCTTTGCGGACGGTGTATCGTGCTCTTCATAGTGAAGGTCTGCATTATCGTCGACATGCTATTAAGCCATTGTTAACCGAAGCTAATAAAAGAGCACGATTGGAGTTCGCTTTGAAATACAGAAATTTCGACTGGAGCAACGTCATCTTCAGTGATGAAAAGACTTTCAAGTCTAGCCAGCACGGGCGAGTTAGATTGTGGCGTAGGAATAATACGCGTTATGATAGTGATCACGTTGTGCCTAACTCTGAATCCGGTCGTATAGCAGTGAACATTTGGGGATGGATGAGTGCTGCAGGACCAGGAGAACTTGCTGTAATACCCAGTCGTGCAAACAGTGTAAACTACATAGATGTGCTGAATGACGTCATGTTGCCCACCGTGCGGAATGTTTTTCCTGCAGAAGACATGCCAGTGATAACGTTCGTGCAGGATAATTGTCCTATACACCGTTCCATAATTGTGCAAGAGTGGTTTAGCCAGCAATCGAACATACGGATTATTCCTTGGCCTGCGAGATCGCCAGATTTAAACCCCATTGAAAATTTATGGGGCGTTATGGTTCAAAGGTGGGACAATAGGAACGAAAGGACTAAGGAAGCACTGAGTACTCACTGCATGCAGGTATGGGATTCTATACGGGGTGAAAATTTATGTGAAAAATTAATAAACTCCATGGGTTCGCGGTTGCAAGCTGTAATTGATCAAAATGGCGGATACACGAAATATTAAAAAAAGAATAATAAAGTCTTGACTATTGGATTGAGTAATAACAAAGACCGGGGTAGCTATAATTTATTTGATAAATTACAGTGATCAAATTTAGTGTAAGTGGGATAAATTTATTCACTACTTTATAACAACAAAATGTTATTACACTAATGATTTTGATTTCTTATATAATATAAGAAATTAAAATAAAAACAATATAAGTATAGATTCCTTTCCAATATAATAAATTATTTATTTATTATTATAAACAACTCGGTCCCAAAATGACAGCTATAACCCGGTCTTACAATTGTTATTGATTTTAGGTTTAGCTTCAATTTCTTCCTCGTTCTGGAACGAATACTTAAGCTATGGACCTTAGTCATAACATAATGCACAAATCAATCATTATAGTCAATACCACTAACCATAATTATGCAAAACGTAATATTTTTATAATTTATGAGTAGGTAAAATATTTATTTACAGAAGTAAGGTTGCATATAGTGAAAGGTATTATAACATTATGTAAATAAAACTAAATAATAGAAGAATAGCACAACACAGTTTTGATTTAGAATACTTATAATATCTATTATACAGTTTTACTTTGTTAATGTTTTCCATTTTGTAATAGAGTTATTCAGTTATAAATTTTACTTGTATTTCTCATAAAAAGCGAATGAAATAATTGTCAATTGGGTGTAAAACTGTTAGGTTAGGTTCTACCCTGTATAAGAAAGAAAGAAATAAATAAATTGTAGGTATTCTTCTTTGAGAATTAAATGTCTTAAACTATAATATCACTAAAATAGTTTCATTTCTTATCCTTTACGAGAATTAAACTTAGTAAATCTTAATCTGTAAGAAAAATATATCTAAATCTTACATAAATGTTTCTTACTAATAATACTAATAAATACCACCAATTATGAAATTAATTTATAACAAAAAACAAAATAAAAAAACGTTTAAAAATATAAAAAATGGAATATAAATTATATTATATAATAATTAAATATAAAAAAGTCTATTGAGAGCTGGGTTTCGAACCGGTGCCCTGTGGAACGAGCTTTGTTATAACGGCATGCTTATCCACGTGAGCTACCAATTTAATTATTATGTTAAGCGAAAATAAGAGCTACTTTGTGAATGTAAGGATTTCTATTATTTATGATCTACGCCATCTGTAGTCGAATTAACTAATATGCCAATTGGCTTATTTGGTTTGGTTTGGCTTAGATGGCGCTGTATTAAGTACTCGGAAATAAGAAAATAAAATAATTTGTGTTTATTTGAATATAAATATATTATTATTTCTTAGTAATTATTTTAGGTATTAAAATCCTTATTATGTGCCTCTGCATAATAATGTATTAAGCTTTGCAGTGTTATTTTCATGTTTGAACAGCGCCATCTAGTCGTCTCTTGAAAAGTAATGAAACGTAATGCAAAACCTCACAGTCAAAAGTCGACCTTAGGCTCTCCATGCACTTTTGTCATCAATAGTACATTTGCAGTTGCAATGTATGGGAGAACATAATTTTCAACTACAGTGTTAAGTTTGTTTTTAGGATGAATTCATTCCAACTATGGAACCCGACACGCACTTGGCCGTTTTTGTTTTACTTTTATCGATTCTTAGTGATTAAATTACCATAGACTGATAAAATGTTCGATTTCCTAATTTGTTAGGTCAGCTACCCTCAAAAAACCTTTCTTCAAAACAAGATTCATGAGATATCCTCTCTCTTCAAAACAAGATTCGAGATAGCGTCATCCACACAAGGTCTCTTCAAAACCCAACAAAAATTAATCTCACATTTTTTTGTTTATTAAAAATCTCCATTAATTTTTCTCCCCAATAAAATAAGGTACACAGTAAAATTGTAAAATTTAACCGAGATAACGAGACAGAGTATTGTGTAAAACGTCTCCGGTGGGCCGTTCATCTAGCCCAGTAGCAGCTGGCAACAACACGCGAAGGCGCGATTAAACAGACACTGTTTTTAAAATCTCAGACAATAATGTGGAATTTAAGTGGCGGTCTTTGAAACAATTTTGTTCTGGGGTTGGAATTAATTTAATAACTGAACTAGATGTGCTTGATAAGATGATGTTTTTGGGCTTATGGTCGTCGATTCACATCGCTCCATGTAAAATACTGGTATTCAGCTGCATCCGGTTAGACTGGAACCCGACCCCAACATAGTTGGGAAAAGGCTCGGCAGATGATGAGTCGTCGATTCACATGAATTTACTCGCCCAAAATGGGCAAATCGACATTTTTAACTAATATATATTTTTTTTGCATAGAAAAAAGGATATTAGCGCACAGTGATAAGAGTTAAGATAAAACGTCTACTTTTTCTTAACTTCATTAACCTTCAAGCGGGCACGCGGACATTTGTAACGCCAGCGGTCGCGCGTAACCTAAAAGACCTATAGGATATTTCAGGGATTTAAAACACTAATTATTTAATATTTTTTGTATTTATCACATTATCATTATGTTAGGACATAAACAAAATTATAAAATCAAAATAATATTCTAATTTTCTTTGGATTTGTAAGCAATTTGGCATCATAAATGTATCGAGAATCGATCGAATCGCGGTCGATTCGACGCCGCGCGACTGCTTGAAGGTTAAGTACATAAAATTCTAAATGTGCCAATTGCATACAACATATTTCTGGACTTGTCGTTTCGCCCATAAAGAAATTAACTTCGTGCCAGTCAAAAAAATCGAAATAATCGACTAACAAGCCGTTTTTAGAGTTCCGTAGTCAACAAGGAGCCCTTATAGTTTCGCCATGTCCGTCCGTTCGTCCGTCCGCTTAGCTCAGAGACTTTTAGTACTAGAAAGCTATAATTTGGCATGGATTTATACATATTTATCACGCCGACCAAGTGCGAAAATAAAATCTTGGAAAAAAAAAACGTGTTTTTTAGGGTGCCTCCTGTACATGTAGTGGGGATGTATCTTCTCACGTATACCCCATGGTGTATGGTATCGTCGGATAGGTCTTTTAAAAATATTGCGGATTTGCGAAAACCATTTTTCGATTCCGGTATCCATTTGTGAATTATTAAGCTTTAAATGGCTAATTTTTGTTAAGAGTCCCCCCAAATTCATGGCAGTAGTATATATAACGAACTTAAAAGGAAAACTATCACAGCTTTATAAGTTTACGAGTAATAGTCGACCAACTTAAATTTGCAGTTGCAATGTATGGGAGAACATGATTTTCAACTACAATGTTAAGTTGGTTCTTGGGATAAATTCATTCCAACTACGGAACCCTTCATTGTGCGTGGTCTGACATGCACTTGGCCGGATTGTTGGCATTATTGTGTGTCAACCGAAGTGAATGTTATATCTGTCACTTCTGTAGACAAAAGTGTATGAAAAGGTGTAAACAAAAAATGTACACTGGACCAGCTCTAAAATCATTTTAAAAATAGAGGTGTTATAATTATTATTTCAGTCGAATTTGCTGTACTTTTACCACCTTATAAGTTTACCAGATTCTACAATCAACGCGTCATACGCAATTGCCATAAATGCAACGCTGTGCAAACGGATCGGTTATCGTAGAATATTATTTCTGGCGCATATAATTTTATGATTCTCCCGCTTATCCTCTTGACTGTATTGTTTTTGCTGCAGATATCTACTGTAGTATATCTTTTCATTGTTTATTTTACACACAGACTCTGTAAAATCTATAAGCACTGCTACGAAAAACGAAACGGCTTCAAATAAAGAAGCAAACAAATTCCACTTAAAAATATTTGAAACGAACTATCAAAAAACACTTTCAAACTAACATTATAGAGTTTTAATAACAACTAAAACCTTTATAAGTTCGCTTTACAAAGGCACAAAATAGCGAAGCAAAAAACCTGGATACTGTTTTTTAAGCACGTTCCACAGTACTAGGGAGTCTTTTATTTTTTTACTGTATTTTTACAGTTGGACTTTTCTGTATTTTATTGCCTCCACCGGCTCCACCTACAGACAACGCTTGTCTTTTAGTCTCACAAAGAGTACCTGTGTTTCTTCTGTTAATACTGAATTCTAATTTGTTAAAGCTATGCAGATAATTGCATTTGGGGATCGAGATTTTTCGAGATTCGTGTTTAATTGTGATGTGTAATGTGATTGTTTGTTTAATGTTAATGTTGGTTTTATTTAGTGTGAGTGGAATAAAGAGTGAGTTTTTTACCTTTTTCATGTTCCTACGTAGAGGTTTCGTCTAGTTTCCTTTAGTGTTAGTAGTATGTACTAAAGTTTAGTGCCTGCTTTATGTAGGCGGTCTAGTGATTTAATAACTCTATTTTTAAGGCTAACTATACAAAATTATTTTAAGTATATTGCGAACCTGAATATACATAATTTGTTCAGAATAATTAACTGAATCGATTCTAATAATTTCTACACCATGTAGTATTTTGTCCTAAAAATATTTAAAAAAGGTTAAAAGTTGGACACCGAGAGATAATAAGTACATAATATCCGCAATCATATGCGTACAATACAGGTCACGGCCGGTTGGCCGGCGGTGCGGGGGCACCGCGTGGTAAGTGGTAACCATCTTTTTGTACGGATAAGCAGGTAACATAACAAACTTATAACTTTGTGATTTTTCATGATACAGTTTTGAAATTTTTTAGATAGATTGTTTACATAAAAATACTAGATACGTGTTTCGGGTTTCGCATATACTAAAACTAATATGTATTGTATGTACGACTAGGGAAGATTGATATTGGTTCTTATACTTTAGGTGTCATGGATAGTCTGCTCCTTTTCGTTGAATTATTGATAGGCTAACTTCACTTGCACAAGTATTTTGTTCTACCATACATAAATAAAAAAGATTTTGTCTACATTTTTATACAGCGTTGATATTATAACAACCAAATAAACTACATTCTAATTATAAATATTACAGCATCTCGAAAACAAGCATTTAGCATGTATTGCTTTATATCAATCATCATAGAATGAGAGTAGATTTAAAAACAAACCCATTGAACATACCTACCTTCTTACACAATTCCACTCTTGTTTTTAGGCTTTTCCAGCAGAATATATTAAAAACATAGTACAAGGCATGACAGTGCGTGTTTAATATTAAATATACGCAGTGCACAGCGCTTTTTCTGATACATCGTAAAAATTCACGGAACGTCGGTCATTCGGTTTTACGGTCGGCATGAGGCTGGGTTCAGATGGGACGCGGCAGGCGACTGTCAGCGAGATGCTCTGAGTTATAGGGCCACTTTTTTGTTGGTTTCTCTGTGGTACGTGTGCTTCGGAAGGTTTTAGCTGTTTTATTATTTAGGAGTCTAGTCTTTTTCGGTAGTTTTTGGCTAGTTTATTGCAGACCGTTTTGTACAACGGGAAAGCTGATCGTAGCTAGACACACAATTAAGTCAATCAAGAGCAGTCAATTAAGAGCCAAGATGACGAGGTGATTGCTCGGGTAGCAATCATCTCGTTTCCGTAGCAATCACCATGCTTAAATCTTGAGATTAAAACAAGGCTGATTTTATTATTTTAGACAATCTTACCAAATCACCTCGTAATGGGTTAGGTTTAATTTTAATGTTAGAATAAGAAGCTGCTAAAATACCTGGTTACCATACTTTTACTCACATAAGCAACATAATGTTTTTTTATAATATTTCATGATAAATTAAAGTTTAATAAAAATAAGCTTAGTATGTTACAGCAAAAAACAAAAATAGGACACTATCTTAGAATTGAAAATAACTAGAAACTAAAGGTTCTCTTGCAACATCTGAACCCACCATTATAATTCGTAGAGATGTGCTGAATTTTTGACTGACTCGCGTGTTTTTTGTTCATTTTACGGGCGTGTAGTGGGTACGTTTATGTTTTATGGCCCACCACTAGTCCGGGCTACGGTGTAGTAGGGATGTTTCTTTTGAACTTTTAATTGAGTTAAGAGTTTTGACGGCTCCACGTGTGAAGAGTATTTCGAAGTGTGATGGCTGTTTCAGATAGCCTTGTTCCCATGTGTGTTTTGTATCGCTTTTTTACTAGGCCCCGTACGTAGGGTATTGGGAGGTGACTCGATATAGGTGAAGTTTTTTTTTCGGCGTTTTATTTCGTGCCTGCAATATTACTTGTGTGGTCTTTGGGTATGAATAAAGCAGTCATTGGTAAAAAGATTTTTGGAGAATTTTGTTAGAAAAATCAAAAGTATCAGTTTAATTGCAAAACGATGGATATAATATATTTAGTTTAATCTATTTTGTAGCTAAGCAACGTTGTGCTTTGTGAGTTCTGCAAAAATTTTGTTCTAATTATCGATACTAGGTACCTACGTGAATCTGTTAAATATTTGGACATTAGCTGACCCTTTTCTTACCGAAAGGGAGAAAACTACTAGATAAGATGTATCATAGCTTTAAATAAAAAAAACAAACAAACTACGCCCGATTTAAACACATATAAATCATTACTCTAAACTTCAAGCCACTAAATCTTCCTACAATCTGCCATACACTCGCATACGTCGAAAGTTGACTACTAAAGAAAACTGTTCACGTGAACACAGACTAAGTTCTCCGCTGAATCGGACGAATTGCGAAGTCCCGATCTCTGGTGATTTTCAATAGAGAAGTAATTCAAAGTTTGAAAGCGACATACGGAATTTATTACGACATGTTTGAGTGATTTTGCTTGTTGATGTTACAGTAAAAGGGGATATCTTTCCGAGCTTAGACTTTTTTGGATTAGGACTGTTATTTGAATTTAATGGGGTAATTGCGTAACACACTATCAGTAGCTATGGCTTTCGGTTTGACAGTTCAATAACATTCATTGCGTTATTTACGCTGTTGAGCAGTTTTCGAACATATGAAGCAACATCATCTGCCTAGCTTTTCCCCAACTATCTTGGGGTCGGCTTTCAGTCTAACCGGTTGCAGCTGAATACCAGTATTTTACATGGAGCGACTGCCTATCTGACCTCCACAACCCAGTTACTGGGTAATAAGATACCCCTTGGTAAGACTGGTTGTCAGACTTTCGGGCTTCTGTCTACACGTAACGACTGTCAAAGATCCACGAATGACAGCCAGGACCAACGATCAGGTTAAGCTACGCTTCAATCAACTCAGCCTATCGCAGTCCACTGCTGGACATAGGCCTCTCCCAGACTGCGCCACAACACCCTGTCCTCCGCCTTCCGCATCCAGTCTACCCCAGCCACCTTCTTTAGGTCGTCCGTCCATCTAGCTGGGGGGCGTCCCACACTACGCTTGCCGATACGCGGTCTCCACTCCAGGACTCGTCTGCTCCACCGACCATCGGCCCTTCGACAGACATGGCCAGCCCACTGCCACTTCAGTTTGCTTACTCTGCAAGCTATGTCGGTTACTCCGGTTCTTTTCCGGATAATTTCATTCCTGATTTTATCCTTCAAAGAAACTCCGAGCATAGCTCGCTCCATAGCGCGCTGAGCGACCTTGAATTTGTGGACCAGCCCGACCGTCAGTGTCCACGTTTCAGCACCGTATGTCATGACGGGCAGGACGCACTGGTTGAAGACCTTAGTCTTCAAGCACTGAGGGATAGGTGAGGGAAGCTACGCTTGCCACAGGCCAACTGCGGCAAGCGTAGCGCATGTACCTGATCAATCGACCAGTGCGGCTGTTATTATTTAGCCACGGGCACCTCCTAATTCGTTGAACATATGAGCAACAAATTAGTAATATCCTTCAAAATAATTCAGATTTTGGTTGATAGTGTTGCGCAAGTGTTTTTGATGGTAGCTTAGGTAAAGTATGACATCTGTAGAAGAACAGATTTACCTATATATACCTATAATAAAATAGTAACGAAGTCAAATCATTGAATTAAATATTTCAAAAAAAGTTATTGCTACGAGATGTGGGAACAATTCTGATGACGAAAATTTCGTTTTAAGAACTTTTCTCCGTGTGTGTTTGTATGGATGTGTGTTCTGGATTGGTGCAAAACAACTAAACAGATTCGAATGAAATTTGGCACACAGATAGTTTATAACCTGGATTAACATATAGAGTACTTTTTATCCCCTTAGTACTTTCCCGTGGGGTATTTTCTGACATCCGCGCGGACGAACCCGTGAGCAAAAGCTAGTTGCGAAATAAATCGTCTAAAATTCTTTCGAAGATTGTTAGTACCACTATACCTACTTCTACTGTCAGACAGTATTGCTGCGTTTGTGTTGGAAGTCTTTATGTACCGTTAAAATCACAGGACAGGCGAGACATTTCAAAGTTGGCTTTGACAATGTTGATAATTTCTTTGCAGACCCCTTGAAGCATCAAGTTCGTACAAGTAGGCTGTAAGGTGAGTATAGTCCAATAGTCTAGAACATTGCCTGATAACATAGTAACACCGTTACATTGCAAACATGGACTGTCTAAAGTTTGAAATCACTAACACCCTTTATGCAAGAATGGTGATTCCTTCACTGAACCTGGACAGATGGAGCCTTCAAGGCAATCACGGAATGCTGGAAAGCATCATCCGCCTATAACGTTCCCTCAGCCAGGACACAGAGACCTCCTCTCTTTGAGAGGTAGTAGGCTATAATCTACCACACGGGCCCGGTGCGGGTTTATAGATGTGACATGTCTTAAAATGGGTCTAGGACATTACGCTTTCCTCACGATATCTTCGTTCACCATTCTGATTGGTGATACCAAACCTGAAACACTATACAACAAAAAGTCCACCTATAATATTTCGTCCGCACAATTTCTTTCCCATGATATATAGACCATACTAAGTAGTCCTCAGAGTGCGGATGAGTTTGGCTCGGGTCCAGGGCCGGATGAGTTGCTCCCAGTAACCAAACGTGAACGACATATTAAACGGTTTTTAGAGTCCATAAAATGTTATTGGTACTCTGATAGTGTCGATATTTTGAT
Source organism: Eremobia ochroleuca (assembly GCA_949629135.1). NCBI lineage: Eukaryota > Metazoa > Arthropoda > Insecta > Lepidoptera > Noctuidae > Eremobia > Eremobia ochroleuca. The sequence goes on along the minus strand of OX451403.1, from coordinate 16,401,122 downwards.
AGCAAACAGGTAAAATGAGGTGGGATTTCAATTTTATGCGCTGAGATTAGCGTGGTGGATGGTGTGTGTGTGTATGTAATGACTGTGATGTGTAGTGGTGGGTATAGATTTGGGATGCATTAAGAGCCCTCATGAGTGATGCCTAATGTAAACTGGAACACTCTTATCCCGCATTTTTTAATACGTTACTCGAATCAAAGTTACTTTTGGTTGAGAAAGATAATATTTTATCTGCACACACAGTAAAATATTATCTTTCTCAAATTAATTTAGCTTTGATTCAAGAAATTTAACGAATTAATTAAAAAAAAAAACTGTGGCTAGTTAAACCACCATTATCATTAAATTAATAATTCAAGCACATTAAGCCGTTGGTCCCGGCTGTCATTCATGGATCTTTGATAGTCGTTAGGGGTCGTCAGAAGCTGGAAAGTCTGAGAACCAGTTTTACCAAAGGGTATCGTATTACCCAGTTACGTTAGAGGTGAGAAAGGCAGCCGCGCGTTTTGTTCTCAATCGGGTCCGAGACTACCCGAATTATTGGCTTTCCAAAGACTGTTAAGAGTAGATATGGGCGGTCAAAGAAGAACTCAGAAGAAGTCAGCGAATGATTTATTACGTAACGAAGGCTAAACTTCAAACAAAATCATTTCTGAAAATACAATAATCAGCTTGTTAAAATCATTGAGATTATTCAAGTTCGTTTCATGTTGGTCTTAGTAGCTTAGTTACTAACAGCAAATTAATATTCATTTATTTTCTTTGTAAACGACCTTGGCAAAGCCACTTCCCGGAATCGAGACATTGTTGCGTAACTTGCAACCTTGTTCCGTTACATTTACCGGGAATTTCATCGAATTACTTGAAGTTGTTTTCGTAAATTTCAGAATAATATTTGCCTATTAAAGGAAAACATTTGTTGTTGAAGATCGTGTCTAGTTTACACAATAGGCAATGTCGGGTACAAAAGGGAATATAACTAAACTTATTTAGAGCGACGTACCTAAGCACATGGGAAACGTTGTCATACCAAAGTATCAAAATAGAGAACGTGAGCTTGTGCAAGAAAAAGCTAAAATCCTTACTTTTGAACGGATCATATTACAGTATTTCGGAATTTTTAATATTTATACATAATTTGCCTTTGATGTTCCCACTGTTAGGACACAGGTCTCCTCTGTTCGAGAGGGAGTCGACTAAAATCCCCCACGCGGGTCCAGTTTGGGTTAGTAGATGTCACATGTCTTCGAATTTTTGTATCTAAGACAGAATTTTTTTTATCTTCACGATGTTTTTCTTCACAATTTTGAGAACAGTGGTGGTGAAATTATTTACACTAAGTAAAGCAAAAGTAACTATACAAAAATCTATGGAGAGAATGTTGACATGCTAATAGAATACATGAATTTGTTGTCATTGACATACGTTTTGTATATTTACTCGTACATTAGTATTGTATATTGACATATGTAGTTTTAGGGTGGTTACATAAAGAAACAGGTTTCCGGTGCAGGCGAGTCTGTGCGGATCGGTACCGATCAGTGCAGGTATAATATTCCCGTGTTTTCTTTTTCACATTAGGAAACAGGTAAAACATGTAACCGTTTCCTTCCGAAGATCAACCTGCAGAGACCTGTACCGGGAGTCGGGACCGAAAACCCGCTTCTTTATGTAAGCACCCTTATTATTTATTTTCAGTCTGTGTTCACATGCAATGTATTGAAATTTTTTTCTCTTTTTATTTTAATAATAATTTATTTGTACTATGAAATGTGTGATTCTTTATGATTGTTTTTTTTTATCGTCCAGACTATTTTATTTTATTTAAATTTAGACTAGGCTGGCTTGATTACTTAATTACAAACATTTATACGCCCTCTTGAATAAAATAGCTCACTCATTATTATTTTTGTATATAAGATTATTATTGTACCTATGTTAAACAAATGAATAAATGACTTAGTCCCGGCGTTGACGTCACTTAACATAAGTTGAGTGTTAATTTATCTCATTTCATCAATAATTCATCTCATTTTTCAACCTGTGTGGCGCTAACTTCAAAATGCATCAATTGAACATTATCATCAGTAAAGTAAAGGTAAATATTTTCTAAAAAAAAAAGTCAGGAAAATTCATTGTTCAGGAAATCACCAACTTAAATTGTCCATATATTAAAATAATCACAATCTTTGGCAGAGTATGGAATACATAGTACAGCGATTCTACGGCAAATTGACGTAGGTTCTCAATTTGCTTAAAAATTAACTTCCCTGTCTGTACCTACAGTAGATTGCATCCATATTATTGAGACGTAACTGAAAAAATCATCAAAGTTGGTTCACATAGTGTTATAAGATTACAGACTCAAAGGTAAGCCGTGGGGAAAATACTCAAAAACTTAATCCCTTCTACCTTTGTTCAAGCAGTTTCAAGTCCCAAGTTTTCCCGCTGTCTAGTCCAACACTTTACCCGGTTATACCAACACAATGTTGCTATGAAATTATTAATCAAGTTTCATCAAACTTGGCCAAAGTTGTAACTCAATCAAATTATGCACACACCCTGTATAGCAGAAGGAACACGCTGTATAGCCCACTCTAAGATTCGCGTTCATTAGGCGGTGCTCATTTAGTGAACATGTGACCTATATCAGCCGGTGTGGTGTCTGGGATGAGCGTATTCATTACATATGTTTTAATGTTGAAAGTTGATGATTTATTTTTAGTACGGTTGGGGTTATTTTTAAATATATCTCTGGCAATGACTACACGGAAGCTAAATTCAAAGCCAAAGCATTTATTTAAAATAAACACATAAAAGGGCATTTTTATATCACGTCTATAAGTTAAGGATAGGGGCTTGTGGCTAAGTAATAACGGCCGCACGGGTCGGGCGATAAGGTTAAGCTACGCTTTCCGCGGTTGGTCCGTGGATGGGTGACCATCTTTACATACCAAGACCCCTCCGTGCCTCGGAAAGCACATTAACCCGTTGGTCCCGGTTGTCATTTGTGGATCTTTGACAGCCGTAACGGGTCGTCAGTAGCCCGGAAATCTGACAACCAGTCTTACCAAGGGGTATCGTATTAGCCAGTAACTGGGTTGTGGAGGTCAGATAGGCAGTCGCTCCATGTGAAATACTGGTATTCAGCTGCATCCGGATAGAACGGAAGCCGACCCCAACATAGGTGAGAAAAGGCTAAGCAGATGATGACCTTAAGTTACGGATAGGCCATGATTTGGGTTAAGACATAGGATACTTTTATCCCGGTGGTATCCAGTGGGATGATATCCGATATCCACGCGAATTCCACGAACAAAAATTATGTATCGATTGAAAAAGCAGCCCTTAGTAAGTTTGTGCAAACACTTTTACACGTTAATCATATTTTTTTAAGCTAGATGAGGTCGACGGTTCCTATCTGACTACTCTGAGAAGAAAGGTCGAAAAAAACTCAAAGGTCACAGTCTCGTTTAAAGTTCAGACATAATCTCAGTAGGGTCATATGAAGACTATGTAGATTGGTGTTTGAAATGGACTTCTGAGGAAATAACCACACAGATTGAGTGGACCCGTCAGTGCACGCATTTGTCCGAAATCGTGCAGCTCAACTGAGAACTCAGAAATTATAAAGATACCTATATTCTTAAAAAACCTAAGCACTGGACATAATTATTAGAAACTAGCTGAGCTGGTGAACTGCTGGTGGCGGCTGGTATCGTCTAAATGTATGAGAAAATAAAATTGAAAAATTTTCATTATATTTTATTCGTGATTTTTTCCCAAGGTTCAATAGTTATTCTGCCATTTGGGGCGGAGAAGCCGTTCTTGAGTGGTGTAACTATAAGTAATGCAACTTTTGTTTCCGCCGTTCGGAGAAGCCGTTCTTGAATGGTGTAACTATAAGTAATGCAACTTTTGTTTTATTTATAGAGATAGATTTGTAAGGTGTCTTTCGACAAATAATTTTGTAACAACGTTTGGTTTTAAATAATGGATTTATTACCTGTTACTGAATTATTGCCAGTTCCTTTATTTTAGTGGAGAATTATGGAAATCTAAACGTATGGACTTTTCGACATATTGGCAAGTTGCCCATTTTTAAACTGCAGTGTCACGAACTGCTACAATATGACCTATTACAGTACTAGAATTTTACTTTGTTAAGCTATAAAGTAATAAAACATCATTATTTCCATACAAAATGTCGTGTGGAAAGTATTGAGTATGAATTTGGATGGCTATATGAGTAGGGGAAGACCAAAGCTGTAAATTGTTCCCAATGAACCTTGAACCTTATGCTTTAGCGGTAAAGTTGAAAAATCTATTAAAGAAATTTGAAAGATTGTAGTAGCTTGATGTGCTGAAGTCTGTACCTTCCCGGCGTTCCGATTTACATCTGTTTTGATTATACTAACAAAATACAAATATTTATGGTCTGATATAAAGTTATTGTGATTATTAAAAGTTACATTCGGCCATCCAAACTCCTAAGCACCACCAAAACTTTCCAAAAAAAATTGAATGCAAACTCTCATAACTTGCACCATAAGTCAGTATGCGTTGTACAACAGTCACCCTTTTAGTGCGACAGGAGTTTTAGTAGGCCGAGCGTTTGTGGGTGCATTGTGGCCGTCCTCTCGCTACTCTGGGCACGGTGTGTGTGTGTGTGTATTGTGAGAGGGTCTGTATGTGTGTGTGTATACCTGTGAATGTTAATTTGTGTGGTTTCGAATTAATTGTAGAACTGTAGGACTGTGGTGTTGATTGGGGATTGGTGTTTTATGTGTGTTATATGCGACTGCAATTATTATGTACAGACGCCAGCACATCCAGCTACTATAATTTGTCAAATTTCTTTAATAGATTTTCAACTTTATCGCTGAAGAATTAGGTTCAAAGTTGATTCGGAAAAATTGACAGTTTCGGGTAGCTTGGTGTGCTGGCGCGTCTGTACTTACTTCAGGTGATTCATAAAATTTGCGGACCGTTATTGGTTAAAATGAAGACTGTTATATTTTAATCAATAATGAATCAAAGATCTTATAGCTTTGCATAGTAGACTCTCCCATATGGAAGTAGTTATCACAGGTAAAATTAGCATACGAATCTATTTATATGCCCAGTTTCACATAAATAATGCTACCAATGGTAAGCAAACCAAAACGATTCGTTTTTGTTTATAGGAATCGAGCATTACTAAAAAGCCTATTCTAATACTTTAAGGGTATCCACATACCTTCTTTTTTGGAAGATTTCTAATGCAGTTTGTATACGATTTTCGATGATATAAACATAAAGATTGGCCCTTGACAGCTCTGGACAGAGAGAGGTGGAAAAAGAGTAGGGAAGGCTTTTCCCAGCAGTGAGACATTAGTGGTTAATAACAAAAAGAGCAAACATGTTTCAAACCGTTCCGTTTTTCTTGAGTAGAATACACTGAAATGTTACACAAAACATTTAAATAAGAAAGTAGAATCATTAACCAGCAAAAACCAATATATTATTACATAAGACACATCTACCTCTAAAAGAAGCTACACACACAAACACGAAACTTATGTATTTATTAAGCACACACCATATGCTAAACAACATTATGCAAACTAAATGCCGAGACATTCGGTAAATGCGCGGATCGCGCCGAACGCGCCAACTCCTAGCAAATATTATGCTAATAAAATTACATAAGTTTTTATTAGACAAACAGTGAAAGAAACTCTATTAAATAAAGGGGAACATTGTATCGTCACAATAAGTAAAGTTGTAAGTGAAAAGTTGGGAGAAATTTGGGAGAGTACAGCTAACGGCACAGATTTGTGTACTAAAGCCAGTTATTTTCATTTTAGGAGCCAATTTTGACTTACCGTTTCTGTTGTAGGTATGACATAGCTCAATTAATCAATATGCCTATCCTTTTTCAAACTATGTTTGTTGGGGTCGGCTTCTAGCCTTACTGAATCAGCTGCATTCAGTAAAGCTCCGCGCTCAGTAACGCTCCATGTATAATACTGGTATTCAGCTGCATCCGGTTAGACTGGGAGCCCACCCCAATATAATTGGGAAAAGGCTAGGCAGATGATGATTACACACAGTGGCCTCCAAAAATTAGTTGACATTTTTCCACTTAAGCTGTGACGATACATTATCATTCAAAATAAAAACAATAATAAGGTATTCCTAAGGGATTACTTGATTATTTTTTATGATACGTCAAAGGTATCTGAATTAGTCGATAACAACGTTATAACAGTTGAAACATTTGGATCACTAGGACTTTAAATCATAATGTAGTGTGCCACAGCTGAAGTGGAAAAATGTCAACTAACTTTTGCACGCCCCTGTACCTTCTTACTTGTTCAAACACACTCACTTTTCAATAATCTTTTCAAATAATTTTCATCATTTGTGCTTATGACTGTACCCACTTACCGTGAGCGTGAAAAAAGTGTATTTTCACTTAAATTTTGTGAATTAATGCGGATTATAAAAATAAAGTAGTGGGGGAAGATGCTGTTAAAAGGGGGGGATATGTTTTTCGTAATGCGCATCAAATTTTGTGCGAGGAGTTTAAAGGGAGGATAAGGGAAACGGGTTTCATAATGCTTCCATAAGGAAGTTGGCAGTTGGTGGTAATAATATTTTAACTTTTTGCATTACGTAGGTACTACCATAACTATAATATAACACATTACAGTGAGTCATATTTTAATAAAGTCTGTTTAATAAGGTGCTTACATCCCATAGCTGACTATTTACATTAAGTAATAAATTAAATAGCTACGAGTACTATGTAACTATACAAATAAATACAAAAACAAATAGACACTTAGGCGTCGAAGTACTCGTCCGCTTCGCTGTCATCCGGAAACGTGCCCAGAAGACTGGCAGCAATGCCAAGTTGAATGGCAATTCTAATTCTGTGGCCAATGAACGAGCCTTAAATATAATCACTGGCATGATCACAACTATGCAGATGATTAAAAGGATAATAACGTCATTTTAGGTCAGATAAAAATAAAAAAACTAAATAAAAACTTTTTATTTCAGACTTTTAAAAAAAAATCCATAGTGTTAATACAAAAGAACTTAAATGGTTGTGTAAGTAGAATGGGACTTAAATGGTAGTGTTAGTACAATAGAACTTAAATGGTAGTGTTAATAATAAAAAAATAAGCAGTCGCTCAATGTAAATGGTATTTAGCTGCCTCCGGTTAGACTGGAAGCCGACCCCAACGTAGTCGGGTAAAGGCCTCAATGAAATGGTAAAATCGTACATTTCGTTATAAGACCGAATTTTACACGAAAGGTTACAAGATTCCCATGAAAAATGAACAGTAAAATACATTTTTTAACATAAGCGCTTAACTGATAAATTGATTTGTTGTTTTATTGTATGGGGGTGCATAAAAAATGACAAGCTAATTATGCATTGTCATCCAAACTGAACATGTTTGCAAAATTACAGCTCAATCGGTTGGGGCATTTTTCAAATTCATTTTCATGGATGTAAATTTTTCCAGGTTCTTGTATTTTTCTCAGTAATTACTGAAAAAAAAATACAAACTTTTATTAAACTTGCAATGTTTGTATGTATGTTAGTTTATTTTAGTAAAATTTTGCAAAGATTTGACCAAAAGACAGGCTTTACTAAATTCAGTAACGCCTTTCTTTAATTAATTACTGAGAGAAATACAAGAACCTGTAACAATTTACTAGTATTCATGAAAATGAAAATAATAAGTTATGGCTCGAAGTAGCTCGTAGCAAGCTTGACGTTACTCGCAGTGTGCATTATAGCCGGGTCGGTAACCCTTTCGCTGCAGAGGCAAGTGCGGTTGTACAATTCGGAATTAAAATTAATTATTTTACTAACTACTGTTTTTATAACAGACAAATGTGTTTATGGTGGGTCGCACATTTATTAGGCATATACAAAACAGAGAATAAAAAAGTGAAACTTTACTTACCTAGACATTAAATTCTAAACATATTATTTCAGTCATTTTTAGATAAGAAATACTCTGAAAAAAGTTAAACTGTTTCACATAGTAAGCCCTATGAAAAGAAATACAAAGGCTTTGTATTCCAAAAATAAATCTTTTAACAATTTAATACAGTTTTTTTGCTGAAAATTGTACCTCATCTGACCTCTGCCAAAAAATTAGATTTATTCGATTTAATACATTTTTTTTTGCCAAAATTTGCATCTCACCCAACAATACCTAAGTTTTCTCCGCTTTTAACATTAAATGATAAATGATTCAAGTATTTTCTGTAAGTAGGTTTGTACAAACACTTTTACATGTCAATCATATTTTTGTTTTAAACAAGATGAGGTCTCTGTCTGTCTCCTTTCTGACTATTCTGAGAAAAGAGGCCGAAAAACAAACTCAAAGGTCTCTTTTAAAGTGCAGACATAATCCTGGTCAGATCATGTGAAGACCATGCAGATTGGTATCTAAAATGGTCTTTTGAGGAAATAACCACACAGATTGAACGGACCTGTCCAGTCAGTGCACGCATTTGTCAAAAATCGTACAGCTGAACTCAGAACTTGAGGAGCTCAATGATTCGACGAACAATACCAAAGACCATTTGGGTAGCCAAATTTTTTGGTATCAACCAAAATACCTACATAATTATATCACCACATTATCCCAGTCCAAATACCTTGCATACACATGAACAAGTAAATGAAGAACGTGTTTACAGTGCCACGCAATATTATTAACATGTGCGCACAATTACACGCGCGTATTCCTGCGCATTATTATACCGCGCGCAGCTAATTCTGTGCGCAATTAAGGGTTAGAAGGCCGCGTTCGCACTAAGCGACAATGTCGGACTATGTTAGCCAAATTACACTGTAGTTGTAACGTGACTATGAAAATGTATTTTCGTGTGTTGCTGGTAGGTGTATAAAATTCAGTGTTCCTGCTATGTTGGCGATTTAAATAATTTTGTGTTTTTTTTTGACGGCACGGTTGGCGCAGTGGTTAAGCGATATATTCAATTATTATATATTGCTCATAGTCAAAATTGTCATTTAAGCAAAGTCGACCTTACTTGGTAAATTAAACATTGCGTTGCTCGTGCGGCAGGGTGAATAGAAACTGTTTTTATTTTTGATTATTTTATTTTGATTATTTTTACTATTTTGATTATTTTTATTATTTTGATTTGATTTTTAATTTAATTTAATTACTAACCCTTAGTTGATAAGTTATTGCTGTACTAACCATTGGACCAGTGTTGTCAAATTAATAAATAAATTATTATCTACATCTACATCTACACTAATATTATAAAGAGGAAAGATTTGTATGTATATTTGTAACGAATAAACTCAAAAACTACTTAACCGATTTCAAAATTTTTTTCACCATTAGAATGCTACACTATCCCCAAGTAACTTAGGCGATATTTGTTAATAGAAAAAAATAGGGGTCCTTACTAAAACTTCAATAATGTAAATCAAGGTGTAAAAAAATTAGGCATAAAACGTCTTTCATCGCATGCGCTGTGGAAACTATTGATGATAGAACAAAAAAATGTTCTAGAATATTAAATAACATATCAATATCTACAAAAAACTCCGCGATACCATACGTCCAACTATTGTAGTTATGTCACTATAACTACTTTTTGACATTTTAAAAGTTGATAGAAACGCCGACCAAAATCAGACCATGTTATCCATACCTTTTTATTGATTCTTATCCAAATAAATCATTTTGTATTCAAGACTGTTTCAATACCTGTATATTCATTTTTGAATGATTTAAATCGGACATTTCATTCAAAAATGTCCGATTTAAATCATCGAATCATCGAATTTAAAAATGTCAATCTAAACGAAAGTGGCCGGTATGGTCCCCACGCAGCGAGCAACGCGGCGAGGGAGGGGGCACCGAAGTGCGAGACGCACCCGACATTGAATGTTTTGACTTTTTTCAGAGCACATTTTTTGTTTCAGTTAAAAAGCTCTTTTCAGAACAACTTATAAACTACTTTATTCAACCTTTACTATTTAATTTTTATAGTATTCTCACACTTTTTTTTAATAAGTATTTATCAAAACTTTATAATAGTGCTTTATGTACCTACACTGTGTTTTCTTATTTTAACAAAAAATGCTATCGACGTCAGTAAAAATAAATAATAATAAATAATAATAATTTAATAATAATAATAATTTGAACAAATTGAGTCATGGACGTTTTAATTAGCATATTTTTAAGCCATTGTAAGTATTTAATTTTATTCTGCGTTTATCCCAAAATGTTTAAAAAATAAATGTCCACCCGTGCGAAGCCGGGGCGGGCCGCTAGTTAATATTATTATTATTATTACCACCTTGAATCACCAACTTTACAAGAGGCTACAACATATCTCCAACTCTACATGTTCCCCGAATACCTGACATCTGCACCCGACTGCTGTATACTCGTATACGATGTAGTTACATGCATTTATATGTTATATAATACACATGAAGATACATACGACAGCCGTGTCACGTGTCGAGCTGGTCTAATGAGATGCTTCACGCCTCGCTGTCGGGAGCAAGCAGTGCTAGTACGAGTACGTACAGACGCCAGCATATGAAGCTACCCGAAACTGTCAAATTTTCCCAATCAACTTTGAACCTTACGCTTTCGCGATAAAGTTGAAAATCTATTAAAGAAATTTGACAGGTTGTAGTAGCTTGATGTGCTGGTTCAGTTGAAAATCAGCGTCCAGCGTCAGGCACCAGTTGTCTGGCATTTTTGCTTAACTGGGCCTTTTTGGCGCAGCCGTGAGGCACATTTACTGTTTAATTTCTTACATCGGACTTTACACTTTTTTATTTGTTTTTTATCTTATGTATGTCTCAGGTGTACTGTGTGCCTTATAGTCTGTGCTAAATTAATGTATTTTCTTTCTTTCTTTCTTTCTTTGCTGCCGTCTGTACATTGATTTGTGTTTTATTAATATATTTAATGTTTGATTTTGAATAAAATTAAATACCTACTCGTAGTTATGTTTTTAGCTAAATAAGACCAGTTACCCTAATAGCGTAACACACTATCAGTCACAATATGAATCATTTTGACGGATATTGCTAATCCATTGCTTCACTTGTTTAAAAAAATTGTCTGCTCAACACCGTCAATAATGCAATGAATGTTGTTGAACTGTCAAAATGAAAGCCATTGCTACTTCTAGTATGTTGCGCAAACACTCCGATCTATAACTTGTAAGATTTTATTTTAAAAGATTCTATTTTTTAAATTCACGATCCGTTCGATCGTCCGTCCGTTCGTTCGTGTATGACCTACAAGTAGTTGTTCCGGGTCTGGCTGTTTGTGTATGTGAGTTTAAATGTTTGTAAACGCACCCACAATACAGGAGAAATTCCTAGTGTGGGGCAACGTTTTTTTAAAAAAAGAGTGAAAAGAAAGATTGAACTGAGTTAACTTCGATAGTTAAGTATAAGAATGAACGAAATACTAAAGGAAAATTAAAATGGATGCCCAATGTTTGAGTACAATGTAATTAAAGCCGACACACAAAAGGCAATTGAACAATATAACTTTAAACTATCTGAATACCATTAAACAAGCTATAATAAACTCGTTGAATTAACAGCACGGCGATATTATAGGATTTGAATTAATTCGCGCCAATTAAGTTTTATTTCAATTTGATTTCGACCAATAAGTGCTAAAGCTGCCAGTTCATTCGCGCGCTCGGCGCTTTCAATGTATAATAGACGCTAAAATTTGATTTTACATTTGCAACATTAAATTCTACGCGCAGCCTGCGTCTGATGTCTTGAATAATTCCATGCAAATATTGCCAGTATTTTACGTTATAATAAAATTGTATTGTATCATTTGCATTTATAATGCTTCAATGATCAAAATATGTATTTGATTCCAATTTGAACGGAAAATTATTTTTACTGTAAAAACAAAGTCTGTTATTTTAAAATAAGAATTAAAATGATAAAATGGCGGCACAAAGGCGTTTGTTAGGCTGCATGCACACTATTCGTCATTCGCAAGTGTCATACGCTTGACATGTTTGTGAAAGATGAATCTACATCAAAAAATTTCTCTTCCTTTGGCTAGGTCCTTGATTAAAAAAAATACCAAGCATTCGCGTGAACGAAACGCGGTCCTAACTGTTGTGTCACACTGGGGGATTTTCGTGGGCTTATGGCAGTAATGAGTGACGGGCAAAGCTGCGCTAATTGGAAAGCCTGTCTGCGATTAAAATGACGTCGTGTGATAGGCGACGCGAATTTCAGTCGCAGCTTTAATGGGGTTTCACGGTTATTTTAATGACGCCGCATATTTTTATGTGGGGTTTTTATGAGTGACGGCTAGTTAACGGATTTGCGTTAATTTCCCAGCTGTGTTTTACTAGTTCTGCACTTTTTGGTGTCGCGTGTGATTTGCTAACGTTTAGAGGATCTATACTATGTATACTGATGAGATTTAGAGGGATCGTAAAAATATATGGTCGAAATGCACTTTTTAGGCTTGTGTTTGAGAGTTGTGAAAGTATTTATTTGTAGGCGTTTTTGGTGTAGCGCGATCTCTGATATATTCATTTTAATTACCAGTACTACAGTTAACTTGTTGTACAAAATTGGACATGGAAAAACCAATTAATTCAACAGCTCAATCACTTTTATGTATATAAAAAATGACCTCCAGTTCACAATGAATTCAATCAACTCAGCCTGCCGCAGACCACAGTTGGACATAGGCCTTCCCTAAACCAACAAACTCTGTCTTTCGCATCCAGCCTGCCCCGGCCACAATGAGTTGAACAGCACTAATTAATGGTTTAAAACGATAAGGAAATCAATATCAATATCAATATAAGTTCTAATGTTATTAACTACTCTTTTAATAATGCTATAAATCTATTTAAAAGTATGCAGCCTTCGTGTTCACATACCTTATTGCGAAAGACCATAATTACTGCACACGAGAAAAACACAGTAATTTAGCCCCATTAAAAATCACACTACCCGCAAATTACCTTCTCGCAAAATGCAACCTACTTCATAAAATAAGGCACCTTAAAGGCATTACTTTTATTATTCGCAATATTAAAAAGAACGATTACTTAGTCGCATGCGCAATAAACTAAGCTTCACAGTGATATTTCCACATTTAATTTATGCGATCATAAAATCCTTTGTCGCTCAATAGTGACGTCGTAAAATGTCCAAAGTGTATTCTGCCTTATACGTAGGTCGCGATTCGGGACGGACATAGATGCACAAATAGTAGATAGACACAGAAGGATGGATCCATGGTCATTATCATCATTATTTCAGCCCGAAGACCTTCCCCAAGCATCGCCACATTGATTGGTTCTGTGCTTCTTGCATCCAATGGATTTCTGCGGCATTCACAAGGTCATCGGTTCACCCTGTGGGAGGCCCTTATAATAATAATAATAATATAATATTCCACAACTTTCACACAACGCCATCTTGTCCCAAACTAAGCAGAGCTTGTGCTATGAGTACTAGACAACTGATAAACATACATATATATTTCTAAATACATACATAATTATTATAGATAAATTACACCCAGATAAAGAACAAATGATCGTGCTCATCACACAAACATTTGTCCTAGGTGGGAATCGAACCCACGCCCTTGGGCATAGTAGTCAGGGCCACTGACCACTAGACCTACAGGCCTGCCAATATATATAATAATTATAATGCTACGATTTCTGGTACACGCTCGCTACTCCAGAACCTTTCGATCCCATCAGCCATCTGTTTTGCGAGCAATGTGCCCTGCCCACTGCAGTTTGGCAATTCTTCGGGCTATGTCTATACTATGAGCGAAAGCACACACACACATAGAAACAGCTCACGTAGTCACGTACAGCTAGTGTAAACGCACTCGCAACCGGCATTTGTTTGAGATCACCGCACGCACGCGCCTATTTCTTCGTGAGCCTGTTTTTTCTGATTGTATGAACTCAGCCTTCTGTAACTCTTTATTCAGTATAGTAGATGGTTCCGTATTTTATGTTTTTTTATTTATTCATGCAAGGGTTATAAAATTTAATTCGGAAATTGGACTAGGGGAATAAGTGATGTAATTTTTGATATGTGTTTACTACTACTGATATTATTATGTAGGTCAAAGCCATATAGAAGCCATATAGTAGTGGTCTGGGCTTAGTAAAAGAGCAATTCCTTGAGTGAATACGATAAAAAGCTTTGAGATTATGGCAAGAAAATGAAGCAAGATTTTCTTTTAACGGTTATACCAACATAATATCATGAATTTGCGGTTGTTAGGCCAATATTACCCGGATAAAAATCATAAAGCGATCTCTGAGAAGATCTAATTTTTTTTGTGTATGTTTTTTAGTGGCTAATAATAAGACGATGTAATTATGACATAATGAATGAATGCCAGTGGAGTGGCCATGTCTGTCGAAGGGCCGATGGCCGGTGGAGCAGACAAGTCCTGGAGTGGAGACCGCCTATCGGCAAGCGTAGTGTGGGTCGTCCCCCAAGCTAGATGGACGGACGACCTAAAGAAAGTAACTGGTGTAGACTGGATGCGGAAGGCGGAGGACAGGGTGTTGTAGCGCAGTCTGGGAGAGGCCTATGTCCATCAGTGGACTGCGATAGGCTGAGTTGATTGAATTATGACATAGAGGCATTTGATAAGAGGTGATGACAGTCATGCACAACTAATAATATTATTATTAGAAGACAATACTGGTATTCTGACTGCAAATACTGGTATTCAGCTGCATCCGGTTAGACTGGAAGCCGACCCCAAAATAGTTGGGAAAAGGCTAGGCAGATGATGATAAAAGACAATAAAACTGTTTGATTTGCTTTTGAGTTAATCGCTTTTACGGAAACTTTACAACGCCTTTCAAGATTCAGTTCGTAAAAATTTTCAAACTTTGAAATATATTATATTGAACTGACAAATTTTGGACCAGAAGGCCAATTCTCAGACCAACTTAAAAAATGATCAAATCGAGTCACAACCTCATCTCAGCCTCAAAAACTTGTCAAAAATGTATGAAAACTTACTATATTTTTGACAGATTGAGACTGCAATTAGAATGCAAACGTTCTTAAAAATACGGGAATTGCCTCTTTGACCAGAGGTCCGGCCAAAATTGATCCTTAGACCAATCCTTGGAATCTGGAAATTGGTCCTTACATTAGACTGTTTTTAGACAAAATGTGGTGTCTAAAAAAGATTGAATCCTTCCACAAAAAACACGGATCCCTCAAACTTAAAATGCCTTACTTAAATAAAATGAACTGTACTAAAGCGCTATCAAAAGACTCGAGTAAAGAATTAGACCCCTTATAGCCTTGTATTCAGCACCTTAGGAAACATGAATACAGAATTACATAATACTTACGTTGGTGGCTCTTCCATTTTATACAATATCCTATAGTGCAGGTGAACTGGATTTTTAGCTTTATTTTTTACACGTTTTGCTGTATTTTTAGATCTCCTTTTATTTGAGACTGCGCCCTGCGGTTTTATCCCCGTAAGTCTCGATCCCGTGGAAATATCAGGACAAAAAGTGTCCTATGTCTAGACAGACATGTCATACTTTTGTCCCAATTTCATCCAAATCCGTTTGGTCTTCTTAGCGTGAAAGCATAACAAACAAACATACAAAATATCGAACATTTTCTCTTTTTGAAATATTAGATTAGATATTTAAAATTATTTATTTTATAACACCTAACAAACAATGCAACACAACAACAACAGTGAACAATATATTGTGTTAAAGATTATATGGCTTGAATGGGGTGAAAACTGTGATATCGGCTGATAGAGATATAAGGAAGAAGAAGACCTCAAACAATTGGGATAAGTAGGTTGACAATATGATATAAAATTATATTTAGTTCATAACAGACATATGTGTCGCTGGGGAGTTTTTTGCACTACTTCTTCGTCCCAGCTAAAGCACTAGGAAGTGGTGAAGGGCGGGCGTTTTGGGGGACCGTCTTATGAAATTTTGACGTTGAATAAATGACTTTTGATTATGAGTTCCTTTGTGCGTCACAAAAGATCAAATTTTCGCCTCTTTATATACTAGAATCACGAACATTGTAAAGTTACAGACACTTTTCCTTGTAATTTAAGACAAGTTTCACGTGACAACCTTTGAGGAGGGACGTCGAGCGAAACTCGGGGTCAGCAATTTTTTAATGATTTGAGTTTACGACCCCTCTCGTTATTATCACGTTACTGACAGACTGAAAGACGTTGCGCTTTATTATAGATAATCTATGTTTAAAAGATAAAGGATTACTTAATCCTTTATCGTTTATACATATTTTATATATACCTATGTATAAAGACAATTTATGTATAAAAGATAAAGGATTAGTTAATCTTTTATACATAAATTATCTGTATTTCTTAAATGCAATAACTCACACTATAAAATTCAGGTCACAAACATTAAGCCTAAGTGTGCATTCACACGAGCGGCATGCGTCAACAGATGAGGCAACTGCAGACTTCAACACTCATCGACGGCGAGTATAGCGGTAGATGGCGGCCGTCGACGAGTGTAGCATACACGGCTGCGGGCGGCGGCCGTCGACTAGTGTACGAGTAGCATACACGGCGGCGGTGGCCGTCGACTAGTGTACGAGTAGCATACGCGGCGGCGGCGGCCGTCGACTAGTGTACGAGTAGCATACACGGCGGCGGCGGCCGTCGACTAGTGTACGAGTAGCATACACGGCGGCGGCGGCCGTCGACTAGTGTACGAGTAGCATACACGGCGGCGGCGGCCGTCGACTAGTGTACGAGTAGCATACACGGCGGCGGCGGCCGTCGACTAGTGTACGAGTAGCATACACGGCGGCGGCGGCCGTCGACTAGTGTACGAGTAGCATACACGGCGGCGGCGGCCGTCGACTAGTGAACGAGTAGCATACACGGCGGCGGCGGTCGGCGTGAGTGTATCGTAGCATCTTGCTGAGCTATAGCGGTTCTGCGTGGATATAACGCATATTTTCCCCCAACTCGTTCTTTTATGCGTTTGTGTTCTATCTCTGCGTCTTGCTTACTGCAAATAAACGTATTATCTTTCTTCCTTTTTTATTATTTTTAGAGTCGACGGCTTCCGTTGCCACTGCCGTTGACACTTGACACTCGTGTGTATCCACACTTAGTACACAATTTATAACACTTTTCTCGGAAATATCATACAATTTTCAATGCCTTCCATTGCAAATTTGTTATTATAGAGAAAAGTGACAATGTTTAATGACAAAAATACGTCAAATTATATGTCACACTACCTACTTTCCAGTTTCTGTAAAGACAACCCTGTTTCATAATACAAATAAATAAATTAAAGTCCTCCAGACCATATTTCGGCCACGGCGGCCTATCTCAACAGATACTAGCTTTCGGCGCGATATAAAAAAGGTACAAAGGCAGACTTAATGCCTTAGTCATTCTCTACCAGTCAACCAAGGGTGGTGAATAGATTAGACGGCAGATGTTTTGGTTGAGTCAAACAAAGTTCCAAAAAAAAACGATTAAAATTATTGAATTATAAATAAAAAACGTACACAAATACATAAATAGGTTAAAAAAATATAATACACGTACACACTATTGACTATTATTTGATATCTACTCCATATTCTAAGGCCATAAAAATATTTTATCCGTATCGTGGATGCAATATACGTGTTCGCAGCGGCTGCAACCCGGGGTTAATGTGTGATATAGCAAGACGTATCGAGTGTGACTGCGTGAGCATAAGTTATGTTGGGACGTTAGTCTGTCAATGTGGCCATAATACGTTTGATTACTCACGATTAGTTCGTGGTATCATGCATCCCTAGTGTGATACCTAGTATACATATTAAACATGTGGGAACTTTAACTTTCACTGACGTCACGGCCACACGCGTATTTTTTTTGTGTTTGATATGACGCTACGCCCAGAGGTGGTTAATTTTACTAACTCAAAAAAAAACCGACTTCCAAAAAAAACACTACAAAATGAAAAAATAACTTTAATTTTGGAAGTCGATATTTTTGTATCTGTATTTTAGTTTTTTGCCACCGACTTCCGAAATAAAGTTATTTTTCACTTTGTAGTAGTTTTTTGGAAGTCGTTTTTTTTTTTTGCAGAAATGTTTTTTTATTTTTCACTTTTTAGTGGGTCAGTTTGTAATTTAACTAAGTTACAATAGCTTAATGTCAACTGCTCATCCTTTTACAAAATATTGTTTTCCCGTTGCAGGGACTTTATTTGTTGAGGAGTTCTCCTAGGAAAAACCGGGAGAACTGGAGCTGATTAAGAAGTCACTATCAGCTCCATTTCACCATATGCATTGTGACGAGCATAAATTGCTTAGCAACCACATTAAAGTACCTAATTGAGTCGCAGCCCGTGAAATACTTATTATTGAGTAGTTCCGATGGACATCTTTGCTCTTCATCATCAGTTCCACTTCACCAAATGGTGCTTTCCGAAAGCAAATGCATGAGTTACTATAAAAAATACCCAAATCACTATAGGTGTGCCTATAAAATTTGAGTTCCGATGATTTCCATGGGATCCCCTCATCAGATTCCGACCTGGTGACAATGGGATCACCTCGAGAGCATATTATAAAGAATTTTTAAAATAGGTCCACAATTGACGTACAAAACGGTGAACATGCCTACATAAAAAAAAATAAAAAAAAACATATGAAGTCGAACATACATAAATTATAACCTCCTCCATTTTGGAAGTCGGTTAAAAATAGACAAACCGCCTACAACTATGTAGATTTGAACTATGTTGACTTGATATGAAGCTTGTGTAAGCTTAATTTTTTTTTTTCTAGTCTCAAGGCAAAAAATATAAATACATTTCGAGACCCCAAACATAACGTGTGTGAGACGACGCGCCTATGGGCGTTAGTTCTATGTGTCGCAAGTCATGATTGTAGTGTCATATTACAAGTACATTGACTTGTTTTATTGTGGTAGTCCAGCGTGGTGAAAGCGTTGATCAGAATATGGATTTTACTGTTGCATCCACACCGAACACCATTCCCAGCGGTTTTCGAAAAATAATCGAAATAAACCAAATGCAGTTTGCTATTCGTCCAAATTCTGGTTTTCTTATTATTTTTAAAAGGCTCACATTTGTTTGCGTCTCTCACCACTTCTCCCTATTTCTTATCTATTATTTTTTGTGTTTGTATTATAGTAGACGTATATTTGGCACCTACACCGCTATAGAAACCTACACCGTTGTACCTAGAAAGACATTGAGAATTAGATAAATCGAAAGCCGTCTTAAAATAAAACCGAGACATCTCCAAGAAAAAGGAGCAAACTTACATCATTAACCGACTCAATTTAAATGAAGAATACAAAAACTAATTCAAACACAAAGCCATCTTTAAAATAGAACACAATAAACTTTTCTAATCCTTGGAAACTCGTTCGTCCTCAATCCTCGGCTATGAGAGCCACAAACTCGTTTTGAATAGCAATACTGAAGGAATTGGTTCATTCGTTCCGTTCTGCGTACGTTCCGAGAATGTCCCCGCATTGATTTGTACCAAGAGGGAGTGATTGAAAACGTTGCCACTCAGTACTGGCTGCTTAGAAAACATATATTCTGTTTTTGGAATTGTGTTTTTGTTTTTTTTTTTCTTCTTGTGTGTTTGGTCGCCATTACCTAACACTAATACGGTACCTACAAATTGTTAGAAGTATTTTGAAGTATGAAACATTTTGAAGTGAAACTTCTTAGGCTGCGATTCGATTAAATTGGACGAGAATTAAAAGTGTATCAAGGATGCGTCACGCTTAGGCACATTTCGCTACACGAGAGAGAAGAAATTTATATCTTTCTAAGTTCTTTCTAAGTATTTTTTTCTTCTCTCTTATGCTTTATTTTTTAAGTAGTTTCACTTACGTCTCGTCGTCGTTTCTCGTGTACGGCGGTGCTTGCGCAAGTTTTAAGTTTTTAAGTTTTATTTGTTTTGAAAGCTTTGTTTTCCTGGTACATTGCATTTGATGTTTATTTTTCAATTTGTAATTGTTTTTTTGTCCAATTATACCAAGGAAAGGAAGCTTTCCACTATGATTGTAAGTTTGCAAATGATCTCTCATAAAATTATCCAGGTCACAACAATCTTAACACTATTTTCATTCGTTTTCATGTAAGACACTGAAAATCTTTCAAAGAATAAAAATAAGCAAACAGTCTCAGAAAATAACAAAAATGTCTGGTTCCACCATTTCCGCCTAACAAATTCTAAACTCACGTCCAATGGACTGCGAATCGGAGGATCGAATCGCTATGCCAATCGTCTTATGAATCGAAACATCGAATGAATCGAATGTTGATTTCATTTAGATATTTTGCATCTTATTCGTTCCTTCTACGATTTTGTTGATCGAAAGTAATATTCAATTCTGATACGAAATATATTAGACGATACAAGAGACAGGAATTCTATTTAAAGTACTAAAATGGGCTGAATAGAAATGCAGGAGTGAATCGGGACAAAACAATAAAATGGATTTTAACATTGAAATACAATAACATACCTAGTTTTTTTTTCAAATAGATATCTAATGTGTTTACTATAAGTATTACAATTAACGTTAGTGTCCTTGTTGCCATCAAACTATGTATATTACACCAACGTTAAAATCCATTTAAAAGTTTCATCCTGATTCACCACTCGGTTCGTATTCACCCCATCTGACGATATAGTACATTAGCAGCGAGCGCCACACGGTTTCACCCGCATAAGTCTCGATCCCGTGAAAATATCACGATGAAAAGTATTTTATGTGTTAATCCTGGCTATACACTATCTGTGTGCCAAATTTAATTCAAATCCGTTAAGTAGTTTTTGTGTGAAAGAGGTAACAGATGAGATATCTGTTCCGTGTCACAAACTTTCGCGTTTATAATATTATTAGTAAGAGTACACGGAGAGAAAATTCATAGAAAAATTACTCTGCTCGTCACTCTAAAGTGAGTGCAACTGACATCTACAGAAAATTTTCTGAGTGAGTTAGGGAAAAATTCACTATTTGTCCAATAAATGTTACTGTACAGCACAAGAATTTTTACTGTGATAGGATGGTAATTTTTCCATTACCACTCAAATGCACTCAGATTATTAGTCAGCACAGTAATTTTTCGAAGATTTTTCTCTACGTATAGGAAGTAGGATAACAGGATAGTACAGAAACTTAATAGAATGCTACGAAAATGAAATATCATTCGCTTGAAGTGGATTTTCCAGGTAATATTCTTTATATGTACAGACGCCAGCACATCAAGCTACTACAATCTGTCAGATTTCTTTAATAGATTTTCAACTTTATCGCTAAAGCATAAGGTTCAAAGTTGATTGGGAAAATCTGACAGTTTCGGGTAGCTTGATGTGCTGGCGTCTGTACAAATAAAATTCCTGTTTTGTGCTATTATTATTTACTAGCTGCGCCCCGCGGTTTCACTCGCATAAGTGTCGATCCCGTGGGAACATCGGGATAAAAAGTATTCTATGTGTTAATCCCGGTTATAAACTCGACAGGCCTGTTGGTCTAGTGGCCAGTGGCCCTGACTGCTATGCGCAAGGTCGTGGGTTTGATTCCCACCTAGGAAAAATGTTTGTGTGATGAGCACGATCATTTTGTTCTTTGTCTGGGTGTAATTTATCTATAATATGTATGTATTTAGAAATATATATGTATGTTTATCAGTTGTCTAGTACTCATAGCACAAGCTCTGCTTAGTTTGGGACTAGATGGCGTTGTGTGAAAGTTGTGGAATATTATATTATATTATTATTTTAAACTATCTGTGTACCAAATTTCATCCAAATCCGTTCAGCCGTTTAAGCGTGAAGAAGTAACAAACATACAAACACACACACAGACTTTCGCCTTTAGTTTAAATTTGTGCACAATGAGCCTCATTAGAAGGCTAAAAGTCACCTAAAGCTCTATACAGAAAGAACAATGCCCATCTGTCATACATCGTTAGGCCCAGAAATGGACAGTTAAATATTACACTACTATTATTTGTATTAGTTAGATAAAAGTCTACTAAAATAAAAAAATCTAAAAAAAAGTCCGCCACGTTACCAGTATAACCGAAAATATCAGTAAAAGTAGAGTAATCTTACAATAAATAAAAATAACAAATAACAATTCATAAGATATTCTAATAAATAATGACGATTGCTGGAGCACTTTTATCAATTGTTAAAAAAGTATATTGTTTTAAATATAATTGATTACATGACTTAATTAAATTTTATCATGCTGTCCACGTGTGGGCCGAAAATGGACATTGTTCTTTCCTACGTGATCGAATCCGTAATCCGCGAAAAGATCCGCAGGAGAACCGAGTTTTTCAGTAGCACCCCGAAGTCTGGGATTCGTTCCCGGTTGATGATAATAGGTTCGCCTTCTATTATATGAGACTTAACTAGAACTGGTGAAATGTGTGTGTACTATGTGTGTGTCCTATGAGTACACTTTTCCCTAAGCCTTCTGGATTACCAGCGTGATGTTCTGATATATTGTGCAACAAACTGAAAATAGCGACAAGACACAGTCTCCTTCGATTTATTCAAGCAATGTCTAATATTCACTGTTGAACTGTGCGACCAATTTGTAGAATTGGCTGAATATAAAGGCAATATGCCAGCAAGCTGTCACGTCCACTATCAAGATGTTACACCTGATAAAGAATCTTCTTTTCATCCTTTTATTTTAAACTCTGACCCGGCAGATCATGTGCTGTCCAATCAATAGTTTATACGAAAGAAAAAAACTTTCAGTTTTCCAAAATTTTCCAATTTTTATTTCTTTTAAAACCTAACTCGGAAAATCACGACCATTTTGAAACAAAAAATAGCCAAATCGGTCCAGACGTTCTCAAGTGATGCGCTTACAAACTATTAGCATTTCATTATCTACATATACCTACGCATAATGAAGCTGAAGAGTTTGTTTGTTTGAATGCGGTAATCTCTAGAACTACCAGTCCAATTGAAAAAATTGCATTTGCATTTCATAACCCAATCTTTGAATAAGGTTATAGGTCATTTAACATAACGCTAAATCCTTTAGAAGTCAAGCAAAAAGGCAAAAAAGACAGAAAGAACCCTAAGCGAAAAAGAAGTACTAGCACGGACGGGCGATGCTATGCGACGGGGTGGATCGTGGGAACAAGAAATTTCACGCGCACGCAATCGCGGGCAGAATCTAGTTATTTATACAGCGTGTAACGGAAAGGGGATATCAACCCTGAAGGAGGTGAATGTGCTCATGAAACTCAACAACTTTCCCCAAAGAACGTAGGTCGAAATATGAAAAAAAAATTGGCCCTCCCATAGTAAATCAATCAGCTGGTAGTCAGTTTTGTAAGGCAGTGCCAATTATTTTTTTTTCATATTTCGACCTATGTTCTTTGGGGAAAGTTGTTGAGTTTCATGAGCACATTCACCTCCTTCAGGGTTGATACCCCCCTTCCGTTACACGCTGTATAGATAAAATATTTGGTCATATTTTAAAATCATTTGATTAAAAACTGCCCTTTATTTGCAATATATGCTTATCCTTGAGCCCGACTTAAGTAGGTACAATTTCTATCCTACTGCCCTGAAGGGGATAACGTTTTTAGTTATTTTAGTCCTAGGATCCGCGGGTACGATTATCATCTTAGGACTTAGGTGTCTGTTGTTTTAACATTAGCTACGAAAATGTCTCCAACGCTTAACATAATTTTGGTTGTGATAACAGCTATCACAAAAAAGATAATAAAACCAAATACACAACCATGACATACATGAATAATTTAATTAAAAGTAAAATTCAAATTCAGAATAGTTCTAAATTCTTCAAAACATGAGATCACCATCACCCTTTATTTAAATTCAAATTCAGAATTGTTGGAAAGTTCAACAATGTCAACAAAGTTATTTTGAAGTCAGAATCTGTGCGGCCATTTTGGAAACTTTTGTGACGTCACAGCCAAGAGGGCAGAGGCTGTCATGTTACGTTTAACGTCTTGTCAGTTTTAAAAAAATAAACTTTAGAACTGAATATATCGCATCAAATAAACATAAAATAAAAATATCAATCTTATTAATAAGAAAACTTGAAATTGAACTGTATTTAAATTAAGAATTTCAGATAATTTCCAAGTTATGGAACAACAAACTGAATGTTATACTAAACAAAGTTCAAATTCCTTTGCAACCAAAAACTCGTTATGACCTTTTTTGTTACAAATGGTCACTCAAAAATAAACTTAGAATATATTATATTAAAGCAGATAACTGATTAATTGGCGATGGAGTGTGAATTATCTGAGATTATGAACACTGCTATAGTCGTTTTTTTCGGTCTTATAATGTATACATACTAATAATAAAGCTTGTTTGATAACATGCGTTAATCTCTGGAACTATCCGTCGGATTTCAAAAAGTATTTTTTCATTTTATAGCCCAACTCTTGTGGAAGGCTTAACATTACGTTACTTTACATTAATCCCTGGGAGCGGAGCAAAAACAAAAAAAAAAAAGTCAGAAAGAACGCAAAGCAAAAAACGAAGTATTAGCGCGGTCAGGCGATGCGAAGCGACGGGAGAACAAGAAGTTTCACACGAAGCCGCGGGCCGAAGCTAGTACTAGTATAAGTTTTTACCTTAAAAATAACAAAGATACAGAAACCCCAATAACGGTCGGTCGGCACTTCGAAATTGAGTTAATCATAGTCCATACAGAAAGGCGTGCAACTGCACATCGTACTGTGAACAATGAACATCGCAATAAGCGTCTGCGCTCAAAAACTTTCATTTGTCTTAACCTCACGTATCCTTTTCTCATAACGTGGCGAGTAGGGTTAGCAGCATGTTGGTTTTCTTTTAATATTGTGTTATTTTTGAGATATTGGAATAGGATTGAACAGAAACACTGTATTGGACGAAAAAGGGTATTTTTGTAGGTCGGAGGTTCGTAAATGTTATGTTTTGGAATTTTTCTAAGATTATTGAAAAGTTACATACTTCTAAAAAAGAAAAAAAATACACCAAAGTAACGTTGAATTTATTAAATCAAACACCAATTTGTTTGCCAAACGTAGTGGTGATATCAAAGGTGTATTTTTGTTGCTAGTATGTGAAATAGTAGTCTTATCGCTATCGGTAGTATCAATAGCGATGGCTTTATTTACGTTACTGAGCAGACAAATTTTTCGAACATAATTATGAAGCAATGGATTAGCAATGTACTTCAAAATGACTCATATTATGATTGATAGTGTGTTACGCTGGTCTCAAATAATTTTCCACAGTCTGAGACTCAGAAATAACAAACTTATACGACATGTAGTATGTTGGATGCTATGAACACACTTCTACACTAAACTAACATAACAAAATAATTGAAATCTACACCAGCTAATCTAAAAGCTCGCTACAGTAGCCCTACAGACTACCACTCAGCAGCGACGTGGTTTATTTAATTTTAACCTCAGAGAAGGCGAGACGCGAAAACGCAATTATTGCTCATGTATTTTTCGTGGATGATATTGAATTTTTGCGTTAGCGAGAGAATTTAACACCGTGCACCATATTATATTTGCTTTTAAGTCTTACAAGGGTTTCTTTGTTGGACTCTCTTTGATGGTTCTATGTTTTTGTGAAAATGTGCTATTACGTGTATTATTTTCTTGTGGGAGGTATTATCGCTTGCTTGTCGAAGGTTTTTCTGAGTTTCTAGAGGTTTCTTTGATGGGAACTGTGTTTTTTACGCCCTTAAACTACAAATGCGTCGTAAATATCAGGTTGTGGTTTCAAAACTTAGCATGTAAACTTAAACTTTTCATCACTCCTTGCTTGCCTTGTTACCTTAGTGAACCCACACTTCCCCAGTACTAGTCAAGTCCGATGTAATAGGGGGTGAGTCTATTGCCATTAGCCAGGCACAAATCTAGACTCCAGGGTGCTGCTGAGAAATTTCAGATAGAAATATCATTTCACCTGTCCTGGGAATCGAACACAGGACCTCATGCTGAGCAGGAACGCTTGCGACCACTAGACCATCGAAGCAGTACAGCCAGGCTTTTTAATTTACATTACAGACAATTATAATCATGTTGACCAAAGACTACTGATTCACATCATGTCTCAATAGCACACAGTTTGAATGTATAGAGTACTTAAAACAATTTTTCAAATTCAAAACATTATCTTGCATCCATAGCATTACTTTAAAAACGGCATACAACAGCACCCAAACAGAAAAACTCGTAAAATAAAATATACTGCAGTAGGCTTACTTCCTAAGGAAACATAGCAAATTGTTGAACTCAACAATTCCTCGCCCGCAGTTCAGGCGGAACAATAAATTGCAAGTCGGCTGCACCGCACTGCTGTTTCTTTAACTTTATTCCTTTTGTAATGTACTAGATCTAATATTGACTGGAAGTGCCTTGCGGAACCGAGGACCATAATTTTGCGGAATATTGAATGCTTCGATGTCTTGGATAAGATTAGGGTAGGTACTTCATTTATTAAGGCTTGTATTTAATCGAACCTCAAATGATTCCTATTTTGGTCCTAAAAATAATAAATAGCCAATTAACTGCGACCAACTTGGATATGGTGCCCGTCGGCCACTACGCCACAATCGCTCGCTTCGCTCGCTCGGCTCGCGCGCGGTTTCTCACAGTTCTAACCTCACCTAACCTATATGGTCGGTGTACAATAAAGTTACTGTAACCAATTTAATTTTATTTATTATTTATATCAATGACTTGCCTTACCTCATAAAGGATGAACATGATATAGTGTTGTTTGCAGATGACACTTCACTTTTATTTAAACTCAAACGTCAGCAGCTGGTTACTGACAATATAAATAGTGCCCTCGCAAAAGTAGTTAACTGGTTTAATGTTAATAATCTACTTCTTAACGAAAAAAAAACGAAATGTATTAAGTTTACGATACCAAATGTTAGACAAGTAGAAACTAGTGTTCTCATAAAGGGTGAAGAGTTAAAACCCGAAAATTCCACAGTATTCTTAGGCATAACTTTAGATGCCAAGCTTCAATGGGGCCCCCATATAGATAAATTGTCAAGAAAGCTTAGCTCTGCAGCATACGCCGTTAGGAAAATTCGTGATTTAACTGATTTAGAGACAGCCCGTTTAGTTTACTTTAGTTATTTTCATAGTGTGATGTCATACGGTATTCTGCTGTGGGGAAATGCCGCCGATATTCAGACAATTTTTATTTTACAAAAAAGGGCAATTCGTTCTATTTATAAATTAAGTCCTAGACACTCCCTCAGAGACAAGTTTAAAGAGATTAATATAATGACTGTGCCTTCTCAGTACATTTATGATAATCTTTTGTATGCACATAAAAATATTAATCTGTTTAAAAAATACAGTGATATCCATAACATAAATACTAGGAACAAACACAAATTTGTTGTTCCTACAACAAGGCTCAAGAAAATAGGTGGCTCGTTTAGATGCCAATGTATACGTTTTTATACTAAACTTCCTAGCCACATTCAAGAACTAAGCATTAATAAATTCAAATCTTTTATAAAGTTAAAACTATGCCAGAAAGCCTATTATACTGTAAAAGACTATATTGAGGACAAAAAAGCTTGGGATTGAGCTGCTCCAATAGGTCTAGACAGTGAATGTTGTTTATTTTTTATTTTTTGCTGACTTACACTTTTGTTTTTTCTCTTTCTAAATATCTATTTATATACAGAATGACATGAACATTTACTGTTTGAAGTCTTATATTATTTTAATTATTGTGAATGTGATGACTATGTGGGTTTCCGTTTTAATCATGGTCTGGCACTTTGAGCGGTCTATGCGGTCTACACAAATGTCCTGTCCTTGGTATTACTCGTCGAATCGTTGAGCTCCTTAAGTTCTGAGTTGAGCTGCACGGTTACTGACGAATGCGTGCACTGACTGCACAGGTCCACTCAATCTGTGTGGTTCTTTCCTCAAAAGACCACTTCAGACACAAATCTACATAGTCCTCAAAGATCAAAGATTATGTCCGGATTTTTATATACACATTGACATTGATGAATTTTATATAAACAATGACATGGATATTTACTTTGTAAAGTATCTTATTTTTTATTATTATTATTATTGTGAGTGTGAAGACTATGTGGGTCATTTCTTTTTTCTGTTTTCCTTCTTAGTTAGTTTTAATCATGATCTGGCAGTTTGAGTAATTTATGCGGCCTACCCAAATGTCCTTTCATTGGTATTGTTCGTCGAATCGTAAGGCTCCTCAAGTTCTGAGTTGAGCTGCACGATTTTTGACAAATGCGTGCACTGACTGGACAGGTCCGCTCAATCTGTGTGGTTCTTTACTCAAAAGACCATTTCAGACACCAATCTACATGGTCTTCACATGATCTGACCAAGATTATGTCTGGACTTTAAAAGAGACTGTGACCTCTGAGTTTGTTTCGGCCTTTCTTCTCAGAGTAGTCAGATAGGAAACGCCGACCTCATCTAGTTTAAAAAAAAATGTGATTGACATGTAAAAGTGTTTGTACAAACCTACTTACAGAAAATAAATCATTTATCATTTATCATTTATCATTTATCATTTATCAATAGTGACAAAAGGCCCGATAGTTAAGAGTAGGCTCATTTATTGGAAGCCCAAAAAGTTTTTAGAGGTTTCATTCATTTAAAAAAGCGATAGGGCAAGGTCCATAAGTTTAGTGAAGGTCTATATTTTTTTTTTCATAAAGTTATCTCGAACACTGAAAATTTATTTTAGTCAGGTCGTTTTTTTACTGTTGTTTCTTAAACTTTATTCTTTACAAGATCTAATAGACTGGAAGTGGTTTGCGGAGACCAGCTCCAGAATTTTGTGTCTGGTTTAGTGCTTCGAGGTCTTAAGTTTTGGGTAATATAGATAAAATACGCTTTATTATGGACATGATAAAAAATTACCGATGTTAATTTCAATTTAGTTTAATAGTTTAGAAAGAAAAATATTTTAATTGCGACACGCACAGCAAATATAAACAATAATGGAGTATTTAAAACTAAAAAGTTACATTAAAAACAAAAAAAAAAAAAAAAGAAACAAAAAAAAAAAGATTCCATCTCAGCATAACGCTGCGATATTTATTTAAAACACCATCGACAAAAAAGTCTTCTCCAATTTTCCATTTTTTTTGGAGGAGGAAAGACATTCATGTCCGTAGAAAAGAAAAATCTTAGAAACACACCTGTGCTTTTGTTAGCAGGCATACTAGTCCCACAAAGTCTTTCAAAACTCCAATTTACAAACGACACTATCAAACCAAACCAGTTTTCTGCTTTATTAACGCTGGCTTATAAAATAGCAACAAAACTTTCTCGGATACCAGGACCAATATATCTTCTGGTCCTATTCCGGAGCAGCCAAGTAGAACATTTCGTTTTGGTCTCGTTGGTCGCAAAGACGGGCTGACCTATTGAGTGAAAGGAAGGGGAGCCAAGTGTTTAGTCTGTTTATTGTTTTAGGTAAGATATATGGCGGTTGAACGTTGTTGTTATTTGTTAGACAACGTTTTGAAGTTAGTGAAATTAGTGTTCTTTGGACTTAGTTTAAGTTAGTAAGCTGGCGCTGGATAGGATAAGAAAGGAAAAATGGCTGCAATGTGTATTTTTAACCAGGCACTATGTTAGGTACTGGGATGCTCTTCAGAAAGGTCAGATGCGTTGTACTCGCAATCGGCGTGCGTGTATGGCCAGCCGGTCGATTTTGTAAAAATCTCACCGTGAAATCATAAGTGAAGTGAGCTCGAAGTGAGCAGTCAATAGTTTCAATCCCTAATAACAGCTCACTTCCCGCTCCCTTCACCTAAGTTTTCACGGTGAGATTTTTACAGTATAGCACTGCTGATATATGGACGTAAACGAAGCAAGAAGAGTATGTAAGACTCGTATGTGGAGTCGTTTTAAAGTTTCTGACTTCTCCCATGGGAAGACGGCGTGAGTTTATGTGGATATCTATGTATGAACTATGCCTATTGGTAGGTAGATTTGTTATCGACAAGCACGAAAAGTTTTCAATTCGTATTATGAAGATAAACGTCAACCACCAGACAGGAGATAAATGGGGAAAGTTGTATTACTATCCGTTTAGGAACAAATATTATGACTCATAATGCCAAAAATGAATAGTTATTTACAGTTATAAATCACAACATCCTAACTATAATACGCTTATACCGTTCCCATTGCTGGGACACAGATCTCCTCTCTGTTCTCACAGAGAGAAGGGCTGTGAGCACGCAGAATCAGTGCGGTTTGATGAATGTCTTATATTCGAATTTTTGGTTCTAGGACATGCCGGTTTCTTCACTGTTTTTTCCTTCAGTGTTTTGAGAGCACTGATGATGACATAAATTAGACAAAGTAATAAGCTATTATTTAGAAATTTTGTAAAAGCTAATTATGTTTAAAATAGTAACCGTGAAGTCACTGATTTTCATAGGAAACGAACAATTGAAACCGTGCACTTAGGTTTTGACGTTTCATAAGTGCCCATGTATATATGTGAAATAAAATATTTTGATTTTGATTTTAGAAAAATGTGCCTAAATGGGTTTCCAACCTACGATCTACGAATTTTAAGTCGGGGTCACTACCACCAGGCCACCACTGATCCCAACACCCTAAGCAGACCAAATTGAACCTTCTAGTGGTCTTGAATATCACAAAACTTACTTAATAAACTGTCCTCAGGGAAGTACAACAGTATCTCTCTTAGTCTTAAGCGTTTCAAATCAAATTACTGTCGGTTAGATTTATGCTTACATTTCTGTACATCGCAGTCTGCTTCAAACGGAATTCATCAAATCAAATTATTTGTTGCCAACTATGATAATCAAATTCAATATCTGGCAATATTATTTTACAGCTATATGTCCAACTTGGAATACATAATTATGTGTTTTGGAATACTATTATGTCATTTAATCTGCCTAGCTTTTTACCAACTACGTTGGCGTCAGCTTCCAGGAGAATAGGATGCAGCTAAATATCAGTATTGTGTATGGAACGAAGGCATCTGATCTCCACAACCCAGTTATTGGGTAACACGACACCCCTTGGTAAGACTGGTTGTCAGACTTTCGGGCTTCTGACTACCCGTAACGGCAGTCAAAGAAATACTAGCCAATTAATTTTAAAAGAGTAAGTGTGGAGTTTCTTGCCAGCTCTTTTCCATAGAAAATTACCAATTGTAACCATGCACCTGACGTTTCATAAGTGCCCATGTGGGTTTATGTGAAATAATATATTTTGATTTTATAATGTATCAGATTGATATGTTTTCGCCATTGTCAAAAAAGCGAGTACGGTTTTTATTTCTGAAATACACTCCATTATAAAATCCCAAGACGCATTCCACGTAAAATCAAGTACCTACCTACCTACCAGATAACCATTCATATCACATCGACCTTTCTCACTAAGTGAAAGGAAAATATCGCGAGCAAAAATAGCAATTTCAAACATAACATACCATACGTACATATATATAGTATCCAAATTCCTTTTAGCCCCTTTGGAGAAAGAAAATGGCGTCACATACCTATACAAACATAGCACGACCCTTGTAAATTGCCTAGCAGTATCACTTATTAGATTTTTCGTAATCTCTCGACTCAAAAAATACCTATCATTTATTTACTTTTGTTCATTCAGTGGGCCTAAGTGAACAAGCGGAGTCGGATTTAAAATTGAAAATACATACATAAATATTCTGTGCAAAACGGCTATTTTATGAATAAATTGTTGAGCTCCTTAAGTTCTGAGCTACAGGTTTATTGAAAAATACGTGGTCCACTCAAATCTGTATGCATTTCAGACACCAATCTACATGGTCTTCACATGATCTGACCAAGATTAAATCTGGATTTTAAAAGAGACTGCGACCTCTGACTTTGTTTCGGCTTTTCTTCTCAGAGGAATCAGTAGGAAACGCCGACCTCATCTAGTGTTTTTTTTTTAATTTAATTGACGTGTAAAAATGTTTGCACAGACGCCAGCACATCAAGCTACTACAATCTGTCAGATTTCTTTAATAGATTTCCAACTTTATCGCTAAAGCATAAGGTTCAAAGTTGATTGGAAAAATCTGACAGTTTCGGGTAGCTTGATGTGCTGGCGTCTGTGCAAACCTACTCACAGAAATAAAATCATTTATTTATATTGGTGGCGCAGTGGTAACGGCCCCAACTTACGAGTTAAAGGTCGTGGGTTTGGACCCAGACAGATACTTTACTTTGTGTACATTTTTTCATCACCGCTGTTCTCAAAACCGTTGAAGGAAAACATCGTGAGGAAACTGGCATGTCCTAGAATCAAAAACTCGAAGACATGAGACATCTACAAGCCCGCACAGGGCCCGCTTGGTGGATTACAACCCATTTCCTCTCACAGAGAGGAGGCCTGTGTCCCAGCAGTGGGGACTTTATAGGCTAATGATTTGAGAGTACCTTCAAGTCTCCAACCAATCAACTCAGCCTATCGCAGTCCACTGCTGGACATAGGCCTCTCCCAGACTGCGCCACAACACCCTGTCCTCCGCCTTCCGCATGCAGTCTACCCCAGCCACCGTAGTGTGGGACGCCCCCCAGCTAGATGGACGAACGACCTAAAGAAGGTGGCCTTCAAGTCTACATTCGATTAAAAAATCATTCGAATTTACGCTACGTTTACGCCGCGGGCTCGTGCTGGGGTCTCCGTGTGTTCTCACAATGCAAATAATGGTTTTACCTTCGACCTAAATAAACTCGGCCGATTGACGAATCAGGAAAGACAAATGTATTTGCCAACAGGTTGGATGATTCGTCGGCTCGGGCAATTCGACCCGAACATACGTCTTCGGCAACTCGATCGAATCTTCGGTAATTAATTAGTTTTTTCGTTCAACGATACCTTTTAAGGGATTGGGCCTTTGTTGTTTTGTTGTCCGTTTAGCTTTTGCGTTTACAACAAATTGAGCGCTTGAGTTGTTTATAAATTAGGGATTTTTGTTTTTTGAGGATCTGAAGGTTCTTTGGGCCGGAATTGTTTCAGTAAATTAGGAATAAACGTGGTGTTACAAATTATAGTAGTATTGTGAACATTTAAATCGCAACACTGTTAAGAGTTGGCAACACCATACCTTTCCTACTATCCGTAGTGAAAATGAGACGGCTATTCGATCGCTGATAGCCGTCTCGAGAAGTTCTAATGGTTGGTCGCTAAAAGCTATTACCATGCCATATTCCATTTTTGCTATTGTTATTGTTAAGTACCGGAAATATTATAATTTACTGTATGCGAATTTGTGATAAACAGATTTGATTCTGAGATTCTTTATGTTGATATAGTGATTAATAAAAATATATTATCCTGAAACTGCCGTTTCTCTGAGTTTTCCAAAAGTGTTCAGCGTCTATAATAGATTAATAAAGAATGAGTTAAGAATAGTTTCATATAATCCAAACTGTTAATCGGTTAAAACCAGTTTGGACTGGTCTACTAAAAATGCTTTTTACCGAACGCCTTAGTTAAATCTAGAATCACTACAAACAAAAAACCTACCTAACTCATAGGTTTATAAGTATGTACTTAAATTTTTTTTTTACTTAGCCTACACTGTCCCAGTGCTGAGCAAGCTAAACGTGGTTTTGACTATGATATATTCCTAGGTACTGTTAAACATTTGGTTAAACAACTTACTTAAAAAAAGAAAATGAATTATGAATTTATTTAGAGTAAAAAATAGAATGATAATATTGTTCAATGCAATATAAAAAAAACAACCAATAAAAACATAAAAGATTGGCCAATTATGAAAAGAAATGTAAACAAATAAAAGAGGTACTTAATTACCAAAAAGGTTGCACCAAAAGAGTACAAATTGCAGATTTATGGGGTCCAAACACGGAACTATTTTTATTCTAATAGACACGGAAAATTGCCGGAACACACGGAAATATGCTGTTACACTAGATACGGTGCAAACGCAATCACGTATGGAAACTGATTGTAATTATCGTGTGAGAAGGCTGTCGTCACAAGGGAATTTTCTAGTAGGTGAATCGTTAATTTTGGAGTTCATTAAAAGAGCCTTTACGAGTGACGAAGTTATTATTTTTTTTCGAGTCGATGGTACTTCTCAAATTAGTTGTTTCAACGTAGATAGGCAAGTAGCATTGCCACGTTGTAAAGAAGGCGGAGGACAGGTTGTTGTGCCGCAGCCTGGGAGAGGTCTATTTCTAGCAGTGGACTGCGATGGCCTGATTTGATAGATTTGATATTTTTATTTTACTCTTTGTTAAAACTCTTCTGACTTACACAAGACGACACTTTTTAGACCAGGGAAATATCTTAATAAAACTTGCAGCCTATGCGTAACACACTCACAACCACAATTTTTCATTTCGATGATTCAACAATAGTCATTGCATTATGAATGTTGTAGAATAGACGAGTCTTTCAAACTTATGAAGCAATCGATTAGGAATTTTCTCTTCTCCTAGAAGTTTCGCAATTAGGGTGCTGGACTCCAAAGTCCAAATCGAGAACAAAACATTGAGCAATGTGAAGACGAACACTCATTCTGACACAATGCGCAAAAAACGTAACCCTCCTTTTGGGCTGCGCCGCAGTCGAGTAAAAAGGCCAAAGTTCAGAACTCAGACATCTTCCATCTCGTTCTTGGTCTACGTTTAGTAAAGGATAGCCATATTCTAAAGTTTACTTAACTCTGTGGGCAACAGAATGGCCGCCATTATTATTATCAGAGTACCAACAAAGACCTCCTAACCGTTACTCGCTTCGGTAAAATAGCCACAACCTAACCTAAATTCGAACAAGACCTACCCAAGTGACCCATTCGACCTACATAGGAACCCATATTAAGATTAGTAACACAATAAATTTATGGCACTCAAGCGGTAAATAAAGGTACACAAGTAATTCGTACCTCACATAAAAATATGCAATAAACAGGGGCAATAAAACCCTTGAGGACATCAAAAAACTTTTCACATTTTACGATATATGTGATATACGGTTTTGAGTCAACGGCTGAGGGCAGCTAGAGATATTTTATTACGGTACAAAGGAATTTGGTCCACTGTGATGTTGCTTTAGACGCGTCTGGCGTGCAAACCTGTGCTTTTAACCCAATTTACTGTGATGGGTGGGTAGCTTTAAAAGGTGTTAACAGGGCGTTGACCTAAATTTCGGACTTTGCCTACTTTGACGTGCAACCACCTCCTGGTTTAGGCTGTGTTTCTTGAAAGTTGGTAGTGTTTTGTGGGCAGGAGTTTTAATACTTTTCTTGTTTTACAGAACTTTTCTTTTACTTTTTCTTTTTTATGGAGCAGTGGTGGCCCAGTGGTAACGGCTGTGACTTACGAATTGTAGGTCGTGGGTTCGAACCCGAGCAGGCATTTTACTTTGTGTAAATTATTTAATCACCACTGCTCTCAAGATTGCGAAGGAAAACATCGTGAGGAAACCGACATGTCCTAGAACCAAAAATTCGAAGACACGTGACATTCACCAACCCGCACTGGGCCCGCGTGGTGCTGCAGCTGAATACCAGTATTTTACATGGAGCGACTGCCTATCTGACCTCCACAACCCAGTTACTGGGTAATACGATACTCCTTGGTAAGACTGGTTGTTAGACTTTCGGGCTTCTGACTACCCGTAACGACTGTCAAAGATCCACGAATGACAGCCGGGACCAACGGCTTAACGTGCTTTCCGAGGCACGGAGGGGTCTCGGTATGTAAAGATGGTCACCCATCCACAGACCAACCGCGGCAAGTGTAGCTTAACCTGATCGATCGACCTGTGCGGCTGTTATTATTTAGCCACGGACCCCTCTGTTCTGACTCTGATTTTTCAATCGACAGATAATTTTTATTCATGGAATAAAATTGACGTCTCACCGTTTTTGTATGGAAGAATGGTCGAAAATTCAAATTTATTCCTCCAATAAAGTTATTTGGCGTTGGGAAAATCAGCCCTAAGTAGTTTATTGCTTGTCTTATTATTTTGTGTTACAATTTATTGTTTAGTTGAAGTTAACAAGAGACGTAAGGAAGGGCCGCCCACTAGCAACTTGTTGCCAGCAACTTGTTTGTCTCTGTCGCTGTCTGCTCGCTGAGATTTGAACGATGCGCACACGGGAGCAAAATAAACGCTACTTTTTTGTTAAATTGGCAAGCGTGCATGCTGACAAAAAAGTTACCAACAAAAAAAAGTGGGCAACTTTTTTGTCACCATGCACGCTTGCATTGCAATTGCATAGTAACCAATAGACAGGCGACAGTTGCGTCCAAATCGGCAGACAAAAATGTATCCCAGCTGTCGCATTGCTATCATGTGCACACTTCCATACAAACCCGTAGACTTGATATCAGAGGTAAATTAGTTGCGGAGACACAAGTTGTTCGTGGGCACCCTTCACTAAGATTTTCAACTATTCGAATCTTTTTAAATAGGTAGTTGTATTCTAAATTTAAATCGACTCAAACTTTTATACCTAGAATAAGAAAAAAAAAAAAAAAGAAAAGGTCTCTCTTAGCGATAAGACCGCCCATTGTGTCACCCTTTGTAAAATTTCTATATTTATGTCTGTAATTTATATGGTGTACATAATAAAGAGTATTCTATAAGTCTGATCCTGAGCATAAATTTCGAATTTTTGACAGTTTTTCCATACTAGAACTGTCAGACGTCAATTTGATTCCACGGATAATATCTGACTTTGGTCAAATCAGCCCTTAAACTAAACCATTTAGAAAGATCGTATGTGCACTTAAAGCTCATACCAGCAGTGCTATTCTGTAAAAAAATTACCGAGAGAACTTAGGTGCAGTGAGCGGGAAGTGAGCTCTGTCATTCCATAATGGTAGGGATTAACACTATTAAGTGCTCACTTCACTTATGATTTCACGGTGACATTTTTACAGAATCGACCAGCTGTAGACAATCAACGAAATTATGTCTTAAGGCGAAAGCGTCAGGGCAGCCCGCGAATTTCAAATACTTACCTTCTTCTTCTTCTTCTTTCTTACCCTTTTGCAGAACAGCATCACGTTGTATTTTGATCTAAATAATATCCTAAAGTGAAGACTCTAAAGCCATATTATTACGGTCGCGAATCATATCTTAACCAACATACAACCTGGCACTGTCTTGCAAATTGCAAAATGTAAGAAAGAAAATATGAATTTTGCAGGCTGGCAGGTTTAGGGCGTCCCCCTTAAGTAACTTAATGCCATTTACAATGGTACTCTCTTAAGATGGTGACTCAAACCATTTCAATCTTAAGTCATGAACAAAATTTTCAGTCGTCGGTAACATTATAATACAGGGTTATTTTAAAATGGCTATCTAAACTCAACATACGCGATGGGTACGCGATATTTAAACATGATAAAACAAAGAATAAATTAATTTGATAACTTTTTTGTGGGCCATCGACCGCAGTTATTGTAGTCACTTGCGATATCAGTTTAGAAAATCTATTTTTTCCTTATATAAACATCACAGATTTGATGAGTATCGATTTCTAAACACAATTAAACATAATAAAACAGTTTTTCTCAACTCATAGTTCAAGTAACAACAATAACAGCGGTCTTTGACCTCTAAAAAAACCAGCACATAATTTTACTAGTTATTTTAAGTATCATGTTTAGCCCTTTATATTTAGGCTTGTTAATTGTTTATATAATTACGGCATTCAACCGGGATATCCATCGCTTCTGCAGAGTTTAGCTAGCCAATTTAAAATAACCCCGTGGAATTCGTCTATTAGCTTCCTTATAACTAAAATCTCACGACTCAATGCAAATGGTACTTAGCTCTATAACCTCGTGGAGTTCGTCTATTAGCTTCCTTATAACTAAAATCTCACGACTCACTGCAAATGGTACTAGCTCTATATATACCAGTAACCAAGCCTTGATTTTAAGGCAATACGGAGTAATTTAAGTTAACTCAAAGCAGATTTTGGAACGATTTGCGTTCAATCCGAAAGCGAAGCAGTTATAACCAGTTTCATCCAGTTCCATCTAGTTCAAACTAGTTCGTTCGAAGTGCTGTAAGGAGCTACGAAAATTAATCGTTGGTTAATGGCGTACGTAGTTGAGTGTTCTGTTATTACTGTTTAAAAGGAAATTAAATGGAAACTGTACTATTTGAAAAATGTATTTCAATTCATTACTTAATGTAGCAAAGTCTTGTAAAAGGGTAAAGGGCTTGACTAGCTCAAAAAACTGATCCATCACTAAAAAACTAAAAAAAGACAAAAGTTGATCTGCCGTGCGATTCTGTAAATATCTCAACGTGAAAACTAGGGCGAAGTGAGCGTAGAGTGAGCTGTCATTAGGGATTAACACATTACATTGCTCACTTCAAGCTCACTTCACTTATGATTTCACGGTGAGATTTTTACAGAATCGACCGGCAGATGGGCAATTCCCGTATTTTTAAGAACGTTCATTATTCTAACTCAATCTCGATCTGTCCAAAATTTAACCAACTCCCCTGCATTTTTTAAAGTGATTGTCGCTGAGATTAGATTGCGCTTTGAATTCGAACGTTTTTTAAGTACGAAGATTGAACTTTAGAATCCAAGGGAAAATATAATCTAAAAAACCCTAAACAATTCTAAAATTAAAACGTAAACGTCAAACTCGAATCGCCAACCAAACAAATGAAATCCAAACTAAAACTTGTACTTAACAAATAAAAAGCCATCTCCATATTATGTCTACTTTTGATAATTTAATAGTTTGACAAGCGATCTTGGTCACATTTCACAAATGAGACCGCAGAAAAACCCCCCACAAACTATTCAAAACGCATATACAACTTTTTGTTTGGAACCCCGAAACTTTTATAAAAGCATTTCAGCTCACATTTTAAGCGAAGCCTTCCATTACCGCACCTAAACTTATTTGTGGGCCATAACTCCTCAAATATGCTGCAGAAGAACAAGGAGAAATGCACCTTAAATAATAGTACTAAAGTTGACTTTTTATCTGACGTACAATGCGTACAGAATAGCTCGCGAAAGAATATGCGTAGCCATCGCTTCCGAAAAGCATCGTTTATCAAGGAAAATGAGACTCTATTTTTTGGTGAGAGGGTTTGAATTTGTTTGATTTTGAGGTGGTGGGGTGGGCTAATCTTTCAGTCAGCATCTCTGACGGTCGCTAACTCTTCAAAGTGCTATCTGGAAGGCTTATAGCTAAATGGAACACAACTTTTTCATTCAGGCACGGTTTGGTGTAGAAGAGTGTAAATTGGTGAAAAAGCCTGGATCAGAGCTCAGTGATTTTAGGCAAACGAGATTTGATTTTTTTTTCTTGAAGGATTTGAACACATCTCTTGTCATACCGTTTTTTTTTTTCATTTTAGCGTGTAGTGAATGCCATTTTTGGGCATTTTAATTTTGTAGAAGTTAAAGCGGACGTCGTCACAGAGGCAGGCCAAAAAACGCTGGTGCTAATGATTTGGACTCGTTAGCAACCATTGGCTGGAGAAGGCACAAGATAAGGAAAGTTGGGGAAGTATGGAGACGTTTGCCCATCAGTGGAACAAAATAGGTTACCAAAAAAAAAAAGAAGTCAATAAATTAATTGAAACTCAGCTCTAATAACAAACAGTGTCGCTAATTTTTAAATCCGAAAATCCGCAGCAACAGACCACTTTTTAGAATCTTTGGAACCACTCTCAAAAACCAGCATAATGCCGCTATATAAATTTCGAAAACGGAACACACCGTTCCTTCCAAATCAGCTGTTACCGGCAACTGGCGTAGCGTGTCCGTTCGGGTGTTTCCGCCGGGCGTCGGTCCGACGACGTCCGGTTGGTACATTCGAAATACGAAATTCCTGAAACGTCGGCTTGGATCTTGGCAATCGTTGCCGATGGCATGTGTTGATCGGAAGTGGCGGGAGGTATGCTCACGTACCAAATTTGAAATTTATGAGTTGGGAATTCTAGTACATGATTGGTCTGCTCAATGCTTGAACATTGCGGGAACTGCCACTAACTGCGCCAATTACACTGCAACAATTTTTGAAAAGAATAAAATTGTAGAAATAAATAATTTCCTTTTTGAGGCATCAGTGTCAAGTTCAACATTGCCTAGATTTTCAATATCAGTGTTTAATGTTGCGTGTCAAAATCGGCAAACACAGTAGACGGTTTTCTTCACGGTCACTTAACAATAAGTACGAAAATTATTAATTTTCCTTTGACGAAGCTAAATATTTGTATAAAATTTACAAATAATATATTATTTCTGTATTACGAGATTCTTCAATTGAACCTTGTGACACCCTATGTAGCTTTTAAATATTTCGTATTTGTAATTTTATATATTGTGGTTTTAGATATTCAATGTATCTAAGCAATGTATACACTTACACATATACAGCGTGTAACGGAAGTGGGGTATCAACCCTGAAGGAGGTGAATGTGCTCATGAAACTCAACAACTTTCCCCAAAGAACATAGGTCGAAATATGAAAAAAAAATTTGGCCCTCCCTTACAAAACTGACTACCAGCTGATTGATTTACTATGGGAGGGCCAAATTTTTTTTTCATATTTCGACCTATGTTCTTTGGGGAAAGTTGTTGAGTTTCATGAGCACATTCACCTCCTTCAGGGTTGATACCCCCCTTCCGTTACACGCTGTATACACATAAATAAAACAGAAGTGTCTGTTTATAATGTAAAAAAACAGGTTTTTTATACTTACGCTCTTTGATTATTTCCCCTCCTTTTTATGTATTTGCACACATTATTATGTTAAGACTGTTAGCTTTTAAATGGCATATGAAAGTATGTATATACGAAACTTATAAAAAAAAACAACATTATATTTTTCTTACACTCGTGTTTGCTTGTTCTGTGTAATCTCCAAAACAACTGGACCGATTTTGATGGGACTTTCACTGGCAGAGTAGCGGGCACAACTAGTTAGAAATAAAAACAACTTTTTAACTTTTTTTTTTAAACTTTTAGGATTTAGTTAAGTTAGGATATCTTATTTTTATTTCATTTATTAATTAGGTTATTTACGTACATTTCATTTTAATGCTGAGTTAGTACGAATCTGAAAGTTACTATAAACAATAAAATAAAAAATTAGGAATACCTATTTTTGGGTTGTGGTATGACTTTCTGAGTTACTACTTACCTCCATGGAACCACAACAGTCTACACCATCCTTTTATCCCCTGTAGTCTACTAATAGTCCCCGACAATAGACCTGTGATACAGGGTCCTGTATTGAGAGACACAGCAAACACATGCAAAGCTCTAATGTGCTCGTCCAGTATAACGATCTCTTTGGTCGTACAACGATATTGTCTGTCTATAGTATGGGGAGCTTCTAAAACGCATTAAACAGGGTTTATATTCAAACTATTGTAGGATATTCATTACAATGGAGTTGCAATAAAAGAAAGAAAGAAAACTTTTTATTTTGGACATACAGGAAATAAATACAAAAGTAAAAAAGCTAAACTATCTAAGTTACAAAAAAAATAGCAGAAAAAAAACGCTGATAATCTGATAGGGACCAAATGAATGTAGAGAATGATTTTCTACCTAGCGCATTTTTATTAATAAAAAATAGATGCATTCGTAACTAAGCTTTTAGTCACTAGCGCTCAACATTTACAGGACTCAAAAATAATATTACATACTTGATGAAACATATCCTGGAGCCAAACATTCGAAGACATGTGATATGTACCAAACTGCACTGGGCCCGCGTCGTGGTGGATTTAGTTCCGCTCACTCTCACAGAAAGAAGAAAAGAAAATTATGGGCTAATACAAATATAAATATAAATCAAGTTGATGGCCTTCCATCTCATTTTTCCATAACAGTAAATAAATGTAAGTAACATCTGTATAACCAATTAATCATCATCTGTCTAGCCTTTTCCCAACTATGTTGTGGTCGGCTTCCAGTCTAACCGTATGCAGCTGAATACCAGTATTTTACATGAATAAATGCCTATCTGAACTCCACAACCCAGTCACTGGGTAATACGATACCCGTTGGTAAGAATGGTTATCAGACTTTCGGGCTTCTGACTACCCGTAACGACTGTCAAAGATCCACGAATGACAGCCGGGACCAACGGCTTAACATGCTTTCCGAGGCACATAGTGGTCTCGGTATATAAAGATGGTCACCCATCCACAGACCAAGCACGGCAACCATAGCTTAACCGGATCGATCGACCTGTGCGGCTGTTTTAATTTAGCCACGGGCCCCCTTGTGTCAACTCAGCCTATCGCAGTCCACTGCTAGACATAGGCCTCTCCCAAACTGCGCCACAACACCCTGTCCTCCGCCTTCCGCATGCAGTCTACCCCAGCTACCTTCTTTAGGTCGTCCGTCCATCTAGCTGGGGGGCGTCCCACACTACGCTTGCCGATACGCGGTCTCCACTCCAGGACTCCTCTACTCCACCGGCAATCGTCCCTTCGATAGACATGGCCAGCCGACTGGCACTTCAGTTTGCTTAATCTGCAAGCTATGTCGGTATGCCCCCCTGTGTAACCAATTAGTATACTAAGATTCTTGAACTTCACACAGCAGGGCAAAAAGAATTCCCAACAGGGCCCTAATTCACTAAGACAACGATTCCTTACCTAAACCACGTCAATTCATTACGTAATCCCGCCTATCTCGCGTTGATTCCGCGCGGTTTCGTTCAGTTTGTCATAGAGAATTACGGTCCAGAGCAGATGGCGTATTTTCTCAGCTGTGTCGTAATCTAAAAGCACTTATACAAGGTGTAACTTAAATAACGCACAACCTCTTAAGGGGTCATTGTACTCATCATTATGAACAACTTTTACTATGAGATAAAACCTGAAATCGCGAAAAAAAAATCAGCTGTTCCCTACATTTATGTTCGCATAACTCGTCAAAATGTAGGGAACAGCTGATTTTTTTTTCGCGATTTCAGGTTTGGTCTCATAGTAAAAGTTATTCATAATGATGAGTACAATAACCCCTTAAGAGGTTGTGCGTTATTTAAGTTACACCTTGTAGTGTTGAAAAGTAAGTCATACAAACTTTATATTTGACAAAAGATAGATACAATCGTGTTATGTACTATCTTTCTACCTATCTCAAAAGACAGATAGCTATGTCGCTATCATATTTTTTTTCTATTTCAGCCAAAAATTTGGCTAAACAAATTGCTCCTTTTGAGCAATGCAAAGGCATTTCAAACCATTCTGTCAATAATTTGCTTAAAATTAATGACATTAATCATCATTTAAATTAGAAATTAGGACAATAGAGGCAACCTCTAGCAAAAATGTAACTAATAAGTCAAATGAAAGTGTAAAAAAATTAAACAGTGTCAATCTGGTGGATCAAATATTCAAGGATTTTTAAACAAAGACTTAGAAGTAGAATTATTCCTGAATTTTTACAACGTAGATATTCTTTGTATGACAGAACATTGGCTTAAAAGCCACCAGTTCATGTTCAATTTTAGTAATCACCAGGTTGGTAGTTCATTCAGCAGAGTAAATGCTATACATGGTGGCTCATTAATTTTAGTAAATAACCAGCATAAATTTAAGGACCGAAAGGACATTGTGAGCCTCTCTGTTGAGCGGACAATTGAAATAGCCTGTATAGAATTGGAGCAGTTCATTATATTAAGTGTGTACAGACCTCCTTCAGGATTGTATGATTGTTTTGAAAAGGTTATGGATGAAGTGTTGCACAAAATCTGTAATACAAACAAGTCCATCATCACTTGTGGTGATTTCAATGTTAATTTGTTAGAAAATTCTGGGTTAAGTACTAAAATCATAAGTCTGTTTCAGTCATACAATCTTGCTAACCTATTTTTGGAGCCCACTAGAATAACTCCTACTAGTGCCACATGCCTAGATAACATTTATACAGATATTATACCAAACCACAAAGAAATGATTAATTTAATAGACTCAGATCATTAGCTCTGCAGCATACGCCGTTAGGAAAATTCGTGACTTAACTGATTTAGAGACAGCCCGTTTAGTTTACTTTAGTTATTTTCATAGTGTGATGTCATACGGTATTCTGTTGTGGGGAAATGCCGCCGATATTCAGACAATTTTTATTTTACAAAAAAGGGCAATTCGTTCCATTTATAAATTAAGTCCCAGACACTCCTTCAGAGACAAATTTAAAGGGATTAATATAATGACTGTGCCTTCTCAGTACATTTATGATAATCTTTTGTATGCACATAAAAATATTAATCTGTTTAAAAATACAGTGATATCCATAATATTAATACTAGGAACAAACACAAATATGTTGTTCCTACAACAAGGCTTAAGAAAATAGGTGGCTCGTTTAGATACCAATGTATACATTTTTATAATAAACTTCCTAGCCACATTCAAGAACTAAGCATTAATAAATTCAAATCTTTTATAAAGCTAAAACTATGCCAGAAAGCCTATTATACTGTAAAAGACTATATTGAGGACAAAAAAGCTTGGGATTGAGCTGCTCCAATAGGTCTAGACAGTGAATGTTGTTTATTTTTTATTTTGCTGATTTACACTTTGGTTTTTTTTTTTTTTTTTTTTTCTTTCTTTCTAAATATCTATTTATATACAGAATGACAAGATCATTTACTGTTTAAAGTCTTATATTATTTTAATTATTGTGAATGTGAGGACTATGTGGGTCATTGTTTCCGTTTTAATCATGGTCTGGCAGTTTGAGTGGTGTATGCGGTCTACACAAATGTCCTGTCCCTGGTATTGCTCGTCGAAT
The DNA here is from genome assembly GCA_949629135.1 of Eremobia ochroleuca. NCBI lineage: Eukaryota > Metazoa > Arthropoda > Insecta > Lepidoptera > Noctuidae > Eremobia > Eremobia ochroleuca. Next base: position 16,356,180 of record OX451403.1, on the reverse strand, counting down.
CGTTGAGCTCCTTAAGTTCTGAGTTGAGCTGCACGGTTACTGACGAATGCGTGCACTGACTGCACAGGTCCACTCAGTGTGGTTCTTTCCTCAAAAGACCACTTCAGACACCAATCTACATGGTCCTCAAAGATTATATCCGGATTTTTATATACACATTGACATTGATGAATTTTATATAAACAATGACATGGATATTTACTTTGTAAAGTATCTTATTTTTATTATTATTACTGTGAGTGTGAAGACTATGTGGGTCATTTCTTTTTTTCGGTTTTCCTTCTTAGTTAGTTTTAATCATGATCTGGCAGTTTGAGTCATTTATGCGGCCTACCCAAATGTCCTTTCATTGGTATTGTTCGTCGAATCGTAAGGCTCCTCAAGTTCTGAGTTGAGCTGCACGATTTTTGACAAATGCGTGCACTGACTAGACAGGTCCGCTCAATCTGTGTGGTTCTTTACTCAAAAGACCATTTCAGACACTAATCTACATGGTCTTCACATTATCTGACCAAGATTATGTCTGGACTTTAAAAGAGACTGTGACCTCTGAGTTTGTTTCGACCTTTCTTCTCAGAGTAGTCAGATAGGAAACGCCGACCTCATCTAGTTTAAAAAAATATGATTGACATGTAAAAGTGTTTGTACAAACCTATTTACAGAAAATAAATCATTTATCATTTATAACTAAAGAATAATTAATTTAACGTCACAACAGGTTTGAAAAATGCCTCGAAGCCGTAAGCAGAGGTGACACACACACACATCATTTCAATAGGTATGTTTCAGTCCCATATAAAAGAGAGTGGGCCTTGCTATCAGCCGGGTTCTAACTCATCCGGAAGTCCAAATTGTGTATCCTGGTGGTTAAACCTAATAAGGGAAATTAAGAAAAAAAATCTAACCTAAGCATTTAACACTATTGCACGGAATAATTTGTATCCACTTTGAATATCCTTTTAAAAATTGTCCAAATCTGAGTTTTTAAAGTTGTCAGATTTAGGGAAAGCCCATAATTTCTTCATCAGATTTGCCTATTTAAGTCATTATGGGTTAGTCCGCACACGATCATACCAAAATCAACGGCTCTGAAGATCACTTTATTTTTGGCCTTTTTTTGAAATCTGAAAATAGTCCTGTCCACGGGGCTCTTATCAGAAACTTTTCAAATATATTTTCGGTTATCCCTTATCGTGCCGCACCTACGCAGCTATCAACTTTTCGCCCTGTATATGCTTGCTGAAAAACCCTCTGGGCCCTACCACAGTAAAACTTTTCAGTTTGCTTTGAACAACAACACTTGACAAAAACCAAAAATATAATACAGAACTTTTAAAAAAGCAAACCAGATAACGCATCAACACACACAAACAAAAATACCTACTACATACATCAAAGATAACGCAATCTCCAATATCAGAAAACTAAAATCCGACTTACTTATAACACAGTGTGACACCGTGTGAAAAAGTGATGAAAAACCTGCGTCGATCTACAGTCGTGTCCTTTAATATAGCTTAATGGAAGGGGTGATGGAAAACAAATGCCCCAGCCGGCTCTGGAGTCTGTTGCATGGGGCTAGGCGAACAGCGGCGTAAAGGTTTTTTTTTTATGTCGGGGCGTATGATGAGTTTTGTCGAAGTATTGTGTGAAAATGGAGTATCGTCTTGTTTGTTTTGTACTTCAATTTTCGTGTGATTCAAGGGATTTATTGGTACAGGAAAAGATTTACTGTGACATGGTGTGTCTGCGGTAGATGTTTCACAGAGCTGTGGGATGACGAATTTGATTCCATGGCAAATGCAATTCTTGATAGATTTTTTTCCCTATTTATTGTGGTTGAGTAAATTTTAAGGAGCGTCATTTTTCGTGAGGTATTTTTTGTGAGGATTTGTTTGTTGTATTAATAAAAAAAACTAAGTGCTCTCTCTCTCTCTCGTAGGAGGAAATGACTACGTGGCAAGCCCAGAAAGATTTGGATTTATAATACTACTTTATTGTGGGGATAGTGGCAAGAGGGAAGGGAGGCCTTTGCCCTGTAATGGGACAACACAGGCTTATAATATAATTATAGGGGTTGTGTCTCTCTCTCTCTCTCTCTAACAATTTTATAGAGCTCCTGCACAAATTATGACAGCAAATAAAATCTTTACAATCTCTAAATTCTCCAACAATTCTATAAAATTGTAAAAACAAATACAACAGTAACTAACTCTACTGCAAGTACTTAAATTTCAAATTACTCTCAACATAAATTTCAATCCTCGTTCGAAACAAACCAATTTTATTTTAAGAGTAATAAATCTCAATTCTTACGTCGTTTTTCGTTCGCCATTTTCATGGCCCCAATTGGAGTACAGTATTATACCCTAGACGTTCCTTGTAACGATCTAGTCGGGATATCTCTTTGTGGTGGCTCGAAGCTCTGTCGGTATTTCACGCCGTCTTTGTCCGACCCGTGTTGATAGAGCAGGACAAGTAGACGTTTGTAAACGCTTTGATTCGTTTATAACAGCTATTAATATTTGTTTAGTGGCTCTTTCTTCCAGAGTTTTTATTACGATTTTATTGAGCGTTAGGTTATCTGTTTTGGGTGCTCTGTCTAGATTTATCAGCTGTTGGAATAATTTATGGGATAAAGATTAGGATGGCTGCCAAGACAAGCCAAGACTTTAAATATTACTTAATAAAATTTGTGATTAACATTTGGAAATAGCGAGATATGATGAGCTAGTAATTTATAATTTTTTGCTAGAATAAATAAGAAAATAAAGCTAAAACTTATTCGATATTTGTGAGACAATTATTCTCGTTATTCTTTCCGATGGCAACTTTTATATGTAGAGCTATGTTTAGCCTGAGATCCTTTGTACTATATTTTTATAGAGTTCTATTTCCAAAGGGGGAAAACGTGATAATTAGGGATATACCGTAAAAAAATAGGCCAAGTGCGTGTCGGGCCACGCGTAATGAAGGGTTCCGTAGTTGGAATTAATTCATCACAAGAACAAACATATCATTGTAGTAGAAAATCATGTTCTCCCATACATTGCAACTGCAAATTTAAGTTGGTCGACTATTACTCGTAAACTTGTAAAGCCTACCTTTTATCTGTGATGTTAAAGAAACCTTTTAATAGAAATAGAAAATATTTTAAATTTTAAAGTCAAGGTACAGGACGCCAGCACATCAAGCTACTACAATCTGTCAGATTTCTTAAATAGATTTTCATTTTTATCGCTAAAGCATAAGGTTCAAAGTTGATTGGGAAAATCTGACAGTTTCGGGTAGCTTGATGTGATGGCGTCTGTACATTAAGACGGTTGACAGGTTCACAGCTAGTTAAGATGTCATGAGTAGCTTAAAACAACAAACATAATCAGCCTACAATGTTCCCACTGCTGGGGGGACACAGGCCTCCTCTTGGTGAGAGGGAGTGAGCCGTTATTCACCACGCGGTGTGGCTTGGTAGATGTCACACGTCTTCGAATTTTTTGGTTCTAGGACTTGCCGGTTTCCTCACGGTGTTTTCCTTTACCGTTTTGAGACCAATGGTGATTAAATAATTTACCCAAATTAAAGCACTATCTGGGTTCGGTTCGAACCTATAACCTACTCGTACAACTCGAACACATACCTGCAGCTAAGTTTTTTTTGTTTTTTGACACACCTTGAACCAGCCCTCGCAGTACGCATTCAGGTTCATCTCACCACCGCAAACAAAATAATAATAATAAAGATATTCTATTCTATTATTTCTAGACCGACTTCGGTGATGCCGACCATCTTTGCTAGGTTACGAAATACTATTTTCTAGCGAGCCCCAAACTAGACATGCCGTGAAATCATAATTGAAGTGAACACTTAATGGTGGGTCCACACGATACAGACTTTCATACAGACTACAGACTTTCATACAGACTTCTATAGAATTTTGTCTGTGCAACTAAGCAGTACAGACAAATGTCGGTGTGATAAAAAGTGGCACAGACAAAATTCTATAGAAGTCTGTATGAAAGTCTGTATCGTGTAGACCCACTATAATAGTATTAAAACCTAGCGAATGACAGCTCACTCGACGCTCACTTCACCCAAGCTTTCACGGTAAGATGGTTACAGAATCGCAGAGCTGTTAGTCTGTATCTTGAGTCGCGGGGTTGACAGTCACGTCAACGCAGCGTCTAAGAGTAGTATTTTATCTCATAACAAAATAAAACACGTAGGTGCTGCCGCATGCCCAGCTAGTTACGTCATAAAACCTGTCGTCGCAAAGAAAAAGGCTTGCATTACCCGCACCGATGCGGTTTGACAGGCTCACTCAGCCGAACGGGCAGCCGCAGGGATATCTACTCCAGTACGTATCTTTTGTTGAAACCTTTTTATTACTCATCTTTTATGAGGAGCTTGCATAACGTGGTGGTTTTTTTTATGAAAGTTGAAGTAAAAGTGGAAGAGGTTTTATCGGATTGCTAATGAAATGTATTTATCTTTCAACGTTAGCGTTACTTTCTTTGTACTCAGATATTATCTTTAGGACTTTTTTGTCGGATTATCCAAACAAAAGCACAGTACTTATACAGAGTTATTTGTAAAACACCAACAACCTCTTAAGAGGTCATTGTACTAATCATTATGAACAACTTTTACTATGGGAACAAACCTGAAATCGCGAAAAAAAAATCAGCTATTCCCTACATTGATGTTCATACGACTCGTCAAAATGTAGGGAACAGCTGATTTTGGCTTGCTTGACCTATTAATAAATAGACACGGCAACTTTTTTAATGAAGATTTTTTGAAAAATATGAATGGAATAGAATACTCTTTATTATGTACACCATATAGATTACAGACATAAATATAGAATTTTTTTTGACCTATATTAAAAAGTGGTTCCATTAATTCTGCTCGTTATTCTGATCAAACTGTTTTCAGGTTTTGCGCATTTAACGTTACACGTTGTATATCGTTCATATTTACGACAAACAAAAATAGTAATTAAAATAGCTGAATAGTAGTTATATTATTAAAGTTAATTATTAAATTAAATTATTAAATGTATCATTAAAATAGTTACTAAATACATGACAAAAAGAGCAATCAAAATTCTTTTCGAAGTGCGTATTCTTTACGAAGATCTTATTTAAGTGAGGTTTTTTAACAAAGTTTACCCATCTAGTCGTCAAATAGGCACTTTAATACTTACTTGTTCTAGTGATTAAATGGTTCTCTCGTGGGCTTTACTTAGATAATAATTTTGCAATCGAAGTAGAATTAAAATGGTTTTTTTTTTTATATTTCAGTTGAAATGTTTGAATTAGTACTGAGTTTACAACTTAGTACCAAAAGCGAAGGTTTCCTAGCAGAGCGGTGGCCGCCACCTAACGGCCGCGGGAATCCGTCATGAATGTGATGGCACCGACGTTTGACTTTACGGTGTCAAAAGATGCCCTATAGGAAATCACACCAAATTACTTGCGTAAATAACGTTTCAGTAACGTCATTCGACGGGAAATTGCGGACGCTGTATAGCTGCCACCACAGTCGACACTCTTAGGAAACTATTGGTTTATAGAAGAAAAAAAAACTGTTTTATTATTTTATGTCATTAATAACAAAGCACGTGTGATAAGAGTACAATTGAGGAAAAGCTCTCTCTTTTCTTTCTTTAAACCAAGAATTTCTCTTTTTCAGCGAAGTCATCCTACTAATAGAAAGTTTGTGAGGATGGATGGATGGATGTTTGTTACTCTTTCACGCAAAAGCTACTGAACGGATTTAGATCATATTTGGCACATAGTTTATAAACAGAATTAACACATGGGATACTTTTTATACCCGATATTCCCACGGGATTGAAATTATCCAGGTGTAACTGCGGGGCGCTGCGATAATTAGAAAGAAAACAAAAATCAGTTATCGGATATCTATATCTACAGGATTATTGGTAAAACAACCTCTCAGGACTATCACTAACATCATAAACAACCACTTTTGTTCTATGACTTTTATTAATTCATCAGACTTTCATACAAAAAATAAATTCGATTTTCTGTTACGAACACTACGCGAAGCAAAAGAAAGGGCTAGTTTGGTAAAAAAACTGCCGTGTCTAGTACAATCTTCAGTGGAGGGTTCCGGGGATAAGATAGAACAACGAAATTTTGAAGGTGTGTTTTTGGTAAATGTATTATGATTTTTAAAAGAAAAAAAAAATGCTGTTTATGATAATAGTAATCTAGTCCTGCAAGTTTGTTCGTTTTTTTACCAATAACCCTTTATACATTAATTGGAACGAGTCTGATGCCGAAAATATTTTCATCATCTGCCTAGCTTTTTCCCAACTATGTTGGGGTCGGCTTCCAGTCTAACCGGATGCAGCTGAATACCAGTATTTTACATGAAGCGACTGCCTATCTGACCTCCACAACCCAGGTAATACGATACCCCTACGTAAGACTGGTTGTCAGATTTTCGGGCTTCTGACTACCCGTAACAGTCGTTACGGGTAGTCAGAAGCCCGAAAATCAGTCAGTCGTCAAAGATCTACGAATGACAGCCGGGACCGACGGCTTAACGTGCTTTCCGAGGCCCGGAGGGGTCTCGGTATGTAAAGATGGTCACCCATCCACAGACCAACCGCGGCAAGCGTAGCTTAACCTGATCGATCGACCTGTGCGGCTGTTATTATTTAGCCACGGGCTCCTCTATGTCGAAAATATTTTTGTTAAATTAAAAATATATATAATATACATTTAATTTTTTACTGTTTCATTTTTAAATTATTTTTTTTAATTCTAAAAACGATGTAAATTTTATAATTTTGATCAGTTTTTCTGTATGTATGTTCCGGATTGGCGTGAAAACGGCTGAACAGATTCGGATGAAATTTGGGATACATATAGTTTATAACCTGAATTAACGCATAGGGTACTTTTAATCTCGGCTGTACGAATTTTCCGGCATCCACGCAGGCAATGCCACGGGCCAGAGCTAGTAACTATAAAAAATATCATCTACTTGTAAATAAATTAATAAATTTTCCCAATCAACATTGAACTTTATGCTTTAGTGATAAAGTTGAAAATCTATTAAAGACATTTGACAAATTGTTGTAGCTTGATGTGCTGGCGTCTGTACCAACAAATAACATCAACATACTCGTTTTCAACCTTAGCCTAATTGATTTCCAATATAAATAAACGTTAAAAAAAACGATTAAAACATCGCGAAACCGTAAATTCTCAGCAGCAATTTACTGAAAACAAAACGTATAATAAAATACGGCTCCTAATCGAACTATCGGATGCCGGGATTCGTCTCAATTCAAATTCTAAGGATAAGTAATCCCCGCTGAAGGGATTTGCTCCATCTCCGTTCTTGAGATAAATATAATAAAAGAATTCATACTTCAGACGTAGCATCAAAAATAATATTTAGGGTAGGTCCACACTATGCGACGTGCGACGACGCGGTGCGTTTTTTAAAGGATGGAGGTAATCGAATAAATCTTTGGATGGGGGTAATTTTTGAATGATTGACGCAAAGGGTGAGTTTTATGGCTGTGTGAATTTCTTGAGTATCTCTCAAGCGTGCTCAAATTCATGTTAGCATGAAAAAACTGAACTCGGCTTCCAGTCTTACCGGATGCAGCTAAATACTAGTATTTTACATGGAATTACTGCCTATATTTTGACCTACACAGGCCAGTTACTGGGCAATAAGATACCCCTTGATAAATCTGATTGTCAGACTTCCGGCCTTCTGACGACCCGTACTAAGTGTCAAAGATCCACAAATTACAGCCGGAACCAACGTCTTTACGTGCTTTCCGAGGCTCGGAGGCTTTGTATGTAAAGATTGTCACCTATCCACGGACCAACCGCGGAAAACTTAGCTTAACTGATCAATCGACCCGTTTGGTACCTGTAACTAATATTTCCACATACAATATAATACCTACTATTTTTCTATATATGACTATTAACACACATTACATACAATTGGGTAAACCTGCAGCCAAATTGTGTATCACGCTTTATTTCACGATTCAAAGGATTTGGAACGAAATACCTTATCCATTGCTTAATTTTTGAATTCTTTCATCTTGTCGACGACGTAGATAACACGATGAATATGGTTTAGTAGTTAAAATGAAAGAAATTGCAATTGTAAGTGTCGCTATACCCCGCTGATTTCAAAATTTCTTTGTGTCCGTTCAAATTGACACTTGTGAATTTTGAACGAATCTTTTCCCATTTCCTAGATTTGTGTGCTTGAGTTTCCCCCGCCTTATAATAATAAGCATTATTCTTTATCCAGCTTTATTATGTAAATACAGCCTTACAATTTCACTTAACTATTTTGTTTGCTCATCGCTTCTTATCTAACGGTGTGCTAAAAGCTTTTAAAACAGATGTGTAAGCAAAACGTCTGTCGCGCAGATTTCATGCTAAGCTGACGCGTAGGCAGCAATGTGTTTCTGGATTTATTCTCTTACGAGGCGTTTTGAATGCCTTTGTAAAATCTGCAGCTGTTTGCTTGGACTGTTCGTTTGTGATAATGTTGTAAAGAAAGGGGATTATTTTTACTTGGCTGTTAAAGCCGCGGTGTTTTATTTTGTGAGAGAAGCTGGCTTGTTTTATTTAATTCAAGAAATGTTCAAACGGTTGCTTTTACAATTTCAACCTTTTCCTTGACAACTCAAAAGTGTTTATAAATGTTGTAATTGAATTTGTTTTTCAGTTTAATTTTACATTAACGAAGAAATTAATGAGATTTGCGACTTCTTTCTAATGTTCATAATGCGGTTTCTTCTTTAAGGTTTTCTCATGCCTAAAATATTCAAAATTTTCTAGAAATCTTGAGGTCACATTTGCTCAAGCATCGATACAGTTTGTGCAGGGCGATAACAATTTTATTTTACCTCCTCCATATGCACATACGGGGTGTCCGAAAAGTCATGGGTTACCTTTTGCCTGCTGATAGGCCACATTGAGATCTACCAATAAAAAAAAAAATGACCTACCAATAAAATTTTTTTTTCACCAGATCCGATCAAAAACAAGGTAAAATTGTTTTTGAGAAAATTTTAAGTTTGAACCTAAATTTTAGGTATTTAAAAGATGCTATCTGTAACTTTCTTGTATTCAATCGATAGTAGGATGATTTAAGATGAAAATAAAAAAAAAACCTGTACTCGAAAAAGTTTTCATTCATAGAAATTGCATGGAAAAAACTGATCAAAGGTAGAGATTTTCCAAAATTTCATTAAACATCAAAAAACTCGGAAACCATAACCACAAAACCTCAGACACCCAAACTGATTTTTGACCTATTTCAGAGAGAAAATAAGTCATTAAAAAATTGAAGGTTTTATGTGCTGTTTTAGTTTTACTGGCCATTCTGATCGTTTCTTGCGTCTGCTACGACGCTTTACCGAGGGAGGAGTCGTCACCGGGCCGCTGCGCCGCGCTGACATTGGCTTGCTTGACTTATTAATAAATAGACACGACAACGTTTTCAATGAAGATTTTTTGAAAAATGTGACCGATATTAAAAAGTGGTTCAATTAATTCTGCTCGTTATTCTGATCAAACTATTTTCAGGTTTTGCGCATTTAACGTTACACGTTGTATATACAACATTATTTTTAGTATACTGCAAACCTGAATATAGTTTGTTCAGAATAAGTAATGAATGGTATAATAAGAATGGTAACCAACTTTTTTTACGGACAATCAGGTAACGTAACAAGCTTATAACTTCGTGATTTTTCATGATACAGTTTTGAAATTTTATACATAGATTCTTTACATATAAATAATAGACACGTGTTTCGGGTTTGCAATATACTAAAAATAATGTTGTATATACTGCGCTGCCTGCAAAGCATAGCTGAAAAGCTCTCCCCAACCACCAGTAAATTAGCACGTAATATACCCAACTAATCCAAAAGTGAAACTATCGATAAAGTGATCCGGCAGTTTAACCGGCTACCCGGCATTACTGCCGGCTCTCCGGCGCTTCAGGGTAAAACGGCCGTCAGATCGGTTGATCTGCAGGCCGCGATGTGTTAAATCTATCGCTGGGAACGCCACGATAAACAGCTGGTGGTTCTAGCTAGACATATTGGACATTTTCTACAAAATCTTGTTGGAAATAGTGAGTTGTATGGTTTAAGAACAACTTTATTTCTCATAAGAATTGCATACATAATTCACTTACTGAGAAACAATATGTAAAACTAAGATTATTAATTAGAGCGCACAGATGTAGGTATATAAAATAACAAAACAAAAATAGCAAAGAAAAAAAATAAAATGTGTTGCTAATCTATTGCCTAATTTAAATGCAATGTTCGATTTCTGTGCCCGAAAATGGTTAATGTTTAAGAGACCTATTACAAAAATGCGCGTAGACGCATGATTTCCTCGATTAAATTGAATACTATTTCGTTTGTTGGTATATAATGGGGCCCGTGGCTAAATAATAACAGCCGCACAGGTCGATCGATCAGGTTAAGCTACGCTTCCCGCGGTTGGTCTGTGGGTGGGTGACCATCTTCATATACCGAGACCCCTCCGTGCCTTGGAAAGCACGTTAAGCCGTTGGTCCCGGCTGTCATTCGTGGATCTTTGACAGTCGTTACGGGTAGTCTGAAGCCTGAATGTCAGACAACCAGTATTACCAAGGTGTATCGTATTACCCAGTAACTGGGTTGTGGAGGTCAGATAGGCAGTCGCTCCATGTAAAATACTGGTATTCAGCTGCATCTGGTTAGAGTGGAAGCCGAACCCAACATAGTTGGGAAAACGCTAGGCAGATGATGGTTGGTATAAATAACAATTAATTGGAAAAGATAGTTCATTTTCTTTTCTACAATAATAATAAAGCGATTTTTTTATTATTTAAATATTTATTTTGCAAAAATCATTCTCTTGATGCATGTTAAGGCAAAAACTCACGGAGAGCTCTAACTTGCAGATTCTGTTCAATATAATAACATCAAAACCATTTATATCATACATAATTTTATAATAATAGAATACATTTTTGTTATATCCCTTATAAATAACGAAAACACGACTGGACCGAATTCAAATATCTACTGTAAACAAGTGTGAATATCTTCAAACTTCTACATCATTTTCACGTGGTATTTATACTAAAATAGTCTCTACTTAAACAATATCAATTAAAACAAATATATATTAATACTTTGATTTTTTTATAAATAAAATAAAAGTACCAGGTATATAGTTCACTGCGTCGGAGATGCGCGCTCGCCCTGGCTGGAGGCCTTAACTTATTGAGGCATCCACAAACAAGCCTGGTTAAGCAGACGACAACCTCAAAGGCTGAACTACGAGAAGCCATTTATAAAAATTAAAAAAAAGTGCGCGCTCAGTACCAAAATGTAAGAGGGCTCTTAAATAAGTTTCCAATCATCATCACGCTTGTATTTCCCGAAGGGTGAGGCAGAGGTAAACATACCTATAGTACCTATACCCACATTAGGCCAGGTATGTTTGAGTTCTGTGTAATAGCGAGCGAACCTATCAACCGAGCAAAAATCCATTCTCCGGGTTTTTACTGAGAAATTCCTCATGAAAAAACGCAATAACAGTTTGCCCGACCTGGGAATTATAATAATAAGTATTATTTATTTATTCAGACAAACAAATAAGGTCCATTGTGTTAGTAACACTATTATCCAGCCTATGTTAGTACCTAATTAATAACTAAAACTGATTTGGTTCGACCGGCTAACGCAGACACAAGCGAGCTATCTGCCCAGGCGGCTATCGAGTGCAGAATGATGTTGGGACTGTCACGCAGCCTCCAAAGTAATGAGGCAGATTTCTTGTGCCATACTTCGTCAAAGCTGTCAGTGCGGACGTCGGCAAACATCGCCGACGCACTGCAGAAGCGTGCCAGTCGCAACAGCACCCTGAACGCATTATAGGCGCCGATTCCCTCATTCACAAACTAAACTAAATTTAAGTTCAATGCGTCTTTTTCTTTCTATTTCATTAAGAAAAGGACAAAAGATAAATAGTAGTTTAGTCCTGTCAAATTAAGATACTCCATAGGCATGTTTAGACATGATTAAAAAGTTGGCTACTAAAAATATATACGTCAATTTACGTCAGGCGCTGACTAATTGTCAGGACTAAACTAATATTTATCTTCTTTCCTTTTCTCAATCAAATAGAAAGAACAAATTGCACTGAACTTAAATTTAGTTTAGATTGTGAACAAGGGAAGGAATCGGCGCCATTATAGAAGACTAGCGACCCGCCCCGGCTTCGCACGGGTGCAATGCTGATCACTATCACTACATAGTATAAAACAAAGTCGCTTCCCGCTGTCTGTCTGTCTCTATGTATGCTTAGAACTTTAAAAATAAGCAACGGATTTTGATGTGGTTTTTTTTTGATAGATAGAGTGATTCAAGAGGAAGGTTTATATGCATATAATACCTACATGCATAATAATACTACTATTATAAAAATACTATTATTAAATAATGGCTCTAAAATTATCAGTGTTTCTCTACAGAAACACTGATAATTTTAGAGCCATTATTTCTCTTAAAAAGTATAGGATAAAAAATGGTTATTGTGGGTTATCCCTAAGAGATAGACATATGCCATCGTGGACTTTTTTGTAGACCTTTTTAAGGTGTACAATACTGTAGTACATTATTTTGATCTATCTCGTAGGGTTAAGCCAGCGTTTGCAATGTAAGCGCAAAAAAATGTGTTTATTTACGACATCACATTAGAAACCCCTAAAATGATCAGTGTTCCTCTACTATATTATGCATGTATTATACATATAAACCTTCCTCTTGAAATATTCTATCTATTAAAAAAAACCGCATCAAAATCCGTTGCGTAGTTTTAAAGATTTAAGCATACATAGGGACAGACAGCGGGAAGCGACTTTGTTTTATACTATGTAGTGATACGCAGAGAATTGTAAGCCTTCGAGTATATCTGAACAACAGGGCCACCGAGTACAGTGTTTTGCAATATATCATAAAAACGGCTGTTTCAACTGCAACTGTACAGACGCCAGCACATCAAGCTACCCGAAACCGTCAAATTTTCCCAATCAACTTTGAGCCTTAAGCTTTAGCGATAAAGTTGAAAATCTATTAAAGAAATTTAACAGATGTAGTAGCTTGATGTGCTGGCGTCTGTACATCGAGGGAACCTGCGGGCCAGTGTCATGTTCATTAGTAGCGCTTACGACTACTAAACAAACGAGTCAGTCAAAAATAGAATTTGATAACAACCAATCTGGAATTTAGTTGTAACAAAAATTACTTGAAGAAAAAAACATTGTTTCGCTTTCATTGTTTTGAATGAGAAAGCGAAATTGAAAAGCAATTCTGAATATTGTTAACTCAAAACAATTTAGATACTAATGTAGTGTCTACCTAACCAACATCGCGTGAAAAACTATCCAACGGTGAATCTTCTAAAATAAATAATGTACGAAACACAATTCTCTTTGTAACCCAGTCGCGCTTACGCAAATAACAACTTAAAATATTCAAGTTTAATATCATTATTATAATTATTGTTTTCTATTATTTCTCCCGCATAAGTAAGTCATTCGAATAATATTTTTTATTATAAGAATTTCAGGACTAAATAATAATAAGATTACTCGACTACAAAAGAATTAATTATAATATTTTAATAATATTACTCTTTGTTTCAGGTAAATTAAATGGGAGATCTTCTTTATATTGTATTCATGAAATTCATGAGACAAGGTAACAATAGAATATAATTTCTATATTTTTTGTAATTGCAACATTTATCATGTGTTAGAATAATATGTTTTGTTATTTAAATTAAGAATTAGGAGGGTAAATACTAATCATTTATGTATTGTGTTAAAAATTAACTTCCAAATCATAATACATTATAACAAAATGGTGTCTCAAATGTTCTTTACAGATTTATTAAAATAAAAAAGGAAATGACGATTTTTAATCTTAATTGAAAATTATATGTTTGAATTTTGCTGATTTACCTCTTAAAGGTATTAGTAGGCTCTAGCGAATAATTGTTTTTTAGTAAAATTAGAGCAGTAGAATCAATTTAATGAACACGGTCGTAAGATTATGTTGTCTGTTTTCTGGGATTGGCAAGGAATGATTTTCTGGGAACTCCTCGAATCTCATCAGACTATTAACGCCAATCTGTATACGCAGCAGCTTCGCAAACTAGCAGAGATGTTAAAAATTAAGCGTCCAAAACGGCTTGGAGTCCAACTTTTGCATGACAACGCACGATCTCATTGCGCCAAGTTAACACATAAACAGTTGGAGGAGCTAAGATGCTGACTGTTCCACATCCACCGTATAGCCCGGATCTTGCGCCTTCAGACTTTCATATATTTCGAGGTCTTAAATTTCATTTACTAAGAAAAAAATTCGAAAATTCTGGAAGTATTAAAATTGAACTTGAAAATTTTTTCGAGTCCCAGCCTGCCTCATTTTGGGAGAAGGGTATTCAAATTTTGCCCAGTAGATGGCTGACTGTTGTTGATAACGAGGGAGACTATGTGTGAGTGGTTGACCAAAAAGGGACCTGGAGGAATTGGAAACCTTTTTTTTTTTTTGTCTAACCAGAATATTTTTAGGTGCCGTATTTTTTTTTTATGATTTTTTTTATGAGCCGAGGCAGTTTTGGAAACTTGTTTCTATTCTACACGAAACTTCAAACGCGATTTACTCGAAATCAATTTATTTTCCCTTGAGGTCCCTTTTTTTGTCAACCACTCACATATAATTGATTAAATGTATTTTTATAAATAAAAAAATATTAATAATAATTTGTTCTTTAACTGGCAATAATTTATGAGACAACCTAATATAATAGCCTTATTCCATCTTATTACAAAACAAGATCGAAGTTAAGTCGAGCCTAAGCTTTTGAGCCAATTTTTAGTCTTAAACAAAAGTGTGCGTTCATAGGACTTCCGTCAGGAACGAAGTTCCTCACGCAATACTGGCACGCATACACACTCATATTTTTATAATAAAAAGAGACATAGAGAGACAGAAAGTGTGAATTTAATACGCGTTTATAATACGCAGCCATCTAATAGAAGTTTTTAGATGCTCTTCAACAATAGTGCGTGTGTGGACGTGCATTGTCGTGCATTAGTCAAAACGAAGCACCCAACCGGCTTCGCAAAGGGATGATCAAGTCTGAAACAATGCTCTGCACATAAATCTGAGCATTGAGATTGCCCCTGACCTAAATGAGATCGGTTCTTCCACCGATCCAAATACCAGCCCAAACCATTATCGTTCCACCCTCCATATGACTGAGCTTCTTGACAAAATTTCGAACGGTTTTGACGTCCGGGGGTCCTCCAAACTCGAGTACATCTTGTATCCGGCCTCATACCGAAACGAGATTCATCGAAAAAGCAAACGTAACGCCAGTCTTCTTCCTACCAATTTCTGTATTCGCGAGCCCATTGTAAACGGGCCCTACGATTGCGGGGTGCTATAGGTGGAACTGTCAGCGGCCTTCGGGAACGCCGACCCACTTCATGTAAACGATTTTGGATGGTTTGGTCGCTTATCAGCAAGCCTGAAGAGCTTTTCAGCCTCGTACCCGATATCATGGCGGTCACGGTACGATTCCTTCGAGCAGTATTTTAGATGTACCGGTCCTGTCTGCGAGTGGTGATGCAAGATCGCTCTCCATATCGCTCAGCTACGCTGCCCGTAATACGATAGCGTGTCCAGAGGCGGCTTATGACGCTCTGTGTATTGCCAAGAGCGACAGCCACAGTACGTTGCCTGGATTTCAACATTCCGACGGCTCTCATCATCTCTTCTCGTGTCAAATGATGTCTTCACTCCATATCGATGCAATTTTTTTCAGTTCCGATGCAGAAATTGTAATGATTTTGTAAAAACGCTATTACACACTTTTACAGGAATCCTTATTGACAGTTGATTTTCTATTTTTAATCAAAATTTAAAGAAAATTGTTTATTTTAATAGTGATTAACTAAAAAGATTGAAAAACAATCCAAAAAAGTTAAAATACTGGTGGGACTGCCCCGTTTCTGTAGTGCGTCAGGGATGTTTGCAGATGCGCATGTACATTGCTTTTACGCAACAATGCGTAAAAGGTGCGCTTCCCTGGTGCGCAGGGTGTGGGGCGGCTCCAACAGTGTCGTAAGCATGATTGCGAGTCGCCTAGACTGTGTGTACGTGGGTCACTGTTGTGCCGTCTCTCATGGAATGTTGCAACGGTGACCAACCGTTATTATAATAATATTGTATTGTTTTTCTTGTTTTTTTTTTGTCTAGTGTCTGTACTTAATAACATAGTCGTAAGTTTTACTAACAATTTCGGTGAGTCTTTGTTACTTGAATAAAGAAAATTCTATTCTATTCTAAAATAATAATCCTCAATTGCGGCGATAATCTAAGACGTACTTGATCCCCAGACACTTTTGATGTGTGTATTTCTATTGAAACAAAATGAAATGGTTGTTGTTGTCTATGCCAGTCAAAATTATTAACTCCCTTACTAAAAAACGTTGTATGGCTTCTGTATAATTACACAACGCATTGTCTTCTTCTTTCGAAAGTCAAATTACTGACGACTGAAAGAGAGAAATCGGTTTGTAACTGTTCATCTGATATCATACGTTTATTAGTAGGGGGGTTAGACTCCATTGTGCACACTGTCGTAGCAATGACGTCATTTTAAACAAATCTCTAACATTGTATGTTTAGTGCTAGTAGACGGAGTCCTTAGAAATAAAATTACGTTGAATAGATGATAAATAATTTGAGAGAATGTTCCTTTAGTTTCATGTATGAAGTTGGAATTATTCTTGTTCGTTTTATGTGGGTTCATTGTGGAGCGAGATGAAACTTATAGTTACTGTGTAGTAGGTAGAGACACAGTAAAAATACGATCGTCTCCGTAAGGTCTATTTTTGTTTGTTCCGTGCACGATGGAATCTGTTTTACTCTCCGTGATTTTACTACTTTACCTCAATGATTTAGGAGAAAATTTCTTTTGAAGCTTGTATGTAAGTGTAAAGCATTTATGCTGGTGACTGTACATACTTTAGAGTGTCTGCACTGAACGTATGTCTCGCGTAGACGTGAAGTCACATGATTGAGTCGAAAAACATGTTCCGTTGTCGCAGTGTTGGTTTTGCAGTTACATATTTTGTCTATGCTTCGTGGTTTCAAATGAATAAAGTACTCGAGACCGAATTTCATCAATGGCGACCAATCTCAGTGGACACGAGCCTTCAGCGCGTGAGATCTTATAGGGCAGAAGTGTGTGCGCAGACCCAGATGCACTCCCTCTTCCCTCATTCTCATTGCCCAATGGAACGGCAATCCAACACGACCGGATAGAGATAATGAGCAGAACCAACGCCTCGTCGACAGTTCGTGGCATATGTTGCAAATGTTATATTGGGAGACAAATCAATCAATCTGCCTAGCCTTTGTTAAATATGTTAGGGTTGGCTTCCAGTCTAACCAGATTCAGCTGAATACCAGCACTTTACATGGAGCGACTGCATGCTACAGACCGAACTATACAACCCAGTTATTGGGTAACACGATACCCCTTGATACGACTGGTTGTTAGACTTTAGGGCTTCTGAATACCCGTAACGACTGTCAAAGATCTATGAATGACAATGGTCCATCGGCTACAGTAGTACCAAAGTACAGTTGGTAAAAAAATGAAAAATTTCTAAAGAGTGAGCCTGAAAAACTCACAGTCAACTTCCTATAGTATACGGGTAGGCAGAAATCACATACTCTTTTTGCGGCAAACTCACAAACTATATATTTAAAACCACTTTAATATTTTAATGACTAAGCGTTCTAAAGTTCTATCTAACCCAGTAAAATTGCGACAAACCAATGCAACAAAAAATCGGCGCATTTCTACAGAGAGTCTGTTTTACTGCTCCACTAACGACATTTTCATATTAATAAACAAAAAAAAAAGCAGCTCCGACCACAATTTACATAAATGTAAGCCCGCTGTAACATTACTGTTCTTTTGCAAAAAACATTGAGACTTCATTTGCATCGTAACCATATTTTTTTGGGTGCTAAAATGTGGGAACGTACGGGGTGGGAGTTGGGACGTTCGAGCTTGATGAGACAAAGAAGGAAGAAAGGGCGTTTACGGATACAAGTGTATAGGATTATGCAATTAGTCAAAAAAATCCGCGGCATAACCAGTCTATAATCTTCCCACTGCTGGGACACAGGCCTCCTCTCTGTGTCCATGTGGGTTGTTCCATGGTTGTCACATTTGTTCCATGGTTGTCACATGCCTTCGAATTTTTGGACTTAAGACATGTCGGTTTCCTTCACCGTTTTGAGAGTGAAATAATATATTTTATTAAATTAATGAGTTTACCGTAGACAGTAGACAAGTTCTTCTAGACCTGTCGGTCGATTCTGTAAAAATCTCAGCGTGAAATCATAAGTGAAGTGAGCACTTAATAGTGTTAATCCCTAGCGAATGACAGCTCACTCCACGCTCACTTCACCCAAGCTTTTACGGTGAGATGGTTACAGAATCGCACGGCTGCACCTTTTTATTCCATGCGCACTACTTGCATGTAAAAACTTTACTGCAATAATAAAATTGATCTAAAATAGCATGTGCTATTTTGTTATGAGACATATAGTTTTAGTTTGCATACGTGTTACCTACAGAAATATCTATATATCTAGATTATTGGGTTTATGAAACGTTATGAAAATTTAAGTAATCATTAACGCCTGCTTTATAACCATACATTTTTTGACGATTAAATGTCTCCTAGCTTTAAGCAGCGTATGAAAATAAACTCTCACATCTGTTCAATCAAGTGCTGTTCACAACAAAGGTTATCAATAATAGTGCTACTATAAAAATAGAAATGGAAATACTCCATTGTTTCTAATAAGACTATAGCTTGTCTCTATGCATAATTACACGCGTGCTCGCACATTCTACACCACCCGTATATTCTCACGTTAGAGAACACACCGTTCTCTGCGTCACATCTCTGTAAAATTACATCTGTACATACGCTTGTACATAATAATTCGGTGAAGAGCATGAATAATTCATTACCGTCTCTGTTTCTCAAGTTTCACTAACATTTTTGTGATACCTGACTGAGGGAATGCTTAGAGATAAGCCGTCAAGGAGGGATGATATTACAAACAAAACCTCCTTTCCAGAACAAATCGCTATGATAAATTATGACAGCATCCTTGTATACTTGTAATTTCGGGTTGTCTAGTTCTGTAAAATCGTTTAAATGATTAGGTTAAAATTTATTGTGAATGTGAGGACTATGTGGGTCATTCTTTATTTTTTCTTCCGATTTTAATATTTCTCTGACAGCTTTGAGTACTTTATGCGGCCTACCCAAATGTCCTTTCTTTGTTCGTTGAATCGTTGAGGTCCAATTCATAAGTTGAGCTGCACAATTACTGGCAAATGCGTGCACTGACTGTACAGGCCCACTCAATCTGTATGGTTCTTTCCTCAAAAGAACATTTCACACATCAATCTACATGGTCTTCACATGCTCTGATCAAGATTATGTCTGGACTTAATAGACGATAGACTGTGACCTCTGAGTTTGTTTCGACCTTTCTTCTCAAAATAGACAGACAGAAAAGCCGACCTCATCTAGTTTTTAAAATATGATTGACGTGTAAAAGTGTTTGTACAAACCTTATACTTTATTTCTGTAAGTATATTATATTATACTTACAGAAATAAAATACTTTATCATTTAATGTTTTTCGTTGAACAATTTCAAATTATGTTTTGACTGAGGTTGTTTTGGATTCTCAAAGGCCAAGTAATATTTCCACAGATAGATAATTATATACAATTATATAATTTAATTTGAAACTGTCTTCTGCACAACCAATTATTACTAATATTTAAAAGTCTAATGTATTATTTAAGTCTGATTTTTCCTCCTGAACAAAAGCCTTGCCCCATTCTTTCCACTTCTCTCGATATTGTGCTTCTTCTCGCCAATTCACGAGAACGCCATCCAAGGCATGCCGCCGGCTTCTTTTCGGTATTACTCTTTGATTTAAAAGACAATTTGAAGTAATATCTATTAAACCTTATTATTTATTCTATCAATCGCTAGCGTTTGGCATAAAAATTGAAAAATGTTGTTACATTTTCTCGTACCCCTCCCCAAATATCTTTTATTTCCATTCTACAAATAAAACAAATATTATTATATGTCACTGATTCTAAACTATTGTTTTCCGACAAACTCTGTACCAAAGAATTTCCTATAGATGTTCAATCAATTTCATATTATGATCCGCTTTCGATTCTGAGAGCTATTGCAAAACAAATCTTTGGTGGAATTGATTCCTGTTCTCAAGTTTATTGTCTATTGAATAACTTTTCTTCGGGGATTTTATAAGTGCCTTTGACTCGTGATGTTATGACAGGAATGTGTTATTTTTTGTTTTGCTTGTACATAGACAAACGGTTATTGGTTTGAATCGTAAGTTGTTATTGTTTTTCGTATTGTTTGTGGACTTAGTTTTGTTTTTTAGTGGTTGTATGATTTTCACTATTTCATCTAATAGAGAAGCCGTGAGTTTATGTTATCCAGTAGAAAGATGTTGTACACATTATCCATGGGGATAGGCAAAAACTACAGAACGATCCATATACGATTATACTCTTTTTGTGTCTCTCACGTCCATCTAGTCATAAACGCACGTTGGTTGCTAGTACTACGCATCTGACCTTTCTGGACAAGATCATCAATAAGGTCACTATATGTCCATCTAAGACGTCCCCTCTCAGCGTTTGCCTTGTTAATACCTTTTGTGAGTCGCCATTCATTAATATTCTCAACGTGACCAAGCCATCTAAGCATACTCTTTCATTTTTTTGTCACTACTTCTTATATTCTCTAGTTACTACAAAATTGGGTAGTAGTTATTATACTGGATGATTTTTTTTTCAGGCTCCAAATTTTTACAAGGTGTTCTACTTATGAATATGAACAACTTTCACTATGGGACCAACTATGAAAACACGAAAACAAAATCAGCTGTTTAATACAAAAGTTCAATAGCTACTTGACCAAAATGTATGAAACAGCAGATTTTTTTTTTCGTGATCTCAGAGTTGGTTTCATAGTAAAAGTTATTCATATTCATGGGTGGAACATCCTGTAAAAATTTGGTGCCAGTAAAAAAAAGCATGCTGTATGTAAGAAAATAAATAGGGTCCTTAGAAAATCCTTGGTTGCTGCAACCTATAAAGACCTCATTGCTAGATATAATTTGCTCATTCATTTGTAATATTTCTACCGCAAGGTGTGTTGTGCTGGCTTTGTTTATATATTTTTTTATAAATTTTGAAACCAGCCGCTAATAATAACTTTATTTAGGTATCAGCCTGGTTACTGCCGCACCTATTTTCATTTTATGAAGTGTTACTAACTGAGTGATTATAAATTCGTTCTCCTTATTTATATCCTCCTCATTGTTGATTACAGTGGATTAAGTGCCAAGCATTGTTACCATCTGCTACCTATTCATCAATCGCCGCCAATTTGCAACCTACCCTCAACTAACCACTTAAATGTAAGATCCCTCCCCCCTTAAACCACCAGACGTTGAATGATGGTGTCACAGCGAAAACTGTTCGAGAAAAATGACGTAACAGCTCATATTCTTATGCTAATGCGGCGGGATGCGGGGGGTTGTCCGGGGGATAAGCGGTGCATGGTGCGGGTGCGGGGGACGTGCGAAGCTTTTAACCCGAATTTTTGGGAGTGTTGGAAATATGTTCGAGGATTAAAGCTTGGATTAACGTGTGGGAGATTTTTCTTTAGTGGGGTTTGTTATTAGTGAAGAATTAGATAGATTAAGAATATTGGGAGAAATGTAAGCAGATAATTCGGGTTCAGGATTTTGGTAGAATATATATAGCAATTACATAGAGGGTGTTACGTTTATCGAGGGCCATACACTAGTAGTACTCATGAAAATTAACAACTTTTAATATTATGCGACCAAATCTGAAATATGAAAAAAAATCTGTAAGTAGATCTTTTACCTCATTTAACGTGAAATAAATGCAAGCAAAGTAACGTTATGCCTGATTGCCAGAGATAAGCTTTTTAATAAATATACCACGTGTAAGAGCAGAAAATATTTCAATTATATTTATCAATCCCTTATGTTACATCTGCCATGTTTTGTCTCTGCATCACCCTAAGGTTGACTGGTAGAAAATGGCTCAGGCATTAAGCCCGCCTTTATACAGTATTTGTTTTTACTTGTGCATAAAGACAATAGAACTGATCATAGAAGAGCAAGGAGCAAAGGGCCTACAGTCCTTTCACAATTATTTTACCTCTGATATTTCTTATTTATTCTCTGCATCACTGTTCAACCAACAATAATCTTTATTCTCGTCACAATAAGGTTGCTCTTGGGTTGCTGCTGTCAGAGGTAAAATAACTGTGAGCGGACTATAGAGAAAGTGACATTCTATCAGTGATAACGATAATAGAAAAGTCGAAAATTTATTAGACTGACATTAGCTACCGAAAAGCTTATGTCAATCCTGTCGAAAGTCTTTGTAGAAATCTCTGTGTCTTAGAATACAGGCTTTCCTAGTTTAAAGGACGGGGTTATATACATTTTATACAGATTTTTTTATGAACTTGTAATGAATTGTAATGCACAGACGCCAGCACATACAGTTACTACGATTTGTCAAATTTCTTTAATAGATTTTCAACTTTATCGCGCGCTATCGCCAAAGCAATAGGTTCAAAGTTGATTGGGAAAATTTGACAGTTTCAGGTAGCTTGATGTGCTGGCGTCTGTACATTATAAATGTGATTCTGTATTTTTTACGAATAAACATTATTATAAACGCAAAATTTTGTGAGGATGGGTGCATGGATATCCATCCATGCACCCATCGTCACAAAATTTTTCGTTTTGCGTTTTTTATGAATGTTTGTTACTCTTTCACGCAAAAACTGCCGAACAGATTTGAATAAAATTTGACAGACAGATAGTGTATAACCAGCATTAATAATAATAATAATAAATAATAAATTTTATTTTCAGTAACTATGCTACTTCTACAATATATCTTACATAGAGGTCTCCTTTTAAGTATGAGAAATACCTGTGCTAGGAGGCCCCGCTCTTCTAAAACTAGTACAACAGTATGTAGGAGTGCACTTACATGGACTTACTACTACTACAATTTGGTAACTTATTAACTAATGCAAGAAAAAGAAGGTAAACAAACAAAACAAAAAAAAAAAAAAAACGATTAAATTAAAATAATTGGGTTTGTGTGTATGTGTGTGTGTGTGTGTGTGTGTGTGTGTGTTTGTGTATACGTCACTATCGCCAGATTATCACAAGATTGTTTGTAAAAGACTTTCAATGTTGTCATAGCTTTTGCTTTTTAGCCAATCTATGAGAGATTTTTTACAATCCCTGTAAGTCATGGGGAAAATATTTAAAACTTTATTTAATTTGTTGTAGATGGAAGCGGATTGCCTGGTATACTGTCTTTTTGCGTATGTCGTTTTAACTGAGACTTCCGGTGCAACAAAATATTTCCTTCTTTTTTTCTCGAGGCTGGGATCATAGGGGAGAGTTTTATGGAGTTTTAAAACAGAATGGAGGACATATAGTTTCCTGACTGTGAGAAGACCGCTTATAGAGTATAGGTTTTCAGTAGGGAATCTATACGGTTTGGAATACATGACCTTCAATAGAGATCTTTGTGCTCGCTCCAACTCTAAAAATTTGATTTTTGTAGCCCCGCCCCAAACAGGTATGCAGTATACTAAAACTGATTGGGCTAGTGAAACATAGATCTGGTTTAAGAGAGTCTTAGAGGTAACATGTCTTAAGCTTTTGAAGATCCAAATGAGCTTTTCTAGTTCGAGCCATGACCATTTCTGCATGTAGATGCCAAGATAATCTTTGGTCCAACATAATACCAAGATATTTGATATCAGTCACTTTTGTGATATTGCTACAAGAACAATTTGCGCTAATTAGAAAGTTTTGGCAACTATGGATTCTAAGGTTATAGTTAGGTCCAGGTTGAGTGGTATTATATTTTGTAAACGCGATATATTTAGTTTTAGAGGTGTTTAACGTTAGCAAATAAGAATTTAACCATTTAGCAATCTTCGTGATACCCCTTTCAGCATTTTCATACACAGATACCCATGTATCTCCAGTGAAAGCAAGGGCTGTGTCATCTGCATAGGAGAAAACCCGCCCATTTTCCAGCTTCATTTCGCAAAGATTATTAATGTAAATAAGGAAAAGCGTCGGACCCAAGACACTGCCTTGCGGGACACCGAAACTCACCCCTAACTCATCACTGACGTAATTTCCTATTTTTACATATTGCTTTCTATCCTGGAGATAATCTGTCAGCAAAGCCAAAGGAACTCCTCTAATACCTATGCTATCTAGACTACGCACAAGGATGGGAACAGAGACGGTGTCGAAAGCCTTTTTTAGATCTAGGAAAACAGTTAGACACTTTTTCCCTGTATCCACTTGTTCAACAATATGGGATGTTAATGCTGAGACTGCGTCTTCCGTTGATAATCCTTGTCTAAATCCGTATTGAGCACGAGATATTTTGTTATATTTGTTAAGATAATTTATTAACCGAGTGTTAATTAACTTCTCTATAATTTTTGAGATTGCAGGTAAAACCGAGATGGGTCTATAATTGCTCGCATCATCTCTATTGCCACCCTTGTACACAGGTGTAATAATGGCTTTTTTCAGGGCAGGTGGGAAAATACCTTGCGTAAAACACAGATTAGCCAGATGTGAAATTATTGGTACCACCACTTCATGTGAAGATTTAAGAAATTTGGTAGATATATTGTCCCATCCTGGTGCACTCTCAGTTTTAAGACTCATCAATATACCATGCATTAACATCTAGGACACCTTTAATCCCAATATTCGCACGGGATTGAAACTTAAGCGGGTGAAACTGCGGGCCGCTGCTAGTATTAATTATAAGTTCAGATGTCTTCACGATGTTTTCCTTCACCGATGTCATACTAGACTACCCTGCCGATACTAGACTTTAACCCTAACCTCTTCTAACAATCCCAGGTCAAAACTACCAATTAATAGTTTCAGGTTTAAATACCTTACTTCTGCAGCTTCTCCTTTGTGAACTAAGAACTCATTAGCGTCTGCACACACTTCTGGCTCCGAATTAATTATCTCACGTTCTAATAGCTTGTTAAATGTACATTTACACTATAGTTTAACTACCGATATGGTCTGGATCTTTGTAATATTTTATGGAAAGTAGAATAGGGTAGTGATTATTTTAAAATTAATGTTATATCACAGTGAGCTAATAATGTTTTCACTGCTGAAAATCAGTGCTTGCTTTGAGCTGGCTGAAATCTAACACGCGGTTTTAGTGCGGGTTGATTGGCATCACAATTTTCTTAATCATTTGCAGTTCTTACACATCCTAGCGCTTTTCTAAAGATGTTTTCCTTGGCCATTTTTAGAGCAGTTCTGTTGAGCCACAAAAGTTTTTAAACCCTATCGTTTTCAGTAGACATTAATTCCGTTAACCTTAACAGTCTGCTAAAGACTAGAAAGATATAAACAGGGCTTTACATAACCCACGACAAGTAACTTGCCGCATATTCTAAGATAATAACTCGCACAGCAACTAAGCACACACAAATCTAACTTAGTGCTTGATCACCAGCACAAGGTACTACAGTGTACACTTTTATTACTTCGGAGCCGTAATTACGCTGTGCTTAATGAGCCGGCACCGTAAACGGCCCGTAAACAATATAGTTACATTAAATAATCGCAATTGTGGGGGTGGGTGGCTTTTTCTGTATTAGGGTGTAATAAGACAGGACAGAATTCGGAATACCACGCTGCGTTCCAAAACGGGCATACTGAATGTAGGAAAGAAGGCTGCTAGGATCAAATAGGATTGAGCGGATCTCATCAGCCCCGTGCACGTGACCACTGGGCAAAAGTCTCCACACAATGGGTGCCTAAACATGGACGGCGCCCCCGAGGCTGGCCCAGAAAGAGGTGGCGAAATGACGATGGTGATGAGGTGGTGGGGTGACGCGTACCACAAGAGCTGGTTCGAGGTGGCGCGGGAAAAGATTTCCTAGAAGGATTTGGAGGAGGCCTATCTATGCCCAGCAGCGAGACAATATAGGCCAACAAAAAAAAAAGACTATTTTTCTGTATTTTAAAAGTTATAGAAATAAAAGCCGTGTCCCCATCGGCAAAAATGACGAACTTGTTATATACAAACTTTCATCCCATATTTTAGACTATTTAGAGGATAAATGTTCAAATATCTTTCCTTAGTACTCACCTTCGTTATATAAGGAACAAATATATTACCTTCAGCTGTACAAAAACACTTATCTATTAAAAATATCGACAGACCTGTTGGTCTGACATGCCTGTTGGTCTTGACAGGCCTGTTGGTCTAGTATTCAGTGGCCCTGACTGCTATGCGCAAGGTCTTGGGTTCGATTCCCACCTAGGACAAATGTTTGCGTGATGAGCACGATCATTTGTTCTTTGTCTGGGTGTAATTTATCTATAATATGTATGTATTTAGAAATATATATGCATGTTTATCAGTTATCTAGTACTCATAGCACAAGCTCTGCTTAGTTTGGGACTAGATGGCGTTGTGTGAAAGTTGTGGAATATTATTATATTATTATTATTATAACTAAGAGAAAGATTGTTTAAGATGAACTCTGAAAGATTTAACTTGTGTTTAGGGTGCCAGCATCCTCACCTATAATTTGAACATATATCAGTACTTGTAGGACGAGCACAGTATATTATTATTAAGATATATATAAAGATATACAGATTTGCTCAACAGCAGCTACAAAGTCTATTTACCCTGATTTGCTAACAACCGTGAGGAATCAGATATCAAAGTGCGGTTATTAATTAATGAACGCGTCGTTAGGCGTTCGGCTCGAGTCGGCGTCGTGCAAACAATGAGGCTACGTTTTGTACCAATCAAATGCCAAGAGTTACAGAATTCTGCTGAGAAGTAGACTGTGAATATTTAAATTTAAAATGGAATAATAATTATCAAAACAAATATTATAAAGAGAAGGTATTTGATTTTTTGTATCTTTGTTTGTTACGCTTTCACCCTAAAACGGTTGATCAGATTTGGATGAAACTTGGCACATGGGTAGAACCACCATGGGTAGACCTAGATTAGAACATAGAATCTTTTTATCCTGATATTCTCACGGGATCGAGACTTATGTGGGTGAAACCCGAGGGCATAGCTAGTAGAGACATAAAGTTGGTCATCTTTGTAGTTTTTGTGTCTGAAATGGATTTAAATAAATTAAAGCGTCAAGCTTCGTGTGTGGGAATCGATGTTTTATCAAAAATAAGTTTTTTAGGAGCATAGATAGCACCTAGCGATACGGTTTGTCCTGGAAAACCCTGCGAGCTTATTTTACTATTTCCACGCCTAAAATGAATACAATATTCATGTGAATTTTTTTTGAAAAACTTTATGAAAAATACGATTTTATTGCAAAATTAAAATGCAATGTTCTACTAACACTCTTGTTTATTATGGGTATCGCTTTAATTTCGGGCACATAGAAATAACTAGGATTTGTAGTCAAAATCACAGTAAGAATGACGATCATATATAACTAATGAACTAATATTCCCAAACATTCGTGACCCACTTTCAATTACCCGACCCCTGAAAAAATGCTAAGATAAATATAACAACTCCCGTCGAAGCCTCCGCAAGTTTAATAGGGTCTGACAGATTTCAGACACACTTACCCACTTTTGAAGAGATTAATGATGTGTTCCATTGTATCCATTACTTATAGCGGTACACTTGTTTAATTTAGATGGAAAAAAATAAATAAATAAAAAAAATATAAAAAAACTTTTTTTTTAGATTTGATCTGTTTCCAATGTAGTTTAATACAAAAAATGGGAGTGAGGACCTAATCGAAATGAATGGAGAAAAGGTACGGTCAACTATTCAATGTTCTCATCATTGGAAACAATTAGATATTGAAAGCTTCTTTATGTCGTAGTGGAAGTGTTCTACCTGATGTATGGTTGACTGTACTTTTTAATCAATTAAAAGTCATTTTTTCATTTATTAGGTAAGTATTTACATAATTTCAAAAGATAACAGTCTTAAAATAATATGTGCAAGTATAAAAAAGGAGGGCAATTAATGAAAGGGCATCAAAACATTCATCCGCATCGCTCTCAACAGGAAACGTGCCCAAAAGGCTGGCAGCATTTACACGTTGTATGGTAATGCTGATTCTTTATAAACTATCTGTGTGCCAAATTTCATCAAAATTGGTCCAACCGTTTGAGCGTTAAGAAGTAACAAACATACACACACACACACACATACACACACACACACACACACAAACTTTCGTCTTTATAATATTAGTGTGATAGTGTTACCATAAAATTACTTCCGTATGAATATTTCAAAATCCAAGCCATTATACCGTCGATAGGTAAATTAAATCAATAGCGCACTCCAGCCCTTGTTATAAACTTTAAACTTTCTAGTTTCAAAAGTTTTCCAACTATCAGCTGCATTCTAGTTGCGCTTAGATAAACGATAATAGTTGAATCAATGTGTGCTACGCGCTACGATGCTACGGTGCTACGGCGTAGCGCGTAGACAAACGTTACGAAGTCTAACAAAACAATTCAGTAGTTACCCTACCGTTAGTGTGTATCTAATCTTGTTAGACCTTTGAAAGTGTACACGTTATATTTAAACATAGATCTTTATCAATGGTTGTTTTCTGTTAAATTCATGTTATGATAGATTTACAATAGTAAAAAGTCGCTTTATTGGCCACTAGATTATGGCTGCGGATTCGCCGGCTTGAAATCAACTATAGTATAATATATCATTAAACGTAGTAAGCAATAGCTTTCTAGCAATGACAGAATCAATTTCAATTGGATAAATACTTGCTGAGATTAAGCCTCATACAAACAAACAGTATTCATGGAAAAATAAATAGTACATTTTTTTTTAGATTACTGTCCTCCGAAGCCTTACTTGAATTAAAACAATATCCAACCAATATTCCAAGAAACACTAACGAACATCGCCTTTCCGCATCCGGTCCTAAAATTTTCCAAACAATAAAATGAAGGTGTCTTCACCAAATCCAATACCATTGATAAAACCCAACAGAATCGAACATAGCTCAACAATTCAGCCAGCAGACAGAATATAAATTGCGAATCGAGCACAACTCTGCCTAGTCTAATCGAAACGCTGGGAGAATACTTTACACAACCTCAGTATTGGTCTCACGTACATTCGTCAATTCAACACTTGTTTGAGCAGATAAAACGTATGATTTTTTTATATTTTAGACACATTATATCCTGGTGAAATAAATGAAATGTATTAGGGTAACATAAAAACTGGGAAGTCGTGAAAGAATCGTGGAAGGTCATCGTGGAATGTCGTACTGTTTATATTTTTTTGGTTTATGGTGTTAGACATAAAGGACTTTTATTTTGTGTCAATTTTAGTGTGTATCATTCGTGTTGGTTTATGTTTTAGATATCAGAAGATAAGAAATAAGCGAAGATACGATCGATGAAACAATTTGGTTTGAACAAAGTTAGCACTTAAGAGCAATCTACTAGTTAATTTATTTTAGTGGCTAAATTATTTAAATTAAGGACGCGGATAGAACTTACTACATTATTACTTTTTAACTGAGTAATTCTCATATGTGATGTTAGAGTCCAGTCTAGCAAACCTCGAATGTACACCGTGTGTACAGATAACAAACATTTGGTCATTGGGCATATCTGACCCGCTTAGCGAAGAGTGGCGGACATTAACCAAAATAGTTTTAAACTAAGGGGAATAATATGACCTTTCATTGCATATAATTATTTAATTAAAAATCGATGGAGAAAATTGTACAGGATCGTTTAAAAATATAAAAAACAAACGGTTTCAGAGGATTTTATTTCATCTTATAAAGGCATAAAAAGAATTCCGATACCATACAGCATGGTGCATGGATGCGCCAATGTTCAGACTGTTCAGAGGCATGTATACGCTGTCTCTTTCACACATTAGACAGGTAGAACAAGTTTCGTTGCGCTCGCGCACTGTCTCACCGCCCTCCGCGCAGTCCTTCGTCACGTCATATCCGAATGAAACAGTACTATACATATATAATATTATGTTAAACCCGACACAACATGGAAGACAAAGTATAGAAGAGTATTACTGCTCAAGTATACATGGCCGCCGCACTGTCGGGAGCTGCGCCCATATCGCAAGCATAGTTTATTATCTGTCTTGGGCCAGACATCAGGAAGCAACAGATGCACCCGCTGCCTTTTTAAATGATCTTATGCTTGATTTGGATCAAATTGAATAAAAAATATTCTAATGAATTAGCATTTTATTCATATTTCCTATATCAGTTTATAACACTTGAATTTTTCGAGATTCCCGTGGCTCACATTAATGTGACTAATGCCATAGTAAATCAGAGCCATATATCAATACACTCTGCTATATTTCGTTTGTGTCCGCCATGGGTATGGTTTCCATAGTAAGGTGCCCAATGACCTTTCATAGGCCTTTTCTACCAGTCAACCTTTGGGTGATGCAGAGACAAACAGTGGTAGGTGCAATCATGAAAATTGAGGAATCATCATCTGCTAGGCAGATGATGATTCCTCATTCCTCATTTTCCGAGGAATAAATATTTTAAATAAAAAGATACGGATAAACCTATTAAAAGTATTAATATATGCGCAAATAAATATACATAAATATTAAATACATGGATATACTAACACGGACAAGAACACGGTTGGCGCAGTGGTCAAGCGATTGACTGCTGCGCTGCGTGTCGCGGGTTCGATTGCCGCACGGAATAAATATTTGTATGACCTACAAATAGTTGTTCCGGGTCTGGCTGTTTGTGTATGTGAGTTTAAATGTTTGTTCGCACCCACGATACAGAAGAAATTCCTAGTATGGGGCAACGTTTTTTTTTTTAAGAAAAAAAAAAGAAATAAAACAAACAATTAGAAAATATTTACGTTGTGATGATACTGCCAGCTTCTTGTGAATGTGCTCGCGAACCTGAACACTAAAAGATCATCGGTTGGTTGCCATCCTGATTTCTTGGGGGAGCGCATTCTCTCATTTGCTGAATTCATGTTACAGTTCAATGTTACAGTTGGCGCATTGATGTTCCTACCAGCCGTTTGCCTACAAACATAAATAACACAAAATCGACATCAACCATGTGCGAGCTCTATGAACAATAGTATAATTTAAATTGAAAACCAAAGGGGACAGCTCGAAAATTATTTATCACGGTACATAAGGGGTGTATGAAGGAAGCGGATACTACATCAGAAGCGAGCTACATTACTGTGCCAGCGCTCGTCTATATCGCAACGGAACAGAGAGCCCGTAGCCCACACTACCCGCAAATTCTGTGGTACAAGTATTAGGAGGTTAGCGGTGGGTTTAGAAATTATGCTCGTTGACAAAGAAATTATGGTTGTTGTGTGTTGTTGACAAAGGATAAAACATACTCGAACATCATTTCTTTTATAGGCATATAAGAATTTAAAATTTATTTATTAACTAGTTGCGCCCCGCGGTTTCACCCGCATAGGTCTCGATCCCGTAAGAATATCGGGATAAAAACTATTATATGTGTTAATCCTAATTATAAACTATCTGTGTGCCAAATTTCATCAAAATTGGTCTAGCCGTTTGAGCGTGAAGAAGTAACAAACATACACACACACACACACTCACAAATTTTCGCCTTTATTATTTAGTGTGATAATCATAATTTGCACAAGAATAGATTGGACGGTGACCCACCAACTAGGCATTTGCCTGTATCCTGGAGGTCAAACGGGGTCAAGGTGGAATGACGAGGCGAAACTTTGAAATGAAATAGGTTCGCAGTCCTGAAGCGTGAATTGGGAATCCTGAACGTGAAATCCCATGATTTTTAAAAACATGCAAATACAAATTTATTCATTTTACTAATACGAGTACCAGCAGTTGAATTTTAAACGTAGTTGCAGTAAACAAGGTAGCTACGTAATGGACCAATGGCAATTATTTGGCTATTATATGGCTATTATATATCATCTGCCTAGCCTTTTCCCAACTATGTCGGGGTCGGCTTCCAGTCTAACCGGATGCAGCTGAATACCAGTATTTTACATGGAGCGACTGCCTATCTGACCTCCACAACCCAGTTACTGGGTAATACAATACCCTTTGGTAAGACTGATTGTCAGACTTTCGGACTGTCAAAGATCCACGAATGACAGCCGGGACCAACGGCTTAACGTGCTTTCCGAGGCACGAAGAGGTCTTGATATGTAAAGATGGTCACCCATCCACAAGCGTGGCTTAACCTGATCAATCGACCTGTGCGGCTGCTATTATTTAGCTACGGGCCCCTCATTATATATAATGGTTTTTAATTATTATTTTTTTTTAATTTCCATCTTCGTGCCAGATTGTACCACAATAGGCCAATTTAGTTTTTGAGAATCATAACCCAACGTAATAGATAATGCTGCTCCCATGACTTGCAAATGGTGTGGTGTAAATCACAAGATATCGCGTTTTAATTAAACCAATCAAACTTTGTCGCTTACCTTCCAATACTTGTACCACACGACGAAGTGCTTTGCTATCAACGTATTGCAGCTTTCTAGTCGATTTCCTGTATTACTGTCTATCTAATCCATACATGATATCTTTTTGCTGATGTCCAATCTGAAATGTCTATTTTATGATCAAACCACCTTCAAAATCGATTAGGAACGTTTCATTTATTTGTAACTATAATTTATAATATTATTTTAAAGAAACTAAAGTTGACCTGAAATTAACCTCGTTGAAACTTTGTTAGTTCTAAGATTCTCAATTTATGTCTAGTGTGTGGCCCACTTCACTATTTTGAGACTTTAAGGTTATCTAATATAATATTTACTTCAAAATAGTATGTTACCTTAAGGTTTCAATTTACATAATGTACGTAATTAGCTTTAGGAAAAATAGATATACAGTGAAGCGTCGATTATCCGAACGTCCCTCAACCGAACGACCGCTTATCCGAACTACTACGCCCGCCCGACTCACGCGTGCCTCTCTCCCGCCCTACAGTGTTTGCGGCAGTCACTTGTCACGACTTGTCGATTTGTTATGTAAATGTAAATTTGGTTTTCATTAACCTGTACGTAAATATGTATGGCTGAATCAATATACATCTAGGTAGTTCGATTATCCGAAAATACCGATTTTCCGAACACCCAAATCCCCCAATTAGTTCGTATAATCGACGCTCTACTGTATTTATAACCCATATACATGGTTGGATATATATATATTTTTTTGTAAATTTTTTTGATCCTTTTAGACTTTTCAAGTACCATGCCCAGTCTGTCTCTTTCTCCTATCAAACTTGATCTGGTAGTGTAACTGTGCAAACGTACAACAATGACTCAAATTCGCATAACACATACAAAAGTGAGTCTCTCTGCCTTTACATTTTCCAATAGATATATCTTCTATTTCGTTCGGAACCCGCTTACCTCTCATACCTAGCACCATTTCGCAGTGTGCTCCACTATCTACGCGTCGCAGCCCCTCTCGGTCAATTTGCTGTATCGCTATGTATACCAAGCTCAGTATATTATTGAAATAGAAATGTTTGCACTAGGAGAGTTATTGCCGAAATACAAGGACTATTTCGTCGTTATTGTTGTGTAGGTGTTATGTTATGTTCATTGTTAGATTTTGTTGTAAAGGTGTTTTTCGTAAGCTTCACTTCAAAGGTTATAAATGGTTAAGCTTAGTAAAACACCTTTTTCGAAAGGTCAAATATGAAAGGTGACCGAATTACGACGTCTGAAAATTGCTGCTTATAATATCTATAAGCCATTTATATTTTAATTTGTAAGATTACAGTGATATTTATAATACAAGGTGGTGCGAAAATTGAAACGATGGATTCAGTACATGGTTCAATTTTTTTATTAATAACCGACAAACAATTTGCTTTTGGATATAATTTTGACCGCGTAGGTATTGCACTTTTCCATGAAACAGCTGATTATTTTTTGTAACCAACGAAAAATTTATACTCTAGGGGGCTAGAATCATGTGCCGAATTCATGGTTACAATTTTTGGGTCGATTTTCGTGTCATTTATTTTCACACTAAATAACATAGTTGACACCAAATGCAATTCAAAATAACAAAACACAAGCCGCCAAAAAATTCATAAAAATAAATTAATTTAAAAACAATCCATTTCGCCCATTTGTCTTTGTCCGAAGAGAAAGTTGTAAAAATAAAACATCTAAAGATTATAGATATACCGGATGATAAAATATCACTTTAAACAATAGGAAGCGTCGCCCAATTAACTTTGTTCAATTAATTTTCCGAAGGCGACAAAGGAACATCAAACGTTTGGGGGAAAACAATTCTGGGTGACATCAGGAACCAATTTGGGGACTTCGGGGGCTATATTGTTTAAAAGTTGCAATCGCTTGTGCAACTGTGACTATTAATCGATTTTGTTGTTATTGAGTTTTGAGTGAGACAATGAGAAAATTTATGATGTTGCCATAATGGTTAGTAGTTA
The DNA here is from genome assembly GCA_949629135.1 of Eremobia ochroleuca. Lineage (NCBI taxonomy): Eukaryota > Metazoa > Arthropoda > Insecta > Lepidoptera > Noctuidae > Eremobia > Eremobia ochroleuca. The sequence goes on along the minus strand of OX451403.1, from coordinate 16,321,338 downwards.
AAACCACTGTTAAATTTAATGGTACCCTCTGAATAAATTTCGGTTAGCTAATTTAGTTGTGAGCAATGGTGACCCAGTGGTATTGATTCCGACTTACGAGTTGTAATTTGTGAGTTCAGACCCAGACAGGTACCTTAGTTTGTGTATTTATTTTCATCACCACTGATCTCAAAACGGTGAAGGAAAACATCGTGAGGAAACCGGCATGTTCTTGAACCAAAAATTGGAAGACATGTTACATCCATCAACCCACACTGGGCCCGCGTCGTGGATTACGGCCAGATTTTTTTCTCATTTGTGTGAAAAAAAAAAAACTACATACCATAATATCACGTCTGATAAATGATGAATGATTTATTTTCTGTAAGTAGGTTTGTACAAACACTTTTACATGTCAATCATATTTTTTTTTTAAACTAGATGAGGTCGGCGTTCCCTATCTGACTACTCTGAGAAGAAACTTGTCAGACTTTCGGGCTTCTGACTATTCGTAACGACTGTCAAAGATCTACAAATGAAAGCCGGGACCAACGGCTTAACGTGCGTTCGAGGCACGGAAGGGTCTCGGTGTGTAAAGTTGGTCATCCATCCACCGAACAACTGCGGCAAGCATAGCTTAACCTGATCGATCGACTGATGCGGCTGTTATTATTTAGCTACGAGTCCCTCTCAAGTTCACAAATCAGAAACATAAATGTGCTCATATCATAATATCTGCCTTACACATCATTATCTGCCTAGCCTTTTCCCAACTATGTTGTGGTCGGCTTCCAGTGTAACCAATGTGTTTTCCAGTTTAAAGAATTAATTATATGTATTATTAACGGTTTCTGTACGTGACAGTCCTTAATATGGCTTTAAATTCGATCAATTTGAATAGGAAAATAACTAAATATTTTATTTTATCATTTATTTAATTTTTTAAGTATCTTAGTATATGTCTATCTACTATATGATGGCCATGGTGGGTGCGGGTTGGAGAATATCACTTGTCTTGGAACATTAGGTTCTGGAACATGCCAGTTTTCTCACGATTTTTTACTCTACGTTTTAAGAGCAGTAGTGATAAAATACATTCATTACACAAAGTTAAGTGCCTGCTTGGGTTTGAACCTACGCAGCCGTTACCATTGGATCACAACATTATATCAATATCTCATGCTAAATGCCAATGATGCCTTCTAGCCGATTTCATCCATAGTAACAACATTCTATGGCATCCGTTTGGCTTATAAAGTTCCACAAGTAAAATCTCAACCCCATCTAAATACTCAACGCCTACAGTTTCAAAAAGTAACACGAGCTCGAACAAAAACAGACCCAGAACCGAGCCCCAGCCTTTAGACATTGAAAGCCGAATTAATTAAATCCGCCGACATCTTGGGATGACGAATCGATCCAACTTGAAGATTTGGACAATTAATTCGTTCTTATAGTGCCCCATACCAACGGATTAATTGCGTTTGTCAATGTCAGAAATGGTTTGTAAGCAATTTTGAATCGTATGTACCCATTTATTTAACTATGCCAGTGGCATACTTGACTCACTGTATTATAATAATACAGTGAGTAATATAGATAGCTAGCTACTCCTGGACTACTCCAGAATCAACGAGGAGGAGCGCGTACGGACACAACATCCAAACACTAAAACATCGCCACTTGCGAGCTACACATCTTACTGACGTCACGCAACATCCTGCATCGGGCAAACAGAGTTTACTGCGAAACTAGCATATATATAACGTCCTGCCATCAATCATCGGGCAGTAGCTCACCAGACACAACACACGTCTGGACGGAGGATCCTCCCTGTTATGTGGTGGATGGGTGAACTTTACACCCTGTTCCTTACAACTTTATAAACCTGATATAACATGCAATTCCTCCATTATTAACTGAAAAGTTTGAGACCTGTCTCACACTTTATAATTTGACATATATAGGTCTCAACGTTTACACGTCTTTCTATTGAAATGCTGTTGATATCATTTGTAGATTTAGAAGTTCAAAATCCTCATGTGTTCGCAACAGCCGGGCCTGATAATGTTATCGGTTTTGCTCCTAATTTGGCATAGTAACAAGTATCTGCACAGTTTGGCAAAGCTCACTGACATTGCCAAAATTAGTTTGATCCTCAAACTGAACGTATGCAAATGTCTACGTTATTATGTACTATACTATAAGATGGAACAAAAACGTGTCTGTGTTTCTATTGAATATATTACATATAATAGCATGTCTACATCCATTAGAGTGCCTTCAAAACAAGATTTTTCCCAAACTATGTTTGGTCCTTCGACCTAATATTATTCCTATACCAGACCACAGCTGTATCTAATTTGTTATCTGAAATGAAAGTGCCATTGTATTTTTATTTAGGCACAAATCATTACACATTCAATTTTAATAACAATTATTTATATTGAATATTTATAATGATTTCTGTGAATTAGCTTTGGACTCAATTTCATGAAGTGAAGCTCAAGTAGCTACTTGAAATAGAGATAATCCTTCAAGAATCTGATAATTCCGATCGAAATACTGAACTAACACGCACAAAATTTAAGCACAACACAAGTCAATTCATCTTCCCTTCCCCTCTTTGAGACCAAATTAATTTGATTCAGACATCAGTTCCCAAAATTCTGAAAGATATATAAAATATCTTCTTTTGGATAATATTTAAGTGTTCTTGAGCCAGTTGTTCCAAAAGTTATTCTTTTCTTTGAGTCAAGGAGTGAATATAAATTAAGAAAATTACTGAATTGTGATTTTAGGAAGTTGTAAGTCGTTGTGGAGAGTTTCGAGTTTCCTTTCAAGGGTGTTTTAGGTAATACAATATCTTGTTTCGGGCGATTTGTTACTTAAGTACAATTCAGCGCTGTTCAACAATGGATGTTTTGCTTTGATATAATGTAGAAATATCCGTTATATGTCGTAGTAGTTTGAAGATTTACGGCGTTGCTTTTAATAGCACTATTAGTTTTAAGGCATGAAATGTGCCAAAAATGATTTGACTATCAATTAAATATTTTCTTTGTTTTAAACCAATCTCAACTTTTCTGTTTTTGCTAGCCTAAGGTGTCCCCTCCTGGGGAAAGGCCTCCCTCCACTTAGACGTCTACATCTTTCGCGAGCCCGCCTCACTGTCTCATCTTAACTTAAACTGAATTATATCCTTCATTAAAAAATATTTTTTAACTGTTTTTACCTTCAAAATATGTAACTAGAAAGCCTTTTAACTTCCTTTTGACTTTTGACAAATAGTCAATTTATCAACTCAGTCCACTGAAGCATTTCAATATATACTGGCCTCCAGTCTAATTAGCCGCTGAATATAATCACTATCTGATTAGCCAAATATAATTAGTAAGTCTATTCCCCCCGTACAAGCACCGAGCGTAAAGATAACTAATTAACAAAAATCTCAAGGGACACATTCTGCGTAATAAACATTTTCTTTAAGAAACCTACTAACAATTACGCCGAAATTACGTAACAAACGAACGAAGAACAGCCTTAGCGAAGCCTTGAGCCCTTAAACCCCACGTAAGCTCGCAAATTAAACATACAGTGACTACCGATTAACGAACAATCGATTAAGGAATCGGTATTCGATTAAAATCAGCTTGAGTGTAAGAAAATGCGTGAATTACGATCGTTGAGATCCTCGTTTGTTACTTTGATTTTCAATCGGTATTTCTTTGGAGGATTATTTGGTGACGATTCATTTTTATTAATTTATGTAGATGATATTGAAATAAGAGTTTTTGGTTCATTGCTAAAGCTGTGATGTAGGAAGAATACTGTAATGTAGTATATATTGAAGTGTAATGTATACATTACAGTATTCTTTATAGTACTAGATTTCCGATGAGTGCATCAAAAACGGCAAATAAGACCACAAATAACGTTGTGGACTTATTTTGCTACATATTTTTTTAACCTTCTTGATTAAAAAATATGTTTACTTTTCAATCGAAGTAGTAAATATATTTCAAACTATAATAAAGTTCATGTTTGAGTATTAGGGGTATAATCACTTGAGCGATGTGTTTTTGTTCTTAATCCTTAATGTAATGCTATTGTTGAACAAAAATCAAAAACGAAACATAGACGGATTGTTCGAAAGAGCCATGACCCTTGGCACAGGCAACTGAAGGAACACGGGTGGGTTTTAGTCAGTAAAAGTCTGGCATACCCTCCCGCTCCGCCCAGAGCGGGAGAAGTTATTTGATAATTTCCCACACAAAAAAGGCCTATTTCACAGTGTCCGACTAAGCATAAAACATTTGCCGGAAATTGTATGAACTTTTTTTGTTGAAACTCATACTGAAGTAGTGAAGCAGGCAGGCCATTAAAATATTCAAATTGAACACCAAAAACATCTTTAACTTTCCATACAATTGACACGGGAACACAATTTAACATCGTCAAATCCGGTGGAGCTTAATTTCTGCCACTAGGAGCGCAGAGATTCAAGGATTCAAGCCTCTCTCCAATGAAGATAAATAATACGTTTTTTTTTTCAAAGCATTATGCTGAGTAACATTAGTCAATGTCGGTTGTTAATTGACTGCGCAATATATCATTCCAGTCAACATTAATATGTTGTGGGTGCGTCCGGATATAGGGCGTTCCTTTGTTCGGATGTTATGATAGGGTGATTATGGTGTTTGGACAACGAGGAGTGCGGTTTTCGGGATTTTTTGTTCTAGATTTTGGAAAGCTTGGGTAATGAATTGTGATTAATTGAAGGCCAGAACTAAGTGTCTCTTTCTTCTCTTACCACTATGATATCTGTTACAAAAATGATCGAATGATTCGGAGCATCTGATCTGTACACAAGTGATAGCTAAGCAGTAGTTACCAACCAGCTAAGTCAGATCCATAATTTTTTTTTGTGATATTTTTGTTTATTCCACCTTGCTCTTTAAGGCAAAAGCGTCAAAGTAGCCCGCTGGTGAGGCGTGTAAATAGCCTGCACCTTCAGGAAGGTTGTGAGAAAAAAGTGTAATGGCGGACCTCAAAATAAAACCAATTTCCCTATTGACCCTATTGAATCCTCGAGAAACCAATACCATATAATTATAAAAAAAATATTAGCAGCAAAACATACCCAAGTACCTTGGTAATCCAGAGATCCCACTCAGACCCAGGGAGTTGGATAGATACATCGTTCATGTGCGCGTGATGGCTTGTAGGTATAGGCTGCCGGCCGGCGAGCAAAATCTTCTTAAATTCAACGGTGGAATGGTTAAAACTCCTAAAATCAACACTACACCATAAGTTCTCAATGAAGCTCAGATGCAGGTCCATTTATTTTACGAGTATCGTCAAGGTTTCACCAAAAGAGGAATTTTTAAAAGGCGGAGTCTCGACAACACCAGCCATGTCTTAGTACACACACTGTCTTAATGCCATCTATCGGCCAAAGCGAGAAAACTCAAGAACGTTTCGATACATGAGCGCTGTGGAAATTAATACTGGTGCGAGGATTCATCGATTGAGAAGTTAAAATACTCGTATTTAATTTGAAATACTAACATAATTATATGATAGGAAAAAATCCTGAAATGTTATTATTTAATTTTTTACATTGAAAAGGGCATTGACGCTTCACCACCCACAAAGCTATATTTTTCTTTACAATTTGCAGGTCAGTATTTGGTTTTATGTTGATCTAAATATTTCTTAACAGAATTACCCTATAATATTTTTTTCTCTTTAAAAAAAAACGTTGCCCTACATTAGTAATTTCTCCTGTATTGTGGGTGCGTTTGCAAACATTTAAAGTCACATACACAAAAAGCCAGACCCGGAACAACTACTTGTAGGCCATACAAATATTTACCCGTTGAAAACTATTTTATGATATCATGACATTTGAGGCCACTTCGAACTCAAGTAGTTGTATTGCTGATTGAAATGATTATAATTCTGTGAAGTAATATTTTGTTACAGCCGCAAAATATATTTAGATCAACATATAACTTGAAAGTAACCTGCAAATTGAAAAAAACTTAAGTAAAGAAGAATGGGCAAAATGGTACCCGGCTCCAATAGATAACATTGTAGTGTCGTTTAAAAGGTCTTACCAAGAGAAACAATATTTACTATAGCCTGATTCTCCTGATGGTCCTGATTCAGGACCGCACTGCTCGTACGTATGGTTTTGGCCAGTGCTCCATGAACTGATTCAATGTTTTATGTGGCTATTCTTATTATTATATTATTTTTATTATTATTATTATCATTATTATTATTATTATCATTATTGTTATTATTATCATTATTATTATTATTATTATTATTTTAAAACTTTTAATGAAACATGTATGGATGAATATCTGAAATAAATGAATTGAATTGAATTGAATTGAATAGCCGCGAGTCTCAAATCTGATTACGATTGGAAATAAACATACAATACACCCACGAGTACCTTATATTAGGTACCACTCATTTATGTAAGAAAATGAGTATATATAAATATATGATTTTTATTTGAAGAACGCTTGTTTTCTTATATTTTCATTCAATAATGGAATCTTAAGTGTGTTATGTCATCGTCTTGCTATTATATCATATTAATCTAGCTTTTTTTTTGCTAATATAAGTAGTTTGTAGTAAATTCTCATTTATAATACTTAGTGGGATCACTACTTTCCAAATGTGTAAATGCACCATGCGCCATGGTGGACGTGTTTTTAATGATATGAAGATTGAATAATAATAATACTGTTATTATTTGACAGACCGGTTGGTCTAGTGGTCAGTGGCCCTGACTGCTATGCGCAAGGTCGTGGGTTCGATTCCCACCTAGGACAAATGTTTGTGTGATGAGCATTTGTTCTTTGTCTGAGTGTAATTTATCTATAATATGTATGTATTTAGAAATATATATGTATGTTTATCAGTTGTCTAGTACTCATAGCACAAGCTTTGCTTAGTTTGGGACTAGATGGCGTTGTGTGAAAGTTGTGGAATATTATTATTATTATTATTATTGCGGGTACCACGGTCAATACATTTTTGCCCATTCTCCTGTGAATTTCGCGGGCTACACGGACCCTTTCATCTTAAAGAGCTTCCGTAGTGCATCCCCTTCAAACAATAACTAATACATTGATCAATACATCCAAAAACAACATACATCCAAAAACAACACTTAGGCCTTTCACGAGTTATGTCAATACTTCCATAAAGAACTCCAATCCAATCCGATACCCAATCTCACAAAAATCGGGATTTCTGGAAAGACAAACAAGAGTGTGTTTGTCTACTATAGCTGCACTGTTAGTCCCCCATTGATAACCAGCTTTACTCGCAAAAGAAAATAAACTAACGCGAAAAAAACAGATTTCGTTTTCGTGGTCGAAAACAGATATTGACTCTGAATCCCCGGTTTGCGAATAAAATGAAAAAGGTTGGAATAAGCTGCTGGGATTATAAGGTTACGGGATAAGCTGGTGGGGTTAAGAGGGGGTATAGTGAAAAATGATGGTCTAGTGACGTCAGAGCTTAAGCCTTGGTATAATCTGTAGGAGTGTGCGATGATGACGTTGGTATGTAGTGGATCTACCGATCCATCATGATCAGCAGATTTTTTGGGAGTAATGGATAATAATCTGTTTGTTTTGTCTTGTTATTTTATTGTGTACAAGGCTATTACACATGTCACCTATTGTTTTATTATTACTACAGGATGTTCGTTATTTTCTCTTAAACTTTGGTTTCTTAAGAAAGCGGTGAACGGTTACATATAAAAGGCTGTCCAAATACAGAGCGTTTTTTGACACCATAATGTCAAATAATAGTGAAAATGGCAGATTTTCATGACGGCCGCTATAATACGAAAATACGGTCATCGGTCTTCTAGGAAAACGTGGCTTCAGCGACGCCCACTAGAAACAAAAGAATGTTTTTTGTGACAAAATAGTTTTCACAGAGCAACAGTCTATTACGTATACAATAGACAGCCGTGCTTCAGTCTGCACACAGCCTAACCCTCGAAGATCACTGGGTGAATATAGGTACAACCTTTGTCCTCAGTAACGCGACAAAAATATCCTAGATAACAAAGTGTCCACTGACCTGTCACCAAAAAAAAATCTCACAGAAAAAGTTCCAACAAAAAAAAAACCAACTCCAAAATTAGTTCTTTCATCTCCCATAAAAGACAAATCAGGCACATAGAGCCACTATCAAACGGCTATTTGGTACAAAAGCTAATAAACAAAGTCATTGAGGCGTCCGCATTGAATATTTCAACGGAGAACGGGCTAGAAATAATAATGAGCTGATGAATATGCGACAACAGAGAATGCTTCGGTCCAGGATTTTCGGAGCTTCGCACTTGACGGTTCGAACGCTCTGAATACATAAGATTATGATTTTTTGCGAAAAATAAGCAAGCACTGGTTTTCAAACGTATCATAAAAGTGAATAAGGAATATCAGTGTACTCTTATATGCTTCTTATTCACGTTGATACGAGTATGAGGTAAGATTTAAATGTCATGAAATTAACTCATGTAAAACTTCAATAGATACTCGAACAAAATGTATGGGATGGCTGATTATTTCATCACACAGTTTCATAGTCTGTATCACGCCCTTCATTTTGACCACACATTCCTGATACACCCTGTCGATGACCGACCGTTGCAGCAATTGTTTTAAGGAGGTTTGCATTCACACTGCAATAGAATTAATAATATTAAGATTCTTGTAATTCTATCCACAAAACAAACCGTAATTCTGTTGTATTCTTTACTCAAAATCTCTACGGAAAACCCCTAACTCGACATACATAAAAGACTCCCAAATTAGCCCAGAACAGTCCTTTCTTTTCAATTGAGTGTGTACCCTTCACCGACACAGGCCACCAATACTAATGAGCTGATAAATATTCGACAGACCCAGTTCAACGATTTTGAATATTGATTTTGGGGAACCAGATGTTCTTAGCTTAGGAGGCACACAGGTGGAAACTTTACTAATCACTGGATACTAATTTTATTTGAAAATTGACATTATGCGTGACTATCATATACATATGTCAGTATTACTCGCTTCCACTAAACTGGTATATACTAGTATTAGGTGGTGGGTTTGAACCAGACAGGCGCTTTGGTGGAGAAATTATAGGCTGATTATGCACATAAATAACTCATTATACTTAATTATAATATAAAAACAATATAACATCCCAAACCAGCTAAAATATGGCATCGAAAAATTCTTCCGCTTCGCTGTCGACTGGTAATGTACGGGCAGCGTTGCCACGTTGTAGGCAACGCTTATACAGAGTGTCCCTAGAAATATGGATCAAATCGAATAGGGGCGTGGGTAAGGTCATTTCCAAATTTTTCAATCCTGAGAATGTCGGTGTAATTTTTTATTGTTCAAAAGTTATGACCAATTTTTGTTTTCTTCAATCACTTCGCATAGTGCTCAAAGGAAAATATCATAAAAAAGCTGTCAGGGCTATCAATTCTATTTTTTTTTTAATGTCGTTCTTGAAGAGTGGACTTTTCTTGTGGTAATACTTTTACGAAGTATTACCACAAGAAAAACATGTGTTCAATAAGAAGAAAACATTTACTGCGAAGGCTACGTGCTGGCAAAAATTGTATTCAATTGCACCGATTTTTTAGGGTTAAAATGTTTGGAAATGACCTTGCCCACGCCCCTATTTGATTTGATCCATACTTCCAGGGACACCCGTTTAGAATATGGAAGAGGCTTATACCAATAGACACACAGTCCAAGACAAAGATCAATAGTATAATTATTTTAGTTTTATTTACAACTTACTAATAATTTAATTGAAGTAGTGTAGGTTTAAAATGGTCTGAATAAATGGCTTTATTATTATTATTATTATATTATTATTATGTATGGCGATGCTTTTGTCCACTAAATTGACGCACTTTAATAGAAAGGTGCAGATATGAAAGATAGTCTGATATCCAATTTGACTTCTGTTAACACGATTCGATTTAGTTGCTCCATCCAAATGGAACCGTGTTATATTGCCATCTAGAAACTACGATTTGATTTCATCTGTTCGTGCAACAAAACGCTATTTACCTAGCTACGGCAAAAAAGAAGCGCTGTGATGCCAGGCTATGCAGTCGGGTTTTATTTTATTTATCATGTAAATACTGATTTTTCTGCACAAGCACCAAATTTTATAGTAAGAAAATAATACGAAAATAAGTAATGGAATAGCGAACAGGTTTATTTCCTCGTGTTTCCCATATCCCGGATACTGTACCTGCGTGATTAAATTATCGGAGTTATTACCGTAGCAAACAGCTACGCCGCAGCCCGCAGCCAGTGTAGCTAATATTCCAACAGTTTTGTTTATTCGGTAGAAATGTTCCATGCTCAAAAGTTAGGAGCTGAATCAAAGTTTGATGGTAAAGCACGGTAGAAAGGTGAATTTCTTCTTTTTAGAATAGAATAGAATACTCTTTATTCCCCTTTCCTCTTTTTTCTTTCTCCTTCTCCTCTTTGTTCCTCTCTTTTTCTCTTTTTTCCCTTTTTTTTCTTCCTTTTTTCTCTTTTTTTTTCTCTTTTATTCTCATTTTTTTTTTCTCTTTATAGATTCACAAAAACACAAAACACACAAAACAAACCAAAACCAAACCAAATGGTATTGTGGCGAAACAAAATGATTGAAGTTTTGTACAGACGCCAGCACATCAAGCTACTACAATCTGTCAGATTTCTTTAATAGATTTTCAACTTTATCGCTAAAGGATAAGGTTCAGAGTTGATTGGGAAAATCTGACAGTTTCGGGTAGCTTGATGTGCTGGCGTGTGTACATGGATTTTAGCTAGTTGGTTTTGCAGCTCTTTTGAACTTGTAAACTTTACACTGCCATAAGTTGCAGTTGAAAATAAATGTCAAAAAATCTCCTAGAGATCGGTAACAATACAAAAAGTAATTGTGTCTCATTAGAGACAGTTGAAGTAATAAAAATAAAAAAATACATTATTTATATTTTTTATTTAATTTGGTTTTCAAACGCTGCGTTCAAAATGCAGCGTTTCAACCACCGCCCGTCCGAAACTCGATTCATTTTACTTTCATAAGGCATGAACCGTCGCGCTTAAAGAACTTTTAACGTCACCCATAAATTGCCTGAGGTCGCTTCGTTAGCAATTAAATACGCATATATTCAAGGAAAGTAGCCCAATTGCTATTTGGTTTGAAGGCATTGACGGGCTATTAAATAGTAATTAGGTCAAATCTTGTGCCAATAAACTTTTGTGATGAAATCACATACACACAGATTTGGTTTTAAGTGATGCTTCGCATATATTGCCTTTTCTGAGAAAAGAAAGATAGACAAATAGGTTTATTTGTCACAGAAAAGTGCATACAAATAGATAAGTTAACTCGAATCATAATGAGCCTATAAAGACTATAATTAGTCAAAGTAACGAACAAGGAATTTGACTTCATGACCAAAAATGTTCAACACACGTAAATCATCTAGTGTAGCGTAAATCAGCTAGTGGAACTCTGCAGACGTGATTTTTATCGATATCTTAACACGATAGATAAAAATTAAAAAAAAGATTTGCTGTATTTTTTTAGGAGTCAACGACCATTGGGGGTTATTCCTTGAGGTATGAGTTGATAAAATATGTTTTATCGTGTTTAGATATCTATACTAATCACGTCTATGAAGTTTACACAAAAAAAACTTATTTTTCAAGTGAACACACTAACTACGATCGATGACCCAACAAAAACAATCATCAGAATTAATTTATTTTTTATTTTTCATGCTTAGATATCGACGCCAATCACGTATCCGGAGTTTTGCCAGCTAATTTAATATGAAACTGTAAATCCCTGAAATGGGACAGTTTAACAACACAGCGTCAACATATTTTCTTACATTATATGTGTAGATAAAGTACATACACAAGCTCTGCACTCATAGCACAAGCTCTGCTTAGTTTGGGACTAGATGGCGTAGTGTGAAAGTTGTGGAACATTATTATTATTATACTTTTTATATCAAAGTAACAAGTCGACAACAACCTATCACAAAATTCACGTTATTTAAAGTTTCGTGTTGCATTTTAACAATCTGGATTGCGATTTCAACTTGATACTGAATGTAATTAAACTCGAACGCGATGGTACATTTTCATACATAAATTGTGTTTTTTATTCTATGTTTTGACGTACAGAAGACCTCGTAATTGCTTCACCACTTTTATTATTTTTATTTTATTACCTGTTACATTATATTTAAACGAACAGTTTTAAAATAATAAAAATAATATGTACTTACAGGTACATAATACCACTTTTGACAACATACATACATTAACTCACGCCTTCTTTTCATGGGGGTTGGCAGAAAATACAGAACGCCACCTCCTACGAAACTTACATACTCTTTTTGCTTTGTTTGCGTTCATACTTCTAAAGACTACTTCCCGTAATTAAAAACGTTTAAAATCTAGTCGCAATCTCATTTCAACGACAGTCAATGTTAAAAACTTGTTAAAGATGTAGGAAAACTAGGTTCAAATTCATTCTGAGATCAGACTGTGAACGTTCTTAAAATTACGGGAATTTCTCCTCTGGTTATTCACGCGCGACTGCTGCGAGTGTGCTACCAATGATGCTTTTGACAACAATACCCAGTAAATTGAAACTTCATTAAGGTTGCCACATAAACAAATAGACTTTGTCGTTTTATGACGTACCAGTCAACCTTACGATGATAAAGTAATTCAATGGTCGACTGTACGTACAAAGTCCCAGTTACACGCTGTATTCTCAAGTCTGTGATTGGAAACCTACTCTCTAATTTCATGTATGTATTTAGTTGTGATTTATTGACTACAATAAAATAAAATACATTCAATGAGATACGCTCACAAAATAGAATTGTCTAAATTTCGTGGTCAACCATAATAAATACCCAAGAAAAACACCCATAAAATCTGACTGAACGGAACAAAACAAAGATAAAAAATATGACAAATAAATACAATTCTTACAATTTCTCCGCTCCTTCATCAGGGGATGAGCTTATACAATCTCCTGCATCTCTTTCTAAAATCACACTAAAAAGCGACACGTTATATCAAACAGTTGACTTAAACAACAGTAATTTGAATACAAATATTTGTCTTTACTAACAAGAGTGGTTTAATTTGTTAACTCAATAATAATTGAATGAATTATTCAAACAATATGTTATGTCTTCGCATTTTAATTTATGCACAGTGGGTATGTGTCGATCCAGAGTTATGGGAACACAAATATACATGCATGTCAAACGAGATGTGGGTCAACATTGGTATTCTTTGATGAGGGTAGGCAGAGAGGTGAGGAAACTGATGTGATTGGTTCGGGAAATTTTGTCAAGCTTTAATTCTCTTCGCCTTGACTATTTTTCTTTACCAGTGTACAGACGCCAGCACATCAAGCTACTAAAATCTGTCAAGTTTCTTTAATACATTTTCAACTTTATTGCTAAAGCATAAGGTTCAATGTTGATTGGAAAATTTGACAGTTTCGGGTAGCTTGATGTGCTGACGTTTGTACAAAGAATAATATTATGTATGATCGAATTTAGTACTTTGAATGCATTCATTATTCAAGTTTTAGAGCGCGTGATTTCAAATGGACAAAAGTTCTAACACAACAACATCATCATAACATCATGCCTGTAATTATCGGGTTCAGGCACCACCCACCATATACCCATATTTTGCCAGTTATCTTTTAAGTCCTATATAATAGGGGGCGAGTCTTTTGTCATCAACCGGGCCCAAATCCAGACGGGCTGCTGCTGAGAAATTCGTGATGGAAACGCTCAACGATAGGTAATTAATTGATACGGACTGGCGTCCGCAACTCCACGTTAAAGCAAGTATTTTGCGAAAGTGTCATAGGATATATGATTTTAACGTAAAACAGGAAATTTCACACATATAAGTGAAGTCACGGGCAGAAGTTTACTTCTATAATAAAACGTATTGTGTACTATATGTATTTATGAAGTTGTTCGCGAAATAAACTTCTTGGCAAAGTAAACTTGCACTGTGTTTACGACAGCTGTGTCTCCAAACTTGAACATTCGTTCATATCTGGAATATTAATCAGTTTCAGGAATTTTAATTCGAGGCTTGTCTTCCTTGATTACGTATGCTTGGGACATTGTGGAAGTTGATGGGACTTTAGAAGATATTCATTATTTTTACTATACAACGTGTAACGTTAAATGCGCAAAACCTGAGAATAGTTTGATCAGAATAACGAGCAGAATTAATTGAACCACTTTTTAATATAGGTCACATTTTTCAAAAAATCTTCACTAAAAACGTGTCTATTTCTTAATAGGTCAAGCAAGCCAGGGTCAGCGCGACGCAGCGACGCGGTGACGACTCCTCCCTCGATAAAACGTCGTCGACGCAGATGCAAGAAACGATCAGAATGGCCAGTAAAACTAAAACAGCACATAAAACCTTTACAATTTTTTTAATGACTTATTGTCTCTCTGAAATAGGTCAATTGAATTAAAAATCAGTTGGGATGTATGAGGTTTTGCGCATTTAAGGTTACACGTTGTATATATGTAGGTACATTGTTTGTACTGTAACTAAATTGCAATATAAAAAGGGAGATTAAAAAGTGAAATGCTCTAAAGAATCAGTCTAAATAAAAAATGTTAGAATAAATTCCAATGTAGGTTAGGTTGGTCGAAGTTTTTGTTATCCAAAATATTCATTACAAAATAAAAGGATTCATTAGAGAGCAGAGGTGGCCAAGTGGCTACAAGTTACGAGTGATGGTGGGTTCGAATCCAAGCAGGCACAATACTTTGTGAAATTCATTTTATCACCATTGCTCTCGAAAGAGTGAAGTAAAACATCGCGAGGAAACCGGCATGTACTAAAACCAAAAATTCGAAGACTTGTGACATTGTGACATCCGCCAACCCGCACTGGTCTCGTGTGGTGGATTATGGCATAATCCCTCTCACAGAGAGGTGGTCTGTGTCCCAACAGTGGGAAAATTATAGGCCGATTATGCCTTAGTAAAAAATTTCCTCTTTATGTGCTCTGTGATGAAACGATAGCCAATAGACATAATCTTAACCTAAGTTGGCCACACTGTGTTTTATATAATCTAACTTTTCTTTACACCTCATCATCTGCCGAGCCTTTTCCCAACTATGTTGGGGTCGGCTTCCGGTCTAACCGGATGCAGCTGAATACACGTATTTTACGTAGAACGACTGCCTATCTGACCTCCACAACCCAGTTACTGGGTAATACGGTACCCCTAGGTAAGACTAGTTGTCAGACTTTCGGGCTACTGACGACCCGTAACGACTGTCAAAGATCCACGAATGATAGCCGGGACCAACGGCTTAACGTGCTTTCCGAGGCACGGAGGGGTCTTAGTATGTGAAGATGGTCACCCATCCACGGACCAACCGCGGCAAGCGTAGCTTAACCTGATCGATCGACCCGTGCGGCTGTTATTACTTAGCCACAAGCCCCTCTCTAACTTTTCTTTACACCTATTTCTACAAAATTCCTTGAAATGCGTCAAGGCATTTTGTCAAGCTATTAGCTCTATTTTATTTCGAATTTCCAACAAAAAAAAGTCAAATCAAATCCAGCAAACACAAAAACTTATCACAAAGTTTATGCAAAATAAATCTCTCAAGTATCTAAACTCAAGTTTCAAAGGCAAATTTACTCTAAAACTTGAACCAATCCCACTAAACACTTAAACTTTTAAAAGAATCACGATCTTGCGTAGATGTGACGTGACATAAATGAGTCTACAAACTATTGTCCGTCAACGCAGCGTTAGTTTTGCATTTAGATAGTTTGTCTATGCTTCGTGGCATACGTTGTAAACGTCATATGGAGAGACAAATCAATCAATCTGCCTAGCCCTTTCTCAACTACGTTGGGGTTGGCTTCCAGTCTAACCGGATGCAGCTGACGACCAGTATTTTACATGGAGATACTACACTTAGTGGGTAACAAGATACCCCGTGGTGTGACTTTTGGGCTTCTGACAGCCAGGAGCAACGGCTTAACGTACTTTCTGAGCCAAAGAAGGGGTCTCGACATGTAATGAATGGCCATCCAACCATGAACCGATCACGGCAAGCATAGCCTTCGAACGACCCGTGTGGCTGTTATTACTTAGCCACGTGCCCCCGCGATTACATCGTAAAGAACTGTGATTTCAATTATGAACTATTATACTTGACACATGCATTGTCGAGATAAGCATGATTGAGTGACTCTTTTACTTTTATTTTTAGTTAAACATAATTCGTGTACTGTATTGTATTGTGGCAAGGTTGTTGAAGGTTTTTGTGTTGATTTCGAATGCAAAGCGATTTGAAATGTTTTGTGGAATGTTCGAGCAAGGTCGAGTCGTTTGATGTTTGGATCATAATATTATAGGCTGTGTTTAGTTACTTTTGAGATGTTTTGCATCTGAAGGGTGCCATTAAAGCCTCCGCTGCCATCCGTCCGTCCATCCATCCATCAGTCTGTCAGCGGGCTGTATCTCATGAACCGTAATAGGTAGACAGTTGAAATTTAGACAGAGTGAGTATTTTTATTACGGCTACGAGTATAAGAATAAATAATAAAAATAAAAAAGTGAAAAATGAAAGCGCTCACAATACAAGAAACGTGTTTTTATCAGCATTTTTGCCTTGTGGTGCGGAACCCTTGGTTCGCTTCGATATTCATTTTGTAATGGCATTAGGTACTTAAAAATTCTTTTTTAAAAACCCTAGCCCGTCTGCAAGTAGGTGAATAACAAAAACAGAGCATTAGGAAAAAATAAAGATAGAATCGTGTAGATAAATATAGAATCAACATTGAAAATGGAACATGTTTTAGTTTTATAATTCAATCTTAGATCAAAGCTTTGTCTCTTCGTTTCTAAATAAATTATTTCATACAAAAAAATTGTCCTAGAGTTTTAAAGATAATGTTAATTCGTAATATTTTAAAGTTTATTCGATCTCGAATCTACACTAATATTATAAAGAGATAGAGATAGAGTGAGATTTGATTGTTTGTTTGTATTGAATAGGCTCCGAAACCACTGGACTGATATGAAAAATTGTTTTACCATTAGAAGCCGACGTTATCTCTCATGAACATAATCTACTTTATACCGCGGGAAAATGCTTCATTCCTACGGGAAAACGGGTGATAGGATTTAAACGGCGGGAAATCCGAATTCTACGCAAACGAAGTTCCGGGCGGATGCTAGTTAATAATATAGTTGTTGACAATGATAGTTTTATAATTTAAAATAAAACTGTACAAAAAAAAAGAGTTTATAATACCTACAATGTAAAGTAAGATTTTATAAAGATACACAACACAGCAAAAACGAATTACACCGAACACTATTTACAAACAACAAAAAAACCCATCGAAACATCCTTAGTGTTACTATTAAACCATATTATAACTATCTATATTGCTATATTTCCATTACCTCGCGTGCTGCCAATCTATTTGATCAAGCAAACGATTATTATGAAAAAAAAAAAATCGTAGCCCACTTTGCGATAAAAATCTGTGATAATGTTCCCCACATTGGTCCCTCGACACGACCGGATTATTGTTTCAATTTGATTATTTTTTGACAGCTTTATTGGGGTACTTATATACCCCATGGAGCTGCTTAAAGCTGATTGTCATGTTTTTTTTACGGTGGGATTAAATGATTTTTCCGCTAATGGTGGCTTCAGGTTAATCTCTAAGATTGTACAACTCTGCCAATATAATATAGCTTAATGGAACCATTGATTCGACGAAGAAGAATAAAGTATACAAGATTAATTAAACTTCTTATATGTAATGACGTTCTCCGTCTGTAAACGAAAATTTAATCTTTTACTGACAAAATCGGTTATTAATTCATCATCCTATTTAGCCTATAACGTTCCCACTGCTGGGACACAGGCTTTCTCTCTGTGAGAGGTCCCCCTCTCGTGGATTACAGCCCACTGGCCGTCATCCGACACGCGGGCCCTGTGCGGGTTGATAGATGTCACATTTCTTCGAGTTTTTGGTTCTAGGACATGTCAGCTTCCCCACGAAGACTTCCTTCACTGCTTTGAGAGCAGTGGTTCAGCCTAGGTTCGAACCCACGACCTACAAATTCCGGCCGCTACCACTTGACCACCACTGCTCCTGGGTATTGATTATGTTGCGGGCAACAATGCAGTGAATGGCCAATCCAGGAACAGCTACTAAAATAGACTGAGAATTCACAATTTAAATTTATTCATTTTAAAAATAAAAATATATTAAATATCGGTTTTCATACGTTTTTTTCTGCTCCTGTAGTGAATTAAAACCTGCAATATTGATATAATGTTGCTGGCAGTAATGTATACGTGAATTACTAAACTAGAAATAGCTTTTAAAATGGACTGAGAATTCAGTATCAACATCTCCAAAATCGAATTTGACAGGACTTTCACTGGCAGATAACTGATGTTATAAGGAGTAACTTAGGCTTCCGTTTTAGGGTTCCGTACCTCAGAAGGATAAAACGGAACCCTTTTTGGATCACTTTGTTGTCCGTCTGTCTGTCTGTCGGTCAAGAGCTTTTATCTCGGGAACGCGTGGAGGTATTGAGTTGAAATTAAAACCATATACGCACTCAGGTCTACAGTTCCCTGAAGCTGTGAAAAAATCAAAAAGATACGGTCGTTTATCCTGAAAAAAAACGAATATTTCAACACTCTCAAGGGAGTCAAATTTTATAGGGTATTCTCCGTTGACATAGAACTATGAAAGGAGACGGGGATTTCTGGGCCTGATTGTAATAAGTTGAGGTATGGCTTAAAAAAAAGGTTATTTTTTTCTATTTCAAAATGTGAAAAATCAACTCAATTTACAATCTGGAAATTGAGAAATCCAATAATTAAGTTAGGGTTACAAAGTAATTGGAATATCGATTCAATTATAATCGATTAACGTTACAGAGTTTATACTGTTTACGAAAATGCTTTCACAAGATAATTAATTCAATTAAAATAATTAAATCTGTTAGAATTCAAGTATTAACAGTTTAAACTAATTAAATATCTACATAATTAAGATAAATCAATTCACGTTTACTAATAGATTATTGTATCATTCACCTGTGCTAACAACTCTGACTTGACATGCATGACATGACATCGACACTCATTCGTATCGTCTAGTGCGTGTGCGTTTTGAGTGTGTTTCCTATTATTTTCTATGTCTATGGTTTCCTCCCATACTTTTATTGATATTTTCTACGACCCCTGCTTTCCTACGGACTTCTGATCTTCCTTCTTGTACGACACTTTCCTTGCTACCGTACCGGACACGGAGAACCCCGCTTAAACGTTAAACTTGGACTTGTTATTTTGGATTCTACGTACGACCTACCGATTGGATATTGATTGACATCATGGATCGTTGTGTAAATTGTGGCCCCTCCTTCGGCAGTCGGGTAAAAAATGACAATCCCACTTCAAAAATCGACTGTTAAGTACGGATTGTTACGTAACCTCACTTTTCCTAAATCTCTTTTATCTCGGCTATCAGATTGCCAAAATCTGCAAAATTTTCAATGATTGTTTGTTAATATAGTAGCTATCAATTGACACCAATTTCATCTTTTTACATCCAGGCCCAAAATTGCATGAAAGCGTATCCGTCTCCTTTGGCAAGTAATATCGTACTACAAGTACAGGGAAAATTCTGAAAATTATACATTGGTACGAGTAATTAAATCATAAAAAATATAGTCTTTATTTAAAATACGAATTTCTTTTTTCCAAATTTTTCCAGACTTGATTCCTGAACTATTTACAATTTTATGTACCTACAAATTTGTACGGAACCCTTAATGGGCGACTCCGACTTGCACTTGTCCGGTTTTTTTTTTGTTTTTAAAGATAGAAAATCAAAAGGAAGCAATAGTAATGTCACGCGAACGAAGCCGCGGTCAGCAACTAGTTTTTAATTTAAAAAAACTGACAGATAATCCACTATTCATTACTAGCCTTGAAAGTCCAGCTCTAATTCTCTTGTTATTTCGTCCTAAATCCCTTACACACATGAAAATACAATAACCAAAATACCGTACACAAAATGATTAAACCTTAATCCAATTTTTATTGAAACACACGAACTTGACAAAGCCCATTCGAAATTTAATTATCACAAACAACGTTGCCAGCTTCATCCCATTCACAATAAAATACTTTACAAATTAATTATTCATGCAAATACTAAAGAAAGAAAATAAACATCTCAACAAAAGACTTAATATAATTCTGATTACTAAACATGCAAGTGAAATTATAATTTTCTATACAATATCATGCTAATTTTTATATAAAACGCCAGAAAAAGCTACTCTTTTGAAGTATAATTTAACACAAATTAAGCATACACATTTATAATTCATGAGCGAATAAGGCATGTACGAAGAACACGAAATTTCTTCAGTTTTATGCTGCTTATAAATTTAAAAAGAAAAGCCTTAAAATGGTTTTATTTTTGACTTTGATCTTGGAAGAGTTTTAAGGAATTTCAGCTGCTTTTTATTGTGGCGTATGTTAAATGCGACGGCATTTTATTATTATAATCAACTTAATTTTTATGCGAGCCTTTCATAAGTTTGAACATAGCCAATATTGTATTAGCCCTTCCCATTATTTGAATAACGCATAGCAGTATTCTGAGCTTCGTTCCACGTACCACATTGGTACCTGAATTTTGTACTGATTACTGAATATTGTACTGATTGCAATCACTTATTGGTCCATGCGTAATTATTACTGCTGTTTGCTTATCTTATTATGGTCAAATTATGGTATCTAACGATGGGGCACTTAATATCCTATTCTGCGGGTCCTGTTATCCATACGTCACAGGAAATGTTGGACGCTACTGAAGGCGCTAAATTCGTAGCAATAATGTCGGCGACTCAACTCAACCAAGAATAACATGATACCTGAGAAGAACATAGCTATTATAATTGAATAATCGAAACTCGTAAGGTGATGAGCGGAACACTCTTACATTTTTTCTTATACAGATCAAAGGGCATTGCCTTCTCAAAACAAACTCAAAACTTAACCTACACTCATTAAACGTACATAAATGCAAACAAAAAACTAAAGAATACCTTATGTCGCTTAAGTATGAAGAAACAGAACAACTATTGAAACCATAAAAACCAAAAATAACCATCAGGTAATCACTTATTTTTTGTTATCTACACTAATATTATAAAGAGGAAAGATTTGATTGTTTGTTTGTATTGAATAGGCTTCGAAACTAATGGAACGATTTGAAAAAATGTTTTACCATTATAAGCCGACATTATCCCTGATGAACATAGGCTACTTTTTAACGCGGGAAAATGCTTTATTCCTACGGGGAAACGGGTAATAGGATTTAAACGGCGGGAATTCCGAATTCTACGTAAACGAAGATGCGGGCGGATTCTAGTACTCGATAATTTCATTGGAAACCGTTTCTCTCCCATTCATATACAACGTGTAACGTTAAATGTGCAAAACCTGAAAATAGTTTGATCAGAATAATGAGCAGAATTAATTGAACCACGTTTTAATATAGGTCACATTTTTCAAAAAACCTTCATAATGGACGAATGCCCCCATAACACAGGATTTTCCTAGCATGGGGGTCATTAATATAATTCAGTTGTTAAATGTTTTTATTTTAAGTGCTCTGTCTGTCTTGATTAATTTCATGTAAACGTTAATAATGAGAAATAAACATTATTATTTTAATTCTCTAATAATAAATGATTCATTTATTATTATGATTATGGTCAGTTTATTTTGTTCCACTGCAGGCAAATGCGCACTTCTGGGCAAGTGAAATGGCACTTAATCCTGAGCCAATAAGGACCGATCTCGACTACTTTTCATTGCTAATTTATTACATTAAGTATTTATGCCTATTTCTAGCCTGAAAGCACAGGTTCAAGCTAGTTCGAACGAATTAGCAACTGTGCGCTATTTTAATTGTTAAAGTATTTATTGTAAAATGTGTCCCTTTTATAAATAAATGGTTTCATTATTATTATAGGCGTCAAATTCGTCCCGTCATATACGCCTGGGTCTTCCGCGATGCCTTTGGACATTTTCAGGGACTTATGTTATTGAGGTAACCCAAAATGCATCCAAATGATTAAGTCCCGTAGTAAATAAACATTATGAATCATCATAATTAATTAATTATGATGATTTTATTATTTAATACGTCAGAGATTACTACTCTCTCTCTCTCTTAGAGAGTATTAGAGTTTGTGAATTGTTTTAACTCAGTACATAGAATGAGTGTATTTCTGGATAACCGGTTACAAAATACACATCCATCGCCCGCCATGTATCGAGCCGCTGCTCAAGCTTACATTGTTTAGAAAGATGAATCCGAAACAACACTAGGTGACAGTAGCAAACCGTAATACTATACGTACCTAACGTAATACTATACGTATAACCTAATTATTATTTATCACCCCCCGTTTTTGTCGGGGGTTAAAAAGCCGACCGGCGTTCGCGGCTGAAAGATCGACGCGTACATCATCTGCCTAGCCTTTTCCCAACTATGTTGAGGTCGGCTTCCAGTCTAACCGGATGCAGCTGAATATCAGTATTTTACATGGAGCGACTGCCTATCTGACCTCCACAACCCAGTTGCTAGGTAATACGATACCCCTAGGTAAGATTGGTTGTCAGACTTTCGGGCTTCTGACTACCCGTAACGACTGTCAAAGATCTAAGAATGACAGCCGGGACCAACGGCTTAACGTGCTTTCCGAGGCACGGAGGGGTCTCGGTATGTAAAGATAGTCACCTATCCACAGACCAACCGCGGCAAGCGTAGCTTAACCTGATCGATCGACCTGTGTGGCTGTTATTATTTAGCCACGGGCCCCTCGACGCGTATGCTGTATTTAAATTTAATTTGAGCATAACTTACAACTTACTCTTTAGTTATTGATACAGATAAGGTTCGGCATCTAGAATCCCCTAAGCAACACCATCAGAGCCACCCGATTTCCTGCTTACCATACGACAGGAAAAAGTAAGCGTAAAGATACCAACACTGACCCTTTTCGCGAGATATCTCTTCATACACATACGGAATGTAATCCCATAAGATTTATTGTCCAGAATTAACGTTAAATAAAGAAGTCTATATGATATATGGAGGTAGTAATAACACTACTTGGGTGAGTGGGTTGGGTAGAATAAAACATAGAATGAATACAACGTGCAACGTTAAATGCGCAAAACCTCAGACACCCCAACTGATTTTTAATTCAATTGACCTATTTCAGAGAGAAAATAAGTCATTAAAAGAATTGTAAAGGTTTTATGTGCTGTTTTAGTTTTACTGGCCATTCTGATCGTTTCTTGCGTCTGCGACGACGCTTTATCGAGGGAGGAGTCGTCACCGGGCCGCTGCGCCACGCTGACATTGGGTTGCTTGACCTATTAATAAATAGACACGGCAACGTTTTTAATGAAGATTTTTTGAAAAATGTGACCTATATTAAAAAGTGGTTCAATTAATTCTGCTCGTTATTCTGATCAAACTATTTTCGGGTTTTGCGCATTTAACGTTACACGTTGTATAATCTTCGCTTAGTCCCCATGCGTTACAGGGTTGTTAATATAGTCGTTTTAGAATCTCCAATACGTTTATATCTTGCCTGTTATCTTAACGATATACGACGACGGGCTTGTGGCTACGTAATAACAGCTGCACAGTTCGATCGATCAGGTTAAGCTACGCTTGTTACGGTTGGTCCGTGGATGGGTGACCATTTTCGCATAACAAGACCCCTCCTTGCCTCGGAAAGTCCCAGCTGTCATTCGTGGATCTTTGATAGTCGTTACGGGTAGTCAGTAACCCGTTAGTCTGACAACCAGTCTTGCCAAGGGGTATCGTATTACCCAGTTACTGGGTTGTGGAGGTCAGATAGACAGTCGCTCCATGTAAAATACTGTTATTCAGCTGCATCCAGTTATACTGGAAGCCGACCCCTACATGACTGGGAAAAAGCTAGGCAGATGACGACAGGGCTGTTGAATGTTGTTGTTGAGTGTGTATGTTCCGGATTGGCGTAGTAACCAAAAGTATTGAAAAGATTCTGTTCAAACTTTGCACAGATATTCCACAAATCATGGCCATAAATTAGGTCATGGAATAGGCAAAAAACGATTTTATTTCATTATCACGCTACTTGCTATAGGAGATTAGCAAATATTGCATTATGTTCGTATCGTATTCTCCAACAATTTACCAACAATAATACCAACAATTAATAACAATTTACCGCGAGGCATGTATAAGAATGACTATTTCAATTAGGAATATCTCTAACTGCCGCTACGACTACTAAAATGTTTCTGGCATAAGCTATTACAAAACATACCCAAGTACAGACGCCAGCACATCAAGCTACCCGAAACTGTCAGATTTTCCCAATCAACTTTGAACCTTATACTTTAGCACTAAAGTTGAAAATCTATTAAAGAAATCTGACAGCTTGTAGTAGCTTGATGTGCTGGCATCTGTACACAGCATCACTCTTGTATTTTGTTTATTTATTTAATCTTTTTACACACAAAAAGGTACAAATGCGGACTTAATGCCTTAGGCATTCTCTACCAGTCAACCAAGGGTGGTGAAGAGATTATTTATTGATTATTTTTTTATTTATCAAAGGTTGCAGTGGTGTACACCCATATTTAAGAATAAACGATTGTCTATCTATACTAGTTAAATTGCAGTGGATTGGGTGTTGTATGGCCGTGACTTACGAATTGAAGGTCGTAGGATCGAACCCTGACAAGTGCTTTACTTTGGAAAATTATTTAATCACAACTGCTCTCAAAACGGTGAAGGAAAACATTGTGAACCCGGCATGTCCTAGAACCAAAAATTATATATTTCTACCTACCAGCACTGCCACCAGCCGGCTTGCATGGTGGATTACGGCCCACTCCCTTTCACAGAGAGCAAGTCAGTGTCCCAGCAGTGGGAACATTTTAGGCTAATTACGATGATGATGGACGTTTGAAAAAAGCTCACACTACTAGGAAAGTTCATTCTATCTACATATTATTCTTCCACAAAAACATAGAAAACATACAAAGGAGTCGCATTTAATAAACTTAACCCTATTATGTCTTGCCTAACAAATGCTAACCCTTCGCGTGCCACGAAAATGTTAAGCACTCGATTTGAAATTCAAAAACGTCTAGTGATTGCTGAGCTTGAAGTTTAATGTGGTCTGCCATGAATTTTCTGTGGCCTGTGAGTTTGTGGCGGAATGAAAGTAAAGCAGTTTGTCAACCCCTTTGGTTTAGCGGTGAATGTGAAATTGCTTATTTTTATTTGTGAGAACTAAGTTTAGACAAAAAAAAAGGTGAGAGTTGTTTAGGATTCTTTAATAGTTATTTATGCAACTGTTATATAATAAGGGGTATTAAAAAACGAATGTGGGTTTATCACACGAGGCAAAGCGAATGTGATAATAGTATCACATGAGTTTTTTAATACTTAATTATGTACAATTGCATACAAGACTTTTTTTACACCCATGATATGAATCCTCTATAAAAGGTTCTGATACCATAGGATGTTGTATTCCTGTTTCGGCTGT
The DNA here is from genome assembly GCA_949629135.1 of Eremobia ochroleuca. Lineage (NCBI taxonomy): Eukaryota > Metazoa > Arthropoda > Insecta > Lepidoptera > Noctuidae > Eremobia > Eremobia ochroleuca. The sequence goes on along the minus strand of OX451403.1, from coordinate 16,295,586 downwards.
GCGCAAATAAATAAGTAAACATTTTTCAAATAATCACCCCATCTCGATCACAACCTATCAATCGCCGACTTACCCATATTGATACATCGAATCGAAATTGACTTCATATCGTTCAATTAACAAAATCTTTCTCATCGTAAATTCCAGTATTTTTTCCTCGAAAATGTATTGTAATTGGCAATACGTTTTCGAGGAAAAACATTGGAGCACATTTTTTTTCATTGATTTTGTCCTTGTATTGTATGAAATCAATTTGTTTTGTTATCGAAAGGAGCACCCTTAAATTTCCATAACTCTGATGCCAATACATTTTTTTTCTGTGTTGTACTAAAGTTCTTAGTAATTGATTAGAACCTAACCTAATATTATATTAAGCAATTTAACTAAAACTTAATATTTTACGTAATAGATTATAATTTGCAGTTTCAAACAATTTCGTAGCATTTTCTTACGGTTGATAATTGATAAAACACTTTGTTCATGTGAACAAATTGTTTTATCAATTATCAGACGCTAAGAAAGTGCTGCGAAGTGGTACTATTACCATTAACACAGCACTATTATTCATTCACTATTTATACACTAGACTAACTCAAATGGTTCAGTTCTCTTTAGCCTACGCACTATGTCCATGTTTTCAAGCAGCTGAATTGCTTCGAAATTCACGTGTCGGTGAAGTTTCTGTTCGTGGGCATCAGCAAATTTTTGAATGATGGTGGTGACGAGTTCCATTTTAACCCAATACATTGCATTCCAAAATTACTATTATGTCACTGTCTTCTTATACGTTTGCTTTCTCAAAATCTCTTATTTAATCGGTTAAAAGACACTAAACAAGACACAATGGAAGTTTTATTGTTATTACGTCTGAAAATGTATACTTTAACTGTTTTATTGATTTTAGTTTAGTTTATACTAGCAGCGCGCCGCAGTTTCACCCGCATTAGTTTCGGAGAATATCGGGATCAAAAGTATCCTATATATTATTCCTGGTTATAAACTATTTATGTGCCAAACTTCATCAAAATCCGTTCAGTAGTCTTTGCGTGAAAGAGCTACAAACAGCCATCCATCCATCCTGACAAACTTACGCGTTTATAATATTAGTAGAGTTTTCTTTGATGCAATGATCCTATACCAATAATCCTTCCTATGTTATGTACAGACGCCAGCACATCAAGCTACTACAATCTGTCAAATTTCTTTGATAGATTTTCAACTTTATCGCTAAAGTATAAGGTTCAAAGTTGATTGGGAAAATCTGACAGTTTCGGGTAGCTTGATGTGCTGGCGTCTGTACCTCACACTGAAATTATATGACAATTCCGATCCCCAAGGCACTGGCAAGTGCGTAGTTTGGAGATCACCATCTAATCTGTTCTTGTACAGACGCCAGCACATCAAGCTACCCGAAACTGTCAGATTTTCCCAATCAACTTTGAACCTTATGCTTTAGCGATAAAGTTGAAAATCTATCAAAGAAATCTGACAGATTGTAGTAGCTTGATGTGCTGGCGTCTGTACAATATTTATAACGTAATCAGCCTATAATGTTCCCACTGCTGGGACACAGGCCTCTTCTCTGTGAGATTGAGTGGACATAATCCACCACGGGGGCCCAGTGCGGGTTGGCGGATACAATAAAATACAACGTACAATATGATTATAATTAATAATAAAATTTAGAAAATTTCCCTCAAATTGAAATATTTCAAATCATTATCTCCCACTCGTCTTTAGGCCTATTGTCTGACATCTATGGCTGGTCCATTTCCATTCTACAATAAAAGTGGAACTAAAACAGTAACAGAGCCGATTACGTTCCCGTTAAAATACCGTCCAAGTCAATGGCCACAACATTCATTTCTGCAGTGTCGGCATTGTACTGCCGGCTTTGTTCACTCGCTTTGTCCTTATCAACGCTATCTGAGCACAATGGACAGAAAAATTGGCTCTCTATGGCTTCTAGACCCAGTTATTAATATTTCATAATAGGCTCTTGTGCGAGGTTGTTTATGTGGTGGCGTGGAGAAACTAATTATAGTTGACGATGCTCGTTTTGCTGGTGAAATAATTTAATTTTCGTGCACCGTGTTTTATTTTTTTTTGTTGAAAATCGTTTTCGCTGAAAGAATTTATAGTATATTTTTCCAAAAATACATGATGGCTTTCAGGCGCATTTTTATTGGTAAATTTTTTATTAAAGACTAATTCTATTGGTTCACAGTAGTTTTATTTTCTTACGAATTGGTGTAAAATAAAATCAATCATTCATGCAGTGCAATTGCTCTCAAAAAGGTAAATGAAAACATTGTGAGGATATGATGTCCTAAAATCAAAAATTCGAAAACATGTGACATCTACCAACCCACATTTGGTCCGCGTGGTAGATTACAGCCCACTCCCGCTAACAGAGGGAAACATTTTATAAGCTGATTATTCTTATTCACGTAGAAACAAATTAACGAAATTTCACCACGATCCCATCCCATTAATGACATCTGATTGTACATCATTATCACTGAAGATGATCACCATAATCATTACGAAATAAATGTAAGGACCTTACCCAAAATCAGAACACATTTTGCTGAGCGTTGCAATAACAGACGATGTCACGCCGCCGCCTGAACGAAACAGGGAAAGGGCGTGACTGTGCCCGAAACTTTTGTCCCGCACCAACGTTACAGAATAGATAGGTCAGAAGATCAGCTCCAGACTACAAGCGAAAGAGGCGCACGCAGACATAGACGCGTACGTGCGGAGGTCTAATGCAGGCCACATGCGTAACAATTTCCTTGTGCAAAATTAGTGCAAAAATCTGAGCCATGTGTTGCATATTAAGCAGATTTTTTATACACTTATGCGACGACGATTGTGCTTTCACAAATAACAGCTTACTACTAAACTAAATAATCTTTGTCGCAGAAAACTTACCTTAGTGTAATTATTTTTTTTTTATTGTTTCTTCTGAAGCAGGCGTGTGTCTCATTTGTGTGCAGTCTTATTTTAAAATTAGCATATATATTGTTACGTGTGTGCATTAAACGAACGCCAGTCACCAGTGCACTTGCACTCGCTGTACGTAGATGCGTGTCTATGTGTGCGTGCGTTTCGGCTCGTAGCATGGAACTAGACTTCTGTACCTATCTATTTTATGTGCCAGCGTGTTTCAGCCATCAAGTTGTTTATTGGTTACTATGAATTTTTCCAACTATATTACGCCTGGATTGAGTTGTGGTTTGTTTGTGAAAATGTTCATTTTTATTAGCTTATAAAACATGTTTTTTTTGAGGAATGCATTCGTATGGCTGTTCGTTTTTTTTTTTTTTAGGATACTTTGTAAGTTATGAACTATGGAGTCTTTTCGTTGGTTGATTACGGTCAGTCGTACGTGTAAAGGTGCTCCATCACCAGGAGCATTTGCGTGTAATGTAACATTACAGATTCGACTTTGAACATTGCATTACAATACTACTCCCCTGACTGATGAGCATTTGCGTGTAATGTAACATTACAGATTCGACTTTGAACATTAAATTACAATACTACTCCCCTGACTGATGAGCATTTGCGTGTAATGTAGCGTTACAGATTCGACTTTGAGTATTAAATTACAATACTACCTTCCTGACTGACGAGCATTCGCGTGTAATTTAACATTACAGATTGCGGGGCGGGGAGCGCTCCGCGGCCCGCGGGACAAATTTAATTACAAGTGGAGCGCATTGATGTTACAAGTTGTATCAAGGTATTACACATTGTATAATTACAAGGTGCGCATTGTAATGCTCGGTTCTCCTCCTTCACTGATGTAATACTCGTTTTTTTTTTTTTTTTTTTTTTTAATAATAATATTCGACAACTTTCACACAACGCCATCTAGTCCCAAACTAAGCAGAGCTTGTGCTATGAGTACTAGACAACTGATAAACATACATATATATTTCTAAATACATACATGTTATAGATAAATTACACCCAGACAAAGAACAAATGACCGTGCTCATCACACAAACATTTGTCCTAGGTGGGAATCGAACCCACGACCTTGAGCATAGCAGTCAGGGCCACTGACTACTAGACCAACAGGCCTGTCAAATCATGTATCATTAGAAGGTGCGCGCTGTAATGCTCGATTTTCCTCCCTCTCAAATGTAATTCTCGAATCTGTAACGTTGTATTACGGGCAAATGCTCCCGATGAGGTAGCACCTTAACAGTAGCTTTATTATTCGTGAACCTAATACTGGACGCTTAAATCTTGGAGACAGCTAAATGCAACTATGATGGACTGCCTGATCATTGTATATTTTGTCAATTTTGGTAATAGAAAGAAAATACGTTTATTTGCGGTAAACATGACGCAGAGAGAGAACACAAACATATAGGAACAAGTCGCGGGAAAATATGCGTCACCTCCATGCAAAACGGGCATCGCTCAGCATAATGCTTCGAACCTATGCGAGACAGCCTGGTTTTCAGCGACAGCTGCAGTTGAGCTGGTTTTCTTCTTATTGAAAGGTGTTATGATGATTTTTCGATGGTGCTACAGACACTCCTTTGGAAAAATTGCACGCATTTGATAACCTCGTACATAATGCCAAGTCGTAATCTCCTGTTATTTTGACATTTCTTATACACGCTATTATGAATTTTGGATATTTATTTTGCACTGGCACACCATTATGCTTTTTGGATATATTATAAAAATATTTTAGTACCTACAAAAGGATAAATTATTTAAAAATTATATTTATGATTACTAAATTTTTATCAAAACTATACCTACTTAGGTACACATATGACTTATTGAAAAAATATAATTAAGATAATATTTTGAAATGTTTTTATATTTTAATAAATTAAAAATATAATTTATACATATAAATTATATTTTATTTTATTATATACATATATAATTAAATAAATGAAAGATAATATTATATTATAAAGTACTATAACTAAGCTTGAACCTACTTTTAATAACGAAATAAACGGCATTGTATCTTAGGCATATTGCCGTCCGAGCGGCCAATTAAAATCGACTCTAACAAATGATTGAACCTATTTTCTAGTGAATTTTTAGCACTATGCTTATGGCGTTGCCTTGTTACGTTTGTCAATCCTTTAAAATTTCAGGCTAGGTCCTATAATGTTTTATAGCCGCTTCAGATATGGTTGCAGTTAAAAAAATACCCAATAATAGACTTAATAACATCTGCCTAGGGCAAAATCCCGCTCGGTAGACATGACTTTGAGAAAGAGGTCGACAGAAGGATCCAGTTTGGTTGGGCAGCACTTAGAAAACTTCGTCAAGTCTTCTCGTCGCCTATCCCTCAGTAGATAATGGTAAATGGTACACACGTTAATATAATATCGGTCTATAGGACCTTATCAAATACACAATATTATAAGCTTGAGAATAACACGATTAATATAAACCTTGCACTTCTAATTGTTTTAATACACCTACTACACATATTAGGTTTAATAATACACATGAATAATGTAGGGGCGGTGTAGAACAGCCCTGCCCCTGACCACTGTCTTACTGTGTAGACACGGACTCCCCACTAAGACTAAGTTCTTCAACCAGTGCGTCCTGCCCGTCATGACATACGGTGTTGAAACGTGGACAATGACGTTTGGGCTGGTCCGTAAATTCAAGATCGCTCAGCGCGCTATCGAGCGAGCTATGCTCGGAGTCTCTTTGAAGAACGGATAAACAAAAATGAAAAACAAACAATGAACAGATAAACAAACAACAATAATTTGTTTAATATTTATTGATATTGGATCATTATTCCGCTAATTAAAAATTTACTGGTCAGCTAGCAAAATACAAAGCTGGATCTAATCAACACACACCCAAACTAAACACCTATAAACGTCAATACAATAATCATAATAACTGCTTCAATTAATATTAATATCACGCTAAAACAAATACCCACATTTAATTAATATTTCTACAGATACACATAAAATTGGAGCCGAAATATTCAGTAAAAATATTCATATCCTAACAAAGTAACTTTAACAGAAACATTCAATGATATACAAGTGAGATTTACAATATGAAAATATCTTAAGTACTCGCTATGGAATTACTGGAGCGCCTATAATAAAATTTCTGAAATTAAATAACGCAAGAAGGACGTAAACGAAAAAAAAAATGTTAAACAGAACAAATAACATAAAATTAATTTCGTTTTCTTCTCTCTCTTTGGGTAAATACTTGATTCATAACAATCTATACTTACAAACAAGAAGTTCTACTTTGAAATTAATTCGCACAATGGAGTAAATATTACAGATGTGGGCTTAGCGAGATATAATATTAGATAATGTCTGAATTATGGAATGGAATAATGGGTAGTATAAAAAAAACGTATAGACGTTAATTATCTATCCTTCTATCTGTGTATATCTACGAGTCCGGGAGTGGAGACCGCGTATCGACAGGAGAAACTCCTAGTGTGGGACAAAGATTTAAAAAAATATATGTTTATGTATATGTATATATATAATCAATTCCAATCCACCTCTACTGGAAACGTAGAATGGAAAAACGGTTTGTTAGAGCTTTCCATTATATTGTTTTTGTAAAGGTGTTTTCGTTATTATTATAGTTTTTGTTTGACGACCTAAATTTAAATTCCTGTACTCTTTTGTATAATACATTCCTGTACTTCCTACCAGTGTGATGTGGAAACGAAAATAACTGATTGATTTAATTTATAGTGTTTTTTCAAAAGGACATTTATTTTGATCGCAGGTGTATAACAACCAAATGGGTATTATAGTACCTTAGCTACCTAGCAAAGCTAGACTATTGATGCATAAAACTATCTACATCTTATTATTATTTATATGCAAAGCCCTATCACAAAACACAAGATGGGATTCCATGACCCATGTACTCGTACAGACAGAAAGATGGAATACCCTTTATTATGTACACCATAAAAATTAAAGGTATAAATTTACAGATTTTACGAAGATAGAAGGATCAATCAACTCAGCCTATCGCAGTCCACTGCTGGACATAGGCCTCTCCCAGACTGCGCCACAACACCCTGACCTCCGCCTTCCGCATCCAGTCTACCCCAGCCACTTTCTTTAGGTCGTCCGTCAATCTAGCTGGGGGCGTCCCACACTACGCTTACCGATACGCGGTCTCCACTCCAGGACTCGCCTGCTTCACCGGCCATCGGCCCTTCGACAGACATGGCCAGCCCACTGCCACTTCAGTTTGCTTACTCTGCAAGCTATGTCGGTTACTCCGGTTCTTTTCCGAATAATTTCATTCCTGATTTTATCCTTCAAAGAAACTCCGAGCATAGCTCGCTCCATAGTAGCTAATTACTGATATTGTAATGGCGACATATTGACATTCATAAAAGTATTAATTAAACACGCGTAGCTAACGAGGCGAACTTATTAATAAATTAGTTATTTGTTCATAATTTATTAGACGGCAATTATATTAATCAATTAATTTATTAATCAAATTTTAAGTATACGACGGATCGTAATATGTAACTAATTGTTTAATTAAACGCAAGTTTATAATGTTGTAATTGGAAATGAAATGTATCTATTGAAAATAATTGGAAAAAAAAAATCAATCGGCGAAATCGTGTAAAAGGGTTTGTACATACCTATTTACAGAAATAAAATCATTTATCATTCAACAATAATGATGGGAACTCTACAGAAATTAACCCTTTGCACCGTAGTAGGGTAAAACCATTTGAAACTGACCCCTTTCTCACGGCACACATTATTGTTGACACACATTTTAACTACGAACTGTATTTCCTGTTTAATATTTCCTTCTTTGAAGTGGTGTACAAGTGCCTCGGAAAAGCACGTTAAGCCGTTGTTCCCGGCTGTTATTCGTAGATCTTTGACAGTCGTTACGGGTAGTCAGAAGCCCGAAAGTCTGACAACCAGTCTTACCAAGGGGTATCGTATTACCCAGTAACTGGGTTGTGGAGGTCAGATAGGCAGTCGCTCCATTTAAAATACTGGTATTCAGCTGCATCCTGTTAGACTGGAAGCCGACCCCAACATAGTTGGGAAAAGGCTAGGCAGATGATGAAGTGGTGTACAAGTTAAGTAAACGTAACAAACATTCAAAAGCTATAGGTAATTATATTTATAGATCTCTATTCCAGAAGCTTTTTGATGAGTCCTTTGAATTATTGAGTGAAGTCATTGACTTCAAGATTTTATATTATAATATAAAAATAGGCAGTGGTGGCCCAGTGGCAATAGCTGCCACTTACGAGTTGTAGATCTTAGGTTCGAGCCCAGAAAATCATTTTACTCTATGTAAATGATTTAATTATCACTGATCTCAAAACGGTGAAGGAAAATATCGTGAGGAAACAGGCGTATCTTAGAACCAAAAAACAAACGAGGATATGTAACATCTACCAACCCGCACTGGGCCTGGGTGGTGGATTACGGCCCACTCCCTCTCAATGAGAGGGGCCTGTGTCTCTGCATTGGGAACATTATAATCTGATTATGCTTACGCTTATCATACTTGAACGAGGTCAAGACGTTAATTGGTTTTGGAGTTTGATGGTAAATAAATCGTCGTTGCCAAATCAAAACCCTACATGTGTTACTTTGGTGATTTTTCTGCAAACGATAACGACATTTGGTTCCTCTATATTCTATCATGTTTAATTTGAATTTGCTTTAACACCCTTCCATACATATTTTATCCATAAAGTGTTTTTTTTTTCGATTTTCTCAAAAGTACCATCTGTGCACATACAAGGTCTTGATTTGGCAACGACGAAATAGACCTTTAAGAGAGACAGAAACCTTGCATGTTGACAGATATAGAATCCCCACGTCTACACCCACATAAGTATGTACCTACAAGTTGCGATACTTGTATTATTTATTTATTTAATTAATACTTCAAGCACATAAATGTACAGAGGCGGACTTAATGCCATAGGCATTTTCTACCAGTCAACCTTTGGGTGATGCAGAGACAAACAATAGGTATAGGTAGGTGCAATCATGAAAATTGAGGAATCTTTTAAAATACTTATCGTATTGACATTGTCGCATTCATGTTTTGTTAACTATTCTGTTTACACGTTCGATATATATATATATATATATATATTTATCTGACCGACGCGCTACAAGTTTTTGTCTATAACTAGTAGTCTCCACAACTTGTTTTAAGTGTAAACAATAAACGAAAGCAGTGTACACAACATGTGGAATACAATGTTTTAAACCATAAAGTAAACGATGGATTGGTACGCAGCACGTTTCAGAAACAGTTAAATACCTAACTATATTTCACGCACACACACACACACAACACACACATGCACGCACACACACAAACTCACCCACAACACACACCCACTCACACAAACACACACAATATATACTAAGTACACCTCTAGATTCATTATTATTATTATTATTCTTCATCCATACATTGTGACCAACTCACTCGCCGCGGGAGGAAGACCTGGAGTCCTGAAATACAGGGCTGCCCTAGTTTAGGCTCCAGTCCACTCCATTTATTTCAATAATGTCTGTACTGTGCTTTTGATTAGTGTGGAAAATAAATGATTTTTTACTTTACTTACTTACTTATATGTCAGTATGAATTCTGTCGGTAATCTTAGACACCAATGAAAAAGGAAAAATGAAGTTAATATTTAAAAACCTGCAATTAGTAATCTGCAGGCTAATTGCGTAACACACTATCAGTAGCAACGGGTTTCATTTTGACAGTTCAACAACGTTCATTGCGTTATTTACGTTGCTGAGCAGACACATTTTTCGAACATATGGAGCAATAGATTAGCAATATGCTTCAAAATGATTCAAATTGGGAGTAATAGTGTGTTACGCAATTGGGGTGCTGAACTCACAACTGTGTATGCCTACTTTCTCTAGAGAATCGTAGCCTGCAATGATCTTTTTTATTTGAACAAAGGTCTTGGCTCTGCTTGATATTCAATAAGTGTCTAAACACACTATGCCGAAGTTACGCGACCGAAGTTCAGCACAATTACGCCTGCAATGCTATTTGAATTACTGACAGCATACTATGCCGAAATTACGTCGCGTCATAGCGTACAGCCTAACTTCGGTCGGGCGTAAGTTCGGTTTTCGCACCTCGAAAGTAATAACAAGATCACTTTGTTTTGCGTCTGTCTGTCCAACTGTCTAGATAACACGACACGACGCCACGACAGCGCTCGAGATACTGAATAAGTACACACACAAAGTTTCGTAACTGAATATCTGCCGCGTAAGTTCGGCACTTATGGTGTGTATATCAGCCGAATACGTCGGAACGTAAAATCAGCCGCCGAACTTCGGTCGCGTAACTTCGGCATAGTGTGTTAAGACACTAAATAAATCTACCTAGCCTTTTCCCAGATATGTTGGGTCAGTTTTCAATATAAAAGAATGCAGCCGAATATCAGCATTTTACATGAAGAGGCTGCCTGTCTGACCCACAACCCAGTTACTGGGTAACACTAGAATCCTTTTGTAAGATTGATTGTCAGAATTTCGGGCTTCTGAGCACCCGTAACGACTGTTAAAGATCTACAATTGATAGCCAGGACTGCTTTTCTAAGGCTTGACTAGTCTCGATATGTTAGGAATGGTCACCCATCCACCGACAGACCTCGGCAAGCGTAGCTTAACCTTCGATAGACCGGTGCGGTTCTTATTATTTAGCCATAAGCCGAGGTATAAGAATTTAACCTGAATTTTATTAAATGCTGGTAACATGATCATTGATTATTTCCCTAAAATGTTTGCGCTTAGAAATAATTTACCAAACTATTGGCTTGCTCATTATTCTATTCCCGAATCAAAAACCTACATATACCTACTCCGAAAATCGAAATAAGATAGTACAAATTTAAATTCCGTAAATTGTCCACTAAAATCGCCGATACAGTACCACATAAAATATTCCACGGTGGTATTGCACAGTTCAAATGCAGTGTTCCACCGTAAATTCGACGCTATTAAACAGGCTTGGTCTGATGAAGCTGAAAATATTTAACATTAATTAGAGAATTTACCGCGATGTGGTGACAACTACCCGTATTTACGAAGGTTTTATCTCTTGGAAAACTGGAGAGAGATTTCGGTATTTGTTAATTTATAATACCGGGTTCTTATAGGTATTATAGCATAATCTATATTTATAGCTATCTGTGAAAACTTGTAATTGGCCATCATTATGTTATCAATTCTAAATATTGTGTTTGCCTAGCTGTAAATTTTCCGAAAATTATAAAATAAAATAAAATAATATACTCAGCCAAAAACGCTTACACTCTTGGGACACAGGCCTCCTGTACCACGCGGGCCCAGTGCGGGTTGGTAGACACGTCTTCGAATGTATTGTTCTAGGACATGCCGGTTTCTTCACGATGTCTTCCTTCACCGTTTTGAGAGTAATGGTGATGAAATTATGTACAGACGCCAGCACATCAAGCTACCCGAAACTGTCAGATTTTCCCAATCAACTTTGAACCTTATGCTTTAGCGATAAAGTTGAAAATCTATGAAAGAAATCTGACAGATTGTAGTAAATTGATGTGCTGGCGTCTGTACATAAAGTAAAGCCCTGCTTGGGTTTGAACCCGCGACTTACAACTTCAAAATCAGGGCCTTTACCACTGGGTCACCACTGCTCTCTGAACATACAACGTGTAACGTTAAATGCGCAAAACCTCAGACACCGCAACTGATTTTTAATTCAATTAATCTATTTCACAGAGAAAATAAGTCATTAAAAAAATTGTAAAGGTTTTATGTGCTTTTTTAGTTTTACTAGCCATTCTGATCGTTTCTTGCGTCTGCGACGACCCTTTATCGAGGGAGGAGTCGTCACCGGGCCGCTGCGACGCGCTGACATTGAGTTGCTTGACCTATTAGTAAATAGACACGGCAACGTTTTTAATGAAGATTTTTTGAAAAATGTGACCTATAATAAAAAGTGGTTCAGTTAATTCTGCTCTTTATTCTGATCACACTATTTTCAGGTCTTGCGCATTTAACGTTACACGTTGTATACGCGGTAGAAATTGCCGAAGCTAAGTTCTGTGTGGCTCATTCAATACGCACATAATTGAGGCATAAAACTACATTATGAAATCCCTGCTAGCCTGAAATTAAAATCCTTCTTACTACTACGCAACTAAAATATCTATATATCTATATCGATACAATAAAACAAAATTGAAGTATTTGTTTGTAATATAAAAATAACAGCTAAATTTTCGTCCATCTGTCTGTCTGTTTATTCCGTATTATCTCTGAAACGGATGGACCGATTTTGTCGGGAATTCGGGATCTCATGTTATGGAGTAACATATTATAATCTACTTTTTGTACCGGTAGCATGTTCTCGTGGGATAATTTCCGATATCAATGGGGATGTAAGCGCGGGGTGCTGCTAGTAACTTTACAAACGCGAAAGTTTGTGAAGATGGATTAATGTTCGTTACTCTTTTACGCAAGAAGTACGCTTTATAAGCTCTTGCAAATATGCGTATTATGACTTTACGTTTCCATGAAAATGGGAGTATTTATTAAAGAGGATTCATAGTGTTTATAATATGATTTGATTATACAATATTATACATTCTTGAAATTTTTATGTCATTATTTTTTGATAACTGTATTTTGTTTTATTTAATTCTATTTTTATTTTATTTTATTTTAATTTTGTAGTCATTTTGATCTCATTAGCTCCCACTATACCCAATATTTGTACCTTTAAAAGGATTTTTTTGTTATTTACCGTATAGTTGTAATTTCTTTATGTTTTCTTTTTACTTTAATTCGATTATTTGTTATTTTATGTCGTAATTCCTTTATCAAGATTTTAATAGCTAATAATAATTAAGTGTTATTTTACTCACTTAGAATGTTGGTCGACCTATTATTGGCGACTGTATAAGTCTGATGCTTTGTTACTATTATTATTCTTATGTAAAGCTGTATACAGAAGCTGTTGGTTTGCCTTTAATAAATAAATGAATAAATTAATAGAGGATAAAAATATATGCACTTGATAAACTTCTCATACTAAATTACATCCCACTGAGTTTACTTCATTTATTATTTATCATCCAAAATAGCACACAAAATAAAGAAAATATTTCAAATACAATGTTTAATTCTGCTATCCCTAAATTTTAAATGAAAGTAAAATAGGTTTTTGTATTTTTATTTAGACCTACTCACAGATCACCGGTTTCGTTCGGAATTCGTTGATTATTCGTCTAGAAATATTCTTGACAGTTTGGCAAGAATATAGTACATACTAATTCCATGAAATTTAGGAAAAGAAATCAAGATTATGTTCTATTATAATTCTACACACGCGAGCGAAGTTGCCGGCAAAAGTAATTCGGACTAATTTCAGATTCACAGCCAGCACTTCCAATTTCTTCCACTTTTAGCGTACACCTCCGCTTAGCAACAGCTATTTACAAATTAACGTATCTAAACACGTTTGTACTAAACCAAAATATCCTACTTCCATCTAAAGGCAGTACACAATTACCACACCAAGCCTCGTCTAATTTAATTAAAAAATAATAACACCTTTGAAGGGTAATGTCGAAATAATTTCCACGTTTCAATGCTACGCTACGCTCAGACACTCGGTTGGGCCAATGCTCAGTGTCAATTCCAATTTTGTCGAGTAACAGCCCTTAAAACGTGTTGGTGGTTTACCTGTGTCGGGTTAAATCTTTGAGGTTTCTTTGCCAAGTAAGAAGGGTAATTAGGTGCGTATTCCTGAATTTTCCCGCTTGTTTTGTTTTGTGTTATACGGTTGAGGTGTTAAGTCAAAGTTAGAATTTTTGGGCATTGTTCTGTAGCGGTTTTTGAAGAGTTAAACGAGTAACGTTACACTGAGTTATGAGATCTTAAAAGCTTATTTTTTATCATGTTTTAAAAAAAATAAAGTATGAGAATAGTACAGCCATTATTTGAAGTGAAGTAGGTATTAATCGAACCCAGACAGGTGCTTCAGTTTGAGTAAATTATTTCATCACCACTGTTCTCAAAACGGTGAAAGAAAACATCGTGAGGAAACCGGACGTCCTAGAACTGAAAAAATCGAAGACATGCGACGTTTACCAACCCACACTGGGCTCGCGTGGTAGTTTACAGCCCACTTCCTCTCGAAGAGCGGAGGCCTGTGTCCCAGCAGTGGGAACATTCATTCATTCATTCTAAGCGAGAATTTCATCAATGAAACTGAACGCGGTCAGGACATCTAAGCCACGTTCAAGAGCGTTCAGTTTCTTTGGTGAAATTCGCACTTCTTTAATTTAAGTATTACATCACGTCATGAAATGACATAACTCCTACAGCAACCACTCTATGTGAGTGGTTAAACGATCAACGTATGAGACACGCCTTTGAAAATGTTAGTAATATCGAGTACTGTAGCACAAAAGCTAATACTGTCACCCCTAACGTTTAATGAAGAAGCTGGCTGCGCAAGCAAAAGGCACAAATGAAACGCCTGCGGGGCCCGAGGTTTTTTACGCTTATTGTTAACAAGTTCGCCTTTGTCCGTGTACTAAGCTTGTTTTGTTACGTTTGATTGAGATTTACCTTTGTATGCTGCTTATTTGTCGTACAGCCTTTGAGTTTTAGTTTCAAAGGGATTACTAGCTATTATAGCTGTGTAAGGGGTGATAGATGCTATTCAGGTTCAAAGTTCCTGTCTCCTAAGATACAGGCCATCCCTAGTTTGTGAGACAAGATTTAATTTTTTATGTTAATATAGACAAATGTTTTTCTCCCCTTGTGTCCATTGTTAGTTGATTAAGTCTTAGCATGTAACTCCTATACAACCTGTGTGTATATCTTTGGATCAATAAACTTATTATTATTATTATTAAAGTATTCTAGATTCATTTGGTTTCAGAAATTTAAGGATACACATACATACAACAATTCACGCCTTCTCCCCATGGGGCAGAAACTACAGAACGCGACCTGGTACGATCCTCATACTCCTTTTGCCTCGTTTAAGTTCACACATCTGCTCATACACGCACGCCGGTTGCGAGACTACGCACCTAAGCTTTCTGGAGAACATCACCAATAAGGTCACTATATTATGTTCTTCTAGGGCGTCCCCTACCGGCGTTTCCACTTCATTCTGCCTTGTAAATACCTTTTGTTGTAAATCTAAGGATATCGAGTGTAAAACCTGGGCAATCGTGACGTGTCACATACACAGTATCATTTATACAACGTGTAACGTTAAATGCGCTAAACCTCAGACACCCCAACTGATTTTTAATTCAATTGACCTATTTCAGAGAGAAAATATGTCATTAAAAAAATTGTAAAGGTTTTATGTGCTGTTTTAGTTTTACTGGCCATTCTGATCGTTTCTTGCGTCTGCGACAACGCTTTATCGAGGGAGGAGTCGTCACCGGGCCGCTTGCGCCGCGCTGACATTGGCTTGCTTGACCTATTAATAACTAGACACGGCAACGTTTTTCATGAAGATTTTTTGAAAAATGTGACCTATATTAAAAAGTGGTTCAATTAATTCTGCTCGTTATTCTGATCAAACTATTTTCAGGTTTTGCGCATTTAACGTTACACGTTGTACCTATATATATATTTGGCTTTCATTATAACTGAAAATGCCATAAGCTCCATAATACTTACGAGTATATTAACCCAAAGTGTGCCAACCGAACACATTACTAACACTCCGCTGTGCGTTCGTCCGTTTGTCTGTCAACAGGCTGTGCTTAATGAACCGTATTAGGTAGACAGTGAAAATTGTAAATTTTCAGTGTGCATTTCTATTGCCGCCGTATATATTGCCGTTATAACAACAAGAAATACAAATAAAACAAAGTTAATAAAAATTAAAGGGAGATCCCCTTTTATTGGCCTTTCCATCTTAGTGTGGGGCAAAGTTTTTTAGAAACAAATAAATAAATACATAGGTAATAATAATTTCCCCCTCCTCAAAAGATGTTTTTTTCGGTGCTTTTTGCCTTGTGGTACGGAACACTCCGTGTGCTAGTCTGACTCGAACTTGGCCGTGTTTTTTTTTATAATTTTCTTCCTTATTATTATATCCATTATTCATAAACATAATAATTAATTTATTATACCGCAGAGAAATGTTCATCGCTCATACTCCAAACATTAAAGTAACTTTACCAAAACAATAAAAAAACAAAGCTTTACTTTCCGATAATTGCACTACATCAACAACTTCTAGCATTATTTGACACTAAGCTTAAATTAAAAACTTTCCAATCGGCAAACAAGAAAAAGAAACAAAACTAAAGCAGTAAATAAACTGTAGCGAATACAAATAGACAAAATATACAAGATGGCGCCGAGATTAAAGTACGCCAGGACACGGTCCGGAAATTAAAGCAAGCAACTTACCTTAGCTTTGCGAAGCACCTTAGTATATTTCGTATTAATAATTAAATTTTGTGTTAAGATATGTGTGAACTAAGATTAATAAGAGGGGTTACATTGGTCATAGGTGAGCAAATCTATACTAAAATATATGTAATTCATACACGAAATATTTTAAAAGGTTTACGTAATTATTACGACCCGTCGGAGCGGGTCATTCATAGAATATTAGTGAAGGTTTTATGCAAAATGTCTCAAGCAATTTCAAAATTATAATAATTACCTAAAAAAACACTCAGATAAAAAAGTTTTGTCGTTGCTATGGCTATTATACCGCCTATTAGATGTTCTTCTTAAAATATTTCGTGTATGAATAGATAGACTTATACCGGATGATTTTTTTTTACGGTCTCCTAATTTTCACAGGGTGTTCTACCCATGAATATGAACAACTTTCACTATGGTACCAACACTGAGATCAGGAAAAAAAATCAGCTTTTTCAAACATTTTAGTCAAGTAAGTGTGTGTGTGTATGTTATGTGCTAGCGTCTGTACATTACAAATTACAGATTCATGTGCTCGTTATTATGTATATCAGAATACATTTTCATGCTGAAAAACAACAAATTAGGAACAAACAATAGTCTTCCATGTTTCATGAGAGCTAGTTTCACAAAGAGCACTTCTCCTAACATTATCATTCAAGGTACTCCAAAGTGCCCTATCAAAGTAATTCAAACTTGTTTAATAACATCCTGTCAAGACTAAAACATAGAATAACAACTTCTAAGTTCTAAGTTGGTCCTACAATTCCCTAAGGCCCGGTCACGACCTTGTGCGATGAGACTTTGTGACGTTCGCTTTCAAGCGACACGAGCGCGCAACGCCATGCCATGCCACGACCCGTCAGTGGCGACGGCGGCGGACCGCGATCGCCGTTCGCACCCACTTTGAAATCGTGGCCATCACACTGTTAGCTAGGTCTCCAAAAGAGATAAGTAACTAGGGTCATCGGATGTAGTTGAAGTTTAGTAAGAAACCGATGGATGCTTTCGAATGAAAGTTCATTTGATAAGTTATTTGTTTACATGATTATGTAAACAGTTAATTTATCAAATTAAATGTCATTCCAGCAGTGGCAACAATGTATGCTGATTAGCCTATATTGGACACAAGACACCGGACACAGAGGACACAGGCCTTCTCTATGTGAGAGGGAATAACTGTTTGTTTCCTATAAATCAAATTAAATATCCGACCCTGGTTACTTATCTCCTTTGGCGACCGTACATTTGATTCGATCGTGCGACAAATCGCTCGTCACCTGTTTCCGTCGCGCGAGTCATACGCGCCAAACCGTCTCGCCCACTCCAAACAACTTCTTTCATTTGTTCTCCGCAGTCGCTGTTGCAAGACGCTTGTCGCTTGAGCGTGTAGGTCGGGACCAAAGAGTAAGAGCCGTACTTACATACCTTAAAACTTGTAACTATGACAAACCCTATTAGGTATTCTCTTTTCACCCGTCATAACGTAGTAAGTGGCATAAATGTGATCTAGGGTGGAATTAATTCTTGTTTATGTGCAGTATAAATATTTAATAGGGATTGTAACACGTGGCGTTTTGTAGTTTCTGTCTGCGCCCATAGTAAAATGGAGGATCATTATTGTTTCAATTTATAGGCATGCCCCGATAGTAGTAAACGTTCCAAAAATATGCATATATACACATTAAATTAGCTAGCAAAACTCCGTAGACGTGATGAGTATCGATATCGATATAGTTTAAAAAAAAATAAACATGAGATATTTTTCTTTGGGTCATCGACCGTAGTTACTTAAAACGTCAGTTTTTTGATTAAATTTTACATGGGTATCGGATACTTAAACACGAAAAAAAGAACTGATTTTCTCAACTCATAGTTTAAGTAACCACGAACCAACATGCCAGACAACCAGGTCGGGTATCCTAAAAATGAGAATATGTAATCTATTTTCTTGTATTATCGTGGTCAAATATCGATAATTCGATACCATCACATCTGAGGAGTTGCGTTGAGTTATTTTGACCTTGTGAAATACTTAGCAATACGTAAAAATATATATTATATATATATACTTAAGTAAGAAAAGTCATTCATAGGTATTTAAACAAAGCCAAAACCATTATTAAATTTTCACGCAAACTAAAAATTAAATTTAAACAATAAATTTGAATTAAATTGTCCTAAAATCTAATTATAAATTGTCAATATTATAAAATGTTAGTAAATATTTGTTACATTTGTAATATTACACTTGTCATAAACATTCCGCCATCGTCGATACTAAGTATTTAAACTAACTTGTCTTTTTAGAACGACGTTCCTTAGCGTGGCCTGCGGTAGGACTTGACCGGTAGAAGTCACGTAAGGAAAAAGCGTTATGCCTCCTCCATGCCCCTCCATGCGACTTTCTCTGCGTCTCACTTTTTTTCTATTACATATGAATGTGAGTATCCGGGCGAATATTGCGTATGGAACTCCGATCCTGGGGGGTCCCCAAGCGCACGTGTTTTTATATGCGCATGTTTTTGTGTCAAAAAATCATTTTTATTTCTGTCTTTCTATGATAAAAGTTAAACCTTGGGTCATCATCATCATCATCATTTCAGCTGAAAAACGTCCACTGCTGGCCTTTCCCAAGCACCGCCACATCAACCAGTCCTGTGCTTCTCGCATCCATCGGATTCCCGCGACCGCTTGAAATCCGAATTCCTGCGTCCGTTTATCTAAATACTATGATCATGAATAGTATGTCAAACAGATTGATAATTTGGTAACATTGTTACAGTAAATTCTGTTTACATACTATCAACAAAACTACTTTCATGAGCCACCTAAATTATTAAGCCTAACATGGTGTATAAACATCAGCGGACATGTCAACACAAACACCCGGTTGACATTGTGTCACTAACTGCTAGTTACTTTTACCGTTTGTATTGAGTCTACCTTTATGTATTTATTTATGGTGTTTACTGAAATAATTTTGTTCACATAGACTTTTTTTTTTTCATTAGACTTACACGTGGTTTTATGTAAGTAGATAAATCCATATGTAAGCAAAACCTTCAGCTATCTAGTCCGATTAAATTAAAAACTTAAAAGGTTAAAAACTTAGTCAAATTGCTCCTATCATGCCTGATACACAGCTCCTACATAAGTGTAAAACAAATAAGAACACGTGTCTACTAAATAAGGTACTTTGTAGTCCTTCAACATCACTTCCTATTACTATAATAGACTGCGATCAATCAAATAATAAACAACTTTGAAGTACTGAGTACATTTTTTGAACATTTAATTACTATAAGAAGCCACGTTTGAGGATAGTCAAACATAAGTAGACACTAATGTCCCATCTGGGCGCCAATAAGGAAAACCAATACAAAACGAATAATTATGATAATAACATTAATTGTATGAATAAAAAAATAACATAACTCCTTACTTGTTCATTGCCCGTAAGTAATTCAAACTTTCGGGGCTATAAAATCCATCAAATTATAATACATTTTTAAAGCGATCGATGTGTGAGTCAAAAAGGGTATTATTACCCAATGCTAACTTATAAATAATTGGTGTTTTTCGTAAACTTTCAAGGGTAACTCTGATGGTATAATTAGAGAGAATGTTCCTGTATTATTTATTACATTTGGAACAGAACCGGCTTTTCCTAATGTCAATTTGACTGGCATCGATCCGCAGCAGGAAATACAATTTTTCGTCGATTGGCCGGAGATATTAAGGGGTTTTTGTTGTTCGGAGAATTGTTCCGGCAATATTATTTAGAAGATATAGCGGTAATTCAATAAAAATAGTATTGATGGTAATGGTAGTCCAGTACGAAACTACAGTCGGTTGTAGCAGACATTAGGATGCTATGGACTATAATAATAATGTGAAGTATAATAATACTATGAACTATAATAATAATAAGGATGTAGAGCAGTGGTGGCCCAGTAACAGCGGCGGCTTACTAGTTATGTGTCGTAGGTTCAAACCCAGACGGACACTTAATTTTGTTTAAATTATTAGGTGAATCAAATATAAACAGGACTTTTTTTATTACTGGTCACTGAGCGAAGTGACGCGCTTGGTGCTGTTGTATGTGTTAAGGGGGATCATCTAGGGGAGGGGGGGTATACTGCTCCGGCTCACTTTAGTTTATTGCGCGCCAGTAGCATCATCAGCAGGAGGTATATAAGTCTGTTGAGCAACGACTTATCATAATTTTTTTAACACGGGAGGGCATAAAACCTTCCGAAATTTTGCATCCATTGACTCTACAGTTCGATAAGAATACGCTTTCAAGAACTCAAGTGTAGGAATGGCACAAATAAAAAAATCAAGTGGAGGACGCCGTTTTCACACTGACCAGATAGTGGAATCATTTGTGTGCAATTGGCTAAAGGCACGACCGACTACATTCTTCAATACTGGCATCAAGAAACATCCCCTGCGCTGGGAAAAATGTGTTAATAGAAGGGGAGATTATGTAGAAAAATAAAATATATTCCTTTTTTCCACACAAGTATTTCATCACCACTGCTCTCAAAACGATGAAGGAAAATACTGTCAGGAAACTGGCATGTCCTAGAACCAAAAAATCAAAAACGTGATATCTACCAACCCGCATTGCGCCCGCGCGGTGGATCACGGCTCACTCCCTCTCACAGAAAGGGAACATTATAAGGGAATATGATTATTTTTTCCCAGTAGTGGGAACATTATAAGCTACTTATATACAGGATGTTTGGAAGCTGAGTGCAAAGCTTTAAAGGAGTGATAGTTGACACCATTTACAGCATTTTGAGCCATACGTGTCTTAGACGAAGTATGTTATTTTTTATTTTGAACTGCAAACTTTTAGTCGAAAATAACGTACCAACCTCATCTGGAAAAAAAAGAACATACTTCGTCTACGAAATGTATGGCTCAAAATGCTCTAAATGGTGTCAACTATCACCCCCTTAAGGCTTTGCATCCAGCTTCCAAACAGCCTGTATAATAATAATGTAACGAGAAACTAAGTACCTTCTCAACAGATAACGTAAATATGAAATCAATATGAACTAATCTAATAAAATGTAATTTAATAAATGAATTATGAAGGAGAAGTACTAAAATATTTTTCATTTTATTAAATAAATGAAAAAGTACAAGCTACCAAAAGCATTGTCTTAACTCACAATAACGAAACTTATGACCGGAAATTTTCCACCCTTGGCCCATAAACCCGTCAGAGCTTCCATTCTTTGCGGAAGCTTTCAAAACATTATGCACTATTAGGTTTAATTCAAAACTCACCACCAGCATTTGCCCCTCCCTCCCCTATTCAGGGGGAAGCCAGCAATTAAACCACTATTTTGTAGTTACTCCTAAATTACAGCTACAAAAGCCTGTGAAGCGTGCGCATTAGGAAGCGATGACCTTAGTTGAGGGTAAAATATTTTGTTCGTTTGCGGATTCTCAATTATAATGATGTTTTTTGTCATGAATGAAATGAGATAAAGGAAACATTGCTAACTGCTCAATAGTGGACGACTGTAGTAGTAGTGGGTTTCGTTGTACCTTATCAACAGCAACATAGTGAAACCGTCACAGATAATAGGATTTAGATAAAAGATGCTGCAAGGTTGCAACCATTTATTTTATATTATTGTGTCTTGGTGACTTACAGCTAACAACGCAGAAGTAAAAATGAAAATAAATAACGAAAAAAAAAAAATCATATATAAACAAGCCTATTATTTTCTAATGGGTTGAATCTTCAGTTTTTACGCAAATAAGTTAGCGGTTATACAACGTGCCTATTTTATGGCTAGCTTTCCCTGGAACCCAAACGCAAAAAAATGGCTCAGTTTTTTCAGTTCACTTGTTTACTTATCATACTTATTACCTCAAGGTCATCATATTAACCAGATCAATTTCCAGGTACTCACAGTTATATTCAAGCCTAACATCTCCACAAAATGATAGACATTAAGCATCAATTTACTCAGAAGATAATGACAGTGGGAAGTGGAAACGATTATGCCTGACCTCGCAAAATAGCCTACTGTGAGTGCTTCATCTTTTGCCAGTAATTATTTTGTAGAGGAAAAATGCTTTGTGTATTGTTTTGTATTATCTGTTATACTTACTTTGTCTACTAAGCAGTATTAGAGAGACTAGCTTTTGTCAAAGTCAGGAAATGTTTTTGTATTTTCCTTTGTCTTAGCTCTATTTTGAAGGAATTAAAATATCGTCCAGGAGTGCATACCTATATTTCACATGGAGCGGCTGCCTATCTGACCTCCATATCCTAGTTACTGGGTATTTAGCTCCACTTCCATCAATATTTTTTACCAAAGTATGAACTATTGGCGACAAGAAGACTATGGTTCTGCAGATTGCTATATACTGCATGACAATCAGCAAAAAAAAAAATCAACTGTTTAATACATTTTGGTCAAGTAGGTATTGAACAGCCGATATTTTTTTCGTGATTTCAGAGTTGGTCCCACAGTGAAAGTTTTTCACAATCATGGGTAGAACACCCTGTAAATATTTGGAACCAGTAAAAAAACATCCAGTATAGATCCCTTTACCCAATGTTGACGCTGTATCAATTATCGTTCAAAAATTTTAAGTAGGTACAATAAAAACTTAGCACGATTGTTAAATTCCGCGTCTGATTTAAAAAATCACAGTGTGTAAATATAGTGCAATTTTCTTGCGTATGAAAACACCATTATTAACTTATTTCAATAAATATTGTACTCGTATACAGCAGTATGAAATACTATTTTTTCCACAACGAAAAGCCTTTTTCCAGGTATAATAATTATCATAAGTCTACCTACTTTTTTCGGGACTTTTTTATAGAACCTTTTCAGAAGATTAATTCCTTTTCCCTATGATGATAAGATATTGAAATTGCTTCATCAAAATAGAGTGAAATTTTTTTCTATTACCAAAATAAGATAGCACTTTTTGTGCCTGCATAATTTCCTGTTGACCTTTTCAGAACGAAAGTATCTGAAGATATTTTCCAGGTAATCTCAGCCAATCAACCGGATCAATAAAATTATAATAAAATTAGATCTTAAAAATAGAAATCTTAAAAAATTAGCATCGTATGTAGACCTACATACGATACTAATTTTTTAAGATTTAATTTGATCTCGATTTAGCACTTATAATGATAATACAGTTTGTGCTTTTGGAGTGGTTCCCAATCAACTTTGAACCTTATACTTTAGCCATAAACTTGAAAATCTATTAAAGGAATTTGTCAGATTATAGTAGCTTGATGTGCTGGCGTCTGTACATATTTAATACACAAGAACTGTGGGGGAATGTGGGACAGTTCAACCACATGCATTGCGTTATTTGCGTTGTTTAACAGACACATTTTTCGAACATATGAAGCAATAGATACGCAATATTCTTCATAATGATTGTAATTGATTGTGTGTTACGCAATTAAGGTGTAGGCACTCTATCGCTTAGGGATTTAAAACTGTTCTAATGTGAATTTATCATTTAAAATTACAGTTGCGCTTTCTTAAATCTAGGTCACAGTGTCATTATGATAAAGGAACACTTATGATCATTTCATCTGTATAGACTAAAGAGCTCTTTACCCTTGAGCAAGCATGGGAACCGCATGAGAAAACGCATCTGCCTTGCAGGGAAATACACAAGTACAGCCAGGTGCTCATATATTTCGTATGTACAGACGCCAGCACATCAATCTACCCGAACCTGTCAAATTTTCCCAAACAACTTTGAACTTAATGCCTTAGCGATAAAGTTGAAAACTTATTAAAGAAATTTGATAGATTGTTCTAGCTTGATGAGCTGGCGTCTGTATATGGGGCTTAATTGGGCGGTAGAATGTATATAATTTACAATGGGTGCTAAATGGAGTGTGCGTGTTAATTCACACTCTATTAACACTATCGCCTCCCTACGTGCATGTGATGCTTTCGCTTCATTACATTTATTATAAAGCTCGTCAATCTGCCTAGCCGTTTCCCAACTTTAAAAAAAAAAAACTAATTTAATTTTTTTTTTTATTAAAAGAAAAAAATTGGGGTCCACTTCCAGCCTTCAGGATGTAGCTGTATGTCAGTATTTTAAATGGAGCGACTACCTCTCTGACCTCCATAACCCAGTCACTGGGTAACACTGGATACCCTTTGGTAAGATAGGTTGTCAGACTTTGTCTGACGACCCGTGACGACTGTCAAATATCCACGAATGACAGCCGGGACCAACGGTTTAACATGCTTTCCGAGGCCCGTGCATCGATATGTGATGGATAGTCACCCATCCATGAACCGACCACGTTAACACTAGAAAGACTGAAACTTAGTACCTATATACCAAAAATATAAGCAGAAATATAGGTATAACACGCATATATATAATGGAAATGAAGGAGGAAGGAGGTAACTACAATTATTAATAAACGCATTTATGGTATATGTTCTACAAAATGTCACAAAATTTTAAGAAATTGTGCCATTATATACGATTTTTTTTTTTAAATTGAAATTAAAAAGTAGTCAAAATGACTTCCTTGGGCAATCTGGTGTTAAGGATCGACCTATGTGGCTGTTATCATTTAGCCATCTACAATATCTCCTAATATTTAGTATCGTGCGCAGCGATTACGCAGTCGTTGAATATTTAGAAAAAAAAAACAGCAGTTCCATTGTTTTGACCGTCTAGGTGTTGCACTTTTGTACGCAGGCTTTTTTTAATAACCGACCGTATATTTCATCGCTAGTGTGTCTGAAATCACGTACTGAGTTCATGATAACAGTTTGCGGAATCCTTGAGGCCCTTTATAAGTTTTACCTATCGGAATCTAGTCAAAACAAACACTTAACCTCGGAACTATTAACTCCAATGACATATTGCCCATATAATGTACAGCCAGCTCGAAAGTGGTTAATTTCCATTAACCCGTATATTAACCGTTACCTTGTAACCTTATGAGCGAGTTTTACGGCAAATGCTTCAGCACGTAAACTACTGGCTGCAGTACATTCGAGCGGAGAAGTGGTTTGGACGTTTAAGAAATGTGAAGTAGGTATTGTATACTGTGAAATACATTTATTTTGTATTCTAGATAATAAATGTTAAAAACTTCTGAATCTGTTATTGATGCTTGAGCGTGAGGCGCACACGTTTTTTGTACAAATACAATTCATAATTTATTTGCATTAAGTACTGGTACAGTGTTGGTCTTAGTAATTAAGTTTCAAAAATCAAAGTAGCAAAAAAAGGTAGCTACCTAGTTGGGTAGCAACCATGTTTTGCTACTTTGTTTTTCTTTTTAGATTTACTTATCACTACATAGTATAAAACAAAGTCGCTTCCCTGTCTGTCTGTCCCTATAAATGCTTAGATCTTTAAAACTACGCAACGGATTTTGATGCGTTTTTTTATAATAGATAGAGTGATTCAAGAGAAAGGTTTATATGTATAATACATGCATAATATAGTAGAGAAACACTCATAATTTTAGAGGTTTCTAATGTAATGTCGTAAATAAACACATTTTTTTTGCGCTTACATTGTAAACGCTGGCTGAACACGTCAAGATAGATCAAAATAATGTACTACAGTATTGTACACCTTAAAAGATCTACAAGAAAGTCCGCGATGGTATATGTCTATCTCTTAGGGATAACCCACAATAACCATTTTTTATCCTATACTTTTTACGAGAAATAATGGCTCTAAAAATTATCAGTGTTTCTCCATTGCACCCGTGCGAAGCCGGGGCGGGTCGCTAGTTGAAATTAAATTAGTTTATTCATTTATATACACATACTTTATTGGATACCAGAAAAATACACAACATAAAAAAATAAATCAAACACTACAAAATATACAATGGTTCACAATGAGGTATTAAATACAGCTTTAATAGCACCCACAAAAATATTTAGGTTTGCTTTTGTTTACCAGTTAACTAGTCAAGTCTGAAACAAACCAATAAGATAAAATCGTGCAGACTTCTAAAACCAGTGAAAGACCGACCCTAACTTACGGGTACCCACTGAGTGATGGTCATACTGAGTCACGGTCTAATAATATATACTTATATTACTAAGCCATGACTTTCATTCCACAGTAATTGAACACAGGCTTAGAATGGAAGAAAGTTTTTATTAAAAAAAAAAATCTATTACGCGTTTAGTTTAAGTTTTAAGATATTTAAATAAAAGATCGAGGTGGCTCTGGAAAAGGATGTCTGGATTTGGGGGAGTACTGTGCTTAGCAGTGAGACAGCAAAGAACAAGTAAAAAAATTTTAAACCTTTTCATATGAGTTTGAGAAACTATAACTAAGTACAGTATTAATTTATGTGCAGTAATTTTCAGACTTGAATGTTTTCGCATTGATTTTATATTTCTATAGAATCCGCGCAAGTGTTCTCAAATGAAAATCCACACATTTATGTAAGTAGGTAAAATGTTTTTATAAATACGAAAATAAAGAATACTACAAAAAAAAAAAAAACTAAAAATATAAAAAAACTAAAACTCTTTTAAACATAATTATTTTCAATGATTTTTTTTGTTTCGAATGACAGGGATGCGAACAAGTTCTTTGATTTGTTGTATTTATTTGTATGCTTAGTTAGTTAGTCATTAAATTTAGTACCTAGTGTAAATAGTTAGTCGCGTTAAAATAATTTTAATGTTTATGAAATAAAGTAAAATACTTATAAATGGTTTATATTCATACACAGTTTTGCTTCCGAGTGTACACACATAAACACTGTAACTCAGCTCCATAAACACCTTAGTTATACACATTAATTAAAATGTTAATGTTTACACAAAGCCCGGTTTACTTAGACTTGTGTAACGGCAAAACCTTCTGTACTATAATACTCGTAGTTAAGTTTTCTTTAATAATTTCTCGCATTCAAATATTACAAGAAAATTCAATTGTAGATAGAATTCTTCGGGAAATCTTCAGTAGATGACTGAATGTCTTCAAAAAAATCATTGAAACAGAAACAGACAGACTGTCTCACTGGTCTAGTGTTTGCAAGATTTAGTGCTGAGAGTGAGGTCCTTTTTTTTTCGATGGGAAGTTATCAAGTAACTTCTCCCGCTCTGGGCGGAGCGAGAGGGTGTGTCAGACTTTTACTGACTAAAACCCACCCGTGCTCCTTCAGTTGCCTGTGCCAGGGCCACGGTAACTCTTTCAAACAACCCAGTCCTGGGTTCTATTCCTAGATCGAGCAAAGTGTTATTGGGGTCTTTCCATCTAGAATTCTCAATAGCATTCTGGAGTCTGGATTTGTGCCCGGTTGATGGTAATATACTCGCCTATTAAATAAATAAAGTCCTACAGATCTTATTTCAACCACGGCGGCCAATTTCAACGGGGACTGGGCTTCAGCGGAGATATCACAGCCGATTGACATCCCACCGATTGCCGACTGATTGGATTGCCGTCCCATCGAACTATGAGAGTGAGTGAAGATGGAGTGCACCTGTGTCTGTGCGCACACTTGTGCACTGTAATATTTTCCGTAGCTGAAATACGGTCTGAAGGACTTTTTTTATTTATTATTCTCTAGTCATTTCTCGCATTCAAATAACACAATTTTTTTTTTTTTTTTTTAACTTTGACCCACACTAGGATTTCAATACTCAATACTTTATTGCATTCCATAATGTGTACATAATGGTTGAATGTTTAACATCGAATCAATTATGGACCCTGTCGGGCACAGCAAAGTTAATATTTAATAGGAGAGAGGATGTAGGATTAAACTACTTGTAGATCATACAAATATTTGTTCCGTGCGGGAATCGAACATGCGACACGCAGCGTAGCAGTCAATCGCTTACCCACTGCGGCAACCGTAAAAACCGTACAATAAAAGGGAAACATTTAACTGAACCTGTAAAAACTTCAATAAGTTTTTGTATAGTGGAGAATATTAGAAGGTCAATATGAACTCGTCGTAATAACTAAGCTAGGACTTCCGAACGCTTTAGGTCAGGTTAGAACTATGACCACCCACGCTACATCCAAGTTGCTCACAGTGACTTGGCTATTATATAGTATATAATAGGGGAGGGGGTTTAATTTAGCCCTTTAGGGCCCGAAAATCATTCCTTGATTTGAAATTCACAAAAAAGGGGAATCATTATATTATAGTGTTCAATAATATTTTTAGATGCGCGAAATGGGAATTATCAGATATTCGTATAAATAAATACATGCCAAAATATTAAAGGGAATTATTGTAGAGTTTTCAGAAAATCTTCTGTAAGAGAATTAAAGTTTCCAAAAGAATCATTGAAACAAAAACAAAACGATTTATTAGTTTTTTATCTATGCTAAAGTTAAGAAGCGCGGCGTGGTGGGTGACTTTGAGTGTCATTCAATTTTCTCAGGTCAAGTCAAACAAAATAATAAAACTAAATAAACAGTATGGAAACCACATTTATGCAATATTATACCAAATACTTATTATCGCCTTTTCTGACGATTAAAATTATTTTATTCATATGTGAAGACGATGTACAGGCGCCAGCACATCAAGCTACTACAATCTGTCAAATTTCTTTAATAGATTTCAACTTTATCGCTAAAACATAAGGTCCAAAGTTGATTGGGAAAATTTGACAGTTTCGTGTATCTTGATGTGCTGGCGTCTGTGCCTAGAACAAAATACTAGACTCAATATACTATTCGAAAAATAAATATAGAAAAGAAACAGATCATTTATCAAATTAAATTTCATTTTAAAACATCCTAGTGTTATTCGCCTCAGGGACTATACTGTCCCTCGTAATCAAATCGCGTATACTTAGGCAAGCATTCAACATTTATTGCGCCCGTTCTGTTACTTTGAAACATCTAATAGAAAAACGCAATAACAACCTACCCGGCCTTTGAAGCGGTCTTAATTAGGTCACTTGCCACTTCTATGAAGTCTCTCGAAATTGGAGCAAATATAACAAACAGCGATGGTGAAAAATGATTGAACATTTCGGTGGATAGACGAGAAAAAAAGTATTTACATCCAAATTTTTAATTCCCTGAAACGTTAATTATTCATTACAAATTAATAAACAGGGAACAAATACCTACAGTTTCCCATCATTTTCAACAAAAAGTATATTATCAGCATAATCATCATCCAGCCAGTGATAATTATAGGCCTTCTTCTTATAATTATAATTATAGGTCCTTCTTATAATAATCTTCTTATAATTATAGGCCCTTTTGTGCCACAAAAGTCATTATTCAAACTACACTTTGAAAACTATCTCAAGCAAAAATGAATAATAAAGACTTAAATACGAGTATAATCGATTTAAACTTAGTTTCGCTAAGTCATTCGAATACAATTATCCAAATAAATTGTGTCAATCATATAATTAATGAGCGACTTAAAAAAACCTGTTCTGTACAAAAGCTTAAAATACAGCCTACTCATTAACCCCTAAAATTTACACATTCACTGTTAAACCGTATATTTTCCCAATTCTAAAAACACAACTCAATTAATCCCCCAAACGGAATCCCTAACTCAACAGAGAGAAAAAAAAAGCAGAAAAAAAAACTTAATATAGAAGTGCGTCTTTACAATAATTTATCATTCCGTGCCCGAGGTGCGAACACTCTAGGGTTACGACGTGAGAATGTTTAATTAAAATATACGTAAAATACGCAGCATTTATTAAAACGAAGTACGTACAAGGAAGGATAATCCTTACCTTAGAGATTCGCCCTTTTACCGTAATTAGTGTTGCGGTGGCTGGAATTAAGTCCGCTATTGGACCAGAATATATATATTTTTTTTATACTTTTTCTGCTTACGTGGCCATGTTATGTCTATTGCTTGGTACGTGGTGTGTGTTAGGGTAAAATCTGCGCTTAGTATAAAAAATATTTTTAGCGGACAGGTACCATTTCTTCTTCCCAGCGAAAGCACTAGGAAGTAGTGAAGGGCGGGCGTTTTGGGGATTGTCTTTTGTAATTTTGACGTTCGAAAAGTGCTGATTCTCAGCCTAGTTTGAATAAATGACTTTTGATTTGATTTTTGATTTTTTGATTTTACCGTTCATACCTCCCCCTACTTGAGTAAAAAAAATATAGTGTTTGGCAAGGTTACTAAGCCATTTACAGTCTTTAGATATAAAAGGAGATGTAACGGCAGTACAAGCGCCTCATCCATCATAACCTCATACATCATCCAAAATACCAACCCCTGAACATCCAAACAATACCATTTTCCTACAATTGGTTTAACCTAGCCTTTGAATACTTTAGGCTGCCCTCAATCATATTGGGGTCAAGTTCCATCCAACCAAAAATAGCCAAATCTTAGTATTTACATTGTTGCGAAAGACATCTGACCTTCACAGCCCAGTTACTGGGCAACACTTGCTTTAGATACACATTAGACGATCCTAATTCCGACCGATCATTTATATCAACCCCCAAAAACGGAAGTGCAAAAGAGACATCCGACTTAGAAAACACGACTTTTGAAGATTAATTCCATTCCTTTTAATGAAAACTCCGGGATTTGGTATCACAGTTATTTTTAATTAAAACAGTTTTCCTCTCGATTAATCACTGAGCGTTATTCATTTATATCGCTTTGGTCATAAGCAATCGTTTGTTATTGCTGTGATAAATGGTGCGGTATTACGATGTTAGATTACGGTGTTTTGTTCAGAAATTAGATTATTATAATGCCAAAAACATGGCCGAATTGCTCATACACACGAGTGACACGCGTCGATGGCAGAGGTAATCCGTTGACAACATGCTGAAACCACCGTACCACCGTACTGAAATACACGAGCGGCACGTTGTCCACGGCAGACGTCGACGGCTGCAGTTGCCTCGATCGTTGACGTGTGTTGCTTGTGTGTATGCACACTAAAGTGGCAATATCGTCATCAGCCTTTAGCGCTTGACTGTCTAGCGTGGGCTATATAATAGTGACACGGTTTTAGCCAATCTCATTTATCCATAACCAACCATCTTGCACAGATTGCTGATCTACATTGTGTTGCCATCTGACATTATACTGAGCTGAGGCCCTTTTGGCATTATAGTCTTTGTTTTCTGTTTTTATAGTTTTAATGTATATTTATTTTGATGTAATGCCAATAAACGCACTTTTCTTTCTTTCTTTTCTTTCTTTCTACCTAGCCTAAATAATTCTTTAATTTTTTAGATATCTCATACATTTAACATGTCTTTGACGTATGTGTTAATCTAATAATTAGTTTATAGTGGGTAGGAGCACAAAAATATAATACTGGTCATGATCGTCAAGGCGCGCAGTCGGTGATTATACGCAGTGCTACCAAGTCGATGTCGTTTGCTGTCACTTCCCATGTACCTCCATATTCTTCAGTAGCGACGAGGATGGGCGAGGATGGGTTTTTAAAGAATGATTTTATTTTATTTTATTTTATTTGGGAAAAAAAACGATATTACATTACATATAACACTTATCAGTAAGGTATCTAAAACAAAATCAATGTAATAACCACAACATTTTCCACATGTTAACAAAGAGGTATGCTATGATGATGAGGACTCATTGGTAAGCGAGTTACCATTATTCAATGAAACATTTTATAATGTTACAAACTAACAATCTAGTCAGTTACCACAAGATATGTCCAAGTTTTCTAGTACATTAATAACTTTACTTCGAAAAGCATTTTTATTTAGCAGAAATATATCAACATCTATGAAATATTCATTGTATATTTGCATGAGTCGCTGAAGGGGTGCACGCTTACCTGCGTTTGTCCGGTGTGATGCTTGATCAAACAATCGGTAAACGCGCACTCTACGATGATGAATTGATCTAGGCACTACAAGTTTAATATCACTACTGAGGTCTATACATATAATGATCCGCAAATAACGGTGCACTTGAAATTAATTGGCAACGTAATACAAATATACGAAAAAAAAAATATATAATTTAGCAACAAATTATTACTTAAGAGCTACATAATATGATTAAAGCGTCAATAGAGCTATTGGAATGTTTTCATTATTGCAAAATAATATTTTTTTATCATCTCGTTTGAGTAACATACGGTGAAACACTATTTTAAACAAATCATGACCATTCATCATTCCAGTCGAAAAACGTCCACTTCTGGACATATGTCTTCCCCCAGGCACCTTTATTTCAACCGGTTCTGTGCTTCCCCCTTCTAGCGGTTCCTGCGGCCACAAGGTCATCGGTCCAGGAGATGTTAGATATCATAATGACGTAAAAATGATTGCTAATACTAATAAATAAACCTTTCAGGATACAGAAGACGATATCCAACACAAGACCGCTAAAAATGCTGGTCAAAATGTCGATAGAGAATCTCAGACGTATTACGAACATGATAATCCGAATATTCGAATCGAAGACCTAAAAGTAAGGATTTTAATAATGAAAGCTTGGACTTTTAATTAAAAAATCTAAAGTTCGCAAAAGCCTCTAACGATGTTACGTTTGCGTGAGCGACTTTTATGCTCCCTCTCGTTTTGTGTGATTAAAAAAGTTTATTTTTCGGGTTAGCTGATCATATTTTTAGGTGTAATGAAGTTTGAATTGTAATTTTTTACTGAACAGTTAAAGGTTCAATTCGGTTCAGTTCGGTTGTTCATAACTAACTAGGTTTATTTCCTAAAATTACCTGAAAGGCGATTAACAAAAAGTAGTAAATAGTTTGATAATTTATATAATATATTGTTTAACAACTTATCTTTTTAAAGTTGGTTTTGATTTTGGTCATAATTTATGTTGAATCCTTGGATCAAAATCAGCTGTTTTGTCATCCCCTGAAACATTAATTTAAATAGTAACTCTCTCTAAACTCCAACTATTCACATATTAATCACACTACATTGTATGAAATGTATACGAGTCGACACAAATTTTGAATGGAACGATTCAATTTTGAAATTCAAAGGGTAATTAAAACATGGATCGTGACTATGAAGGGCCTAAATAATATTATGCGGTATTTAATCCTTATGTACTTTATAATATTTGAGGCTTGTTATGACGTACAGCGGAAGACTAGCGGGGTTATTGCGGAACACACTTATATTTTTTTTTATATATTAGTTTATAAGTTTTCAAATATTTGTAGTAGTATGTATTGTTTTTTCTATGGGTCCTAGTTGCCTGAAATAAAGGAATAAATAAATAAATAAAATAATTGCAATGCCCTTATATTTGTCAATTTGAAAACATTCATTGCGTTATTTACATTTATACTATTTATTTATTTGTTAAACATTTTGTAGACTTAACAGGTCAACCCAAGGCGTCTACAAACAAGTTACATTTTGTGATATACGCGTACAGTTATTTATTGTTAACATAGGTACTGTTATTATTATTAACTACAATTTCTTAACTACTAATTTATAGTGAATACAGCTTAGTCTAGTTATGCAAAACCCATATTCTAAAAGGTAAATAATTAAATTAATCTTTAAAATGGTGATTTTTTATAGAAATGAGCTAGATGGTTTTTGCGAGATTGTCAATGGTTTCCAAATGGATTACACTGTGTAATAATAAACATAATCTAAAACATTTACATGTTATGTTATTAATAAAACGGTCTAATTTAGCATACCTATATGTGTTTTGGTATAGATGCGATCTTCAGTTAAAAATGCTTAAAAGTATGTTATCATCGCCTTAACTTTTATTAGTATGACAGTGTGTGAGAGTTACATTGTCAAACATGTGGCGGTATCTACATCGCCACATGCGAACTACGCATCATACTGACGTCACGCAAAACCTTGCATAGCGCAAACTAAGTTTACCGCGCAACTAGCGTATATATACGTACAAAGTCCCGACATCAATCGTCGGGCAGTTACCCACAAGACACGACACCCGTCAGGTTGGAGGCTCCTCCCTCTTTTATGGAAGATGAGTGAACTTTATATCTTGTTTCCTCATATCTCTATAAAAATAATGAAGCAATAGATTAGGAATTTCTTTAAAAATCATTCGTTTTGAAAAATACAGTGTGTTACGCGATTGGAGTGCTGAATGAGACTCACACAGACCAGGGAAGCAAGGCACAAAAGGGAGGAAGAATATCATCTCAGCAGTAAGTTGAACAAAACTGCTAATGATGATGATGACGTTAATGCATGTTTGAATAAACGGCGCCTCGCCTTTGTTCTTTTTCCATGGCCTAAACCAGAAATTGATTGTGTAAGTTTTAAACGTTACTCATGAATATGCGTTAGAGATTGGTGGATAGCAGTGGAGGACCAGTGGTAAAGGCACCAACTTTTGAGTTGTAGGTTGTAGGTTTGAACCGGCTACAGAAAAATTTACAGGAAGTCGTTTGTCTTGGTATGGACATGTAATGAGGAGGCATGACACGCATGTAAGGAAAATTGTGATGAATATGAATGTAGATGGATGGAGAGGGAGAGTAAGGCCAAAGAAAAGATGGATGGACGGTGTGAGGAATGATATGAAAGAGAAAGGAGTAAATGATGCCATGACGTCTAACAGGGAAGAATGGAAGAAGAAAACGTGTTGCGCCGACCCGAAGTAAAATGGGACAAGGGCAGGAAGAAGAAGAAGAAGAAGGTTTGAACCGGTACAGGCGCCTTACTTTGAGTAATTGATTACATCACCACTACTGTCGTAACGGTGAAGAAAAACATCGTGAGGAAACCGGTATGTCCAAGAATAACAAATTTGAAAGCATGTGACATCCACTAACCCGCACTGGGCCCGCATTGTAGATTATAACCCGCTAGCTTCTGCCCGCGGCTTTGCCCGCGTAAAAAGTAACTTTGCCAAGATGAATGTTGAACTATTATCTCAAGGAAACACATTACCGAGATAAAAAGTAGCCTATATACTCGTATTAATCCAAGAAATGGTCTATCTATGTGCCAATTTTTATCCAAACATCTTCACAAACTTTCACATTTATAATATCCAAACATCTTCACAAACTTTCACATTTATAATATTCTCGAAGAGAGAGGAGGCCTGTGTCCACATTATAAGCTGACTATGGATGAATATGCAGAGAAACTAGCATGAAGTAAAAATGTTTGACAGCAAACTAGTTCCGTGCACAATAGCCCATGTTGGCCCACTTTACTTAAAGGAGAATTTATTGAATACTTCAAATACGGGTTTTGTTATGGCTAGAAATAAAATCTTAAGCTCAGCGTCAATTACCGTTAGGCTCGCGTCAGCATGGTCTGCTTTTTTACTTAGTTAAATCAAATCTAATCAAAAATATTTATTTGCTTTATGCTACATAAGGTGTTATAGTAATTTAGTTTCAGCATATCCTGCCATAACCTGCCGTGCAAATGTCTTCACAATCAGAGTCAATTATTCTAAAACAAATTACAAATAACAGATTCTATAGATTTTTCTTCTAAATAGTCCTTAATGGTATAATATCTTTTCAGCAGCAATAATTTGAAGAATTAGTTTTAAATGATTTTGAAGCAACTGATATTCAGTCCTGTTGACTTTGTTTTACTGATTCTATCGACAACATTACAGTATGGAAATCCAGAACACAAATATATTGTACTCGCAGAAGAAATATTATGTTTGAAGGAGCACAATTATTTAATCACCTGCCTAATGAAATTTAGTTATGAATGTGAGAAGTGAAGTCTACTATTTATGCGTCAACAAATTATTGAAAACCTAATAATAAAGCGAACATCAGAAATGTGTAGTTTGCGAAAAATAATCAGCTGTCCCATACAAAAGTTGATTGTTTTTATGCGATTACGATGTTGGTCCCAGGGGAAAAGTTGTTCAGTTTGATGGAACCTTAAACTAGTCACATTTACGCATTTCTGATACACACTGTATAAACGTTAAAGTAAACATTGCAGTTTCCTCATGTGCAATCAATTTACTTAACAAAATATATCCAAAGCAAAAATGAGGAAGTAAATCAAGCTTTCCAAGTTCACCAAGAAGTGTAATTAAAATTCAGGTCGAAGCTCATTACGGCCCCAATATCGTTGAACGTTATTCGATCAGCAGCTGCCAAAAATTACCGAAAGCTCTCCGAGTATTGCCGAGATTTACCGATGATTTCCGAAGCGTGTGTGTAATGTTGGTATTGCGTGACTAGGATTGAGTGCAGCGCTTGTAATCTAAGAGATATCAATCTTCTGATTCATTTATTTGGTATTGGCTATCTTTAGGAATGTTTTACATTATGTTAGGAGTAAATGTAATGTAATTATTTAGGGAGGGTACCCACGAGCCCTGCTACCCTGCAGGTTTATGATTCTGTTGGAATTTCCCCCAAAGCAACTTAATTTTTAATAGGTAAAAAAGGAGGGAAAAGAATCATGAGGCATCAAAAATATTTGTCCGCATCGCTGTCAACAGGAAAAGTGTCCAAAATGCTGGCAGCATACATTTTATAAACATTTGTACATATTATTATTTTAAAGCTGTTAGCTTATTATGAAAATATTATTTTGTCTATACATCTACACATAATACAAATAAATATAATTGAAGTTTCTGTTTGTTGGGTCAAAATAAAAGCTGTTTTCAAAATGCATGTGAAAGTATATGTGGGTGGATCAAATATAAACCGGACTTGAGTAAAAAAAAATACGCACGTATTATTATACTCGTAAAAAAAAGGAATATATTTTATTTTTCTACATAATCTCCCCTTCTATTAACACATTTTTCCCAGCGCCGGGGATGTTTCTTGATGCCAGTATCGAAGAATGTAGTCAGTCGTGCCTTTAGCCAATTGCACACAAATGATTCTACTATCTGGTCAGTGTGAAAACGGCGTCCTCCACTTGATTTTTTTTTTGTGCCATTCCTACACTTGAGTTCTTGAAAGCGTATTCTTATCGAACTGAAGAGTCAATGGATGCAAAATTTCGGAAGAAAGCCTTCCGAAATTTTGCATCCATTGACTATGCCCTCCCGTGTTAAAAAAATTATGATAAGTCGTTGCTCAACAGACTTATACACCTCCTGCTCATACATGATGCTACTGGCGCGCAATAAACTAAAGTGAGCCGGAGCAGTATACCCCCCTCCCCTAGATGATCCCCCTTAACACATACAACAGCACCAAGCGCGTCACTTCACTCAGCGACCAGTAATAAAAAAGGTCCTGTTTATATTTGATTCACCTAATATATACGGTACTTTTAAAGAAAAAAAAAATACATTTTTGTCCATCTGTTTTTCACTTTGTTCCGGCTATTTTTGACTGGACTGATTTGCAAAGGACTTTCTTTCACTTGCAGATAGCTTATGTTATAAGGAGTAACAAAAGTTTTAACAAGGAGTAGCAAATTTTTGTCCCGGTAACACGTTACTGTGGGATCATTTTCGACATTGACGCGAAAAAAGCCGCATGCAGCAGCTAATTTGATAATAAATAAGTAAAGAATGGAAATGAATGATCCTTTTCATTAATATGTTATTCTCTTTTGTTATTCATTAAAAGTGTAACATTTTATAAGAAAAGAAGAGTGTGCAGAAAATATTCTTGCTTACTACCGCTTTAACCACTAACAGTGTAGAGCTTCAAAATAAGGCTGGGTGTGCATAAACGTTAATAACGTTTCACCCGCAGTTTGGAGCGCGGCCTAATAGCTCGATCTTACCATGCCGTACTTATTATATTTTTATGTTCTTGCAAAAAATTGTGCGCGTTCCAGTCAGGTAACTTTAACATGGGAACTGTTATAACGAATTTGAGGACTGACTATACGTAGATTGAATCACTTGTATTAAATGATAAATGATTTTATTTATGTAAGTAGGTTCGTACAGGCGCCAGCACATCAAGCTACTACAATCTGTCAAATTTCTTTAATAGATTTTCAAATTTTTTACTAAAGCATAAGGTTCAAAATTGATTGGGAAAATTTGACAATTTCGGGTAGCTTGATGTGCTGGCTTCTGTACAAACACTTTTACAATTCAATCATAATATTTTAAAAACTAGATGAGGTTGGCGTTTCCTGACTACTCTGAGAGGAAAGGCCGCAATACTCAGAGGTCACAGTCTCTTTTAGAGTCCAGACAATCTTGGCCAGACCATGTAGATTGATGTTTGAAATGTCTTTTGAGGAAAGAACCACACAGATTTGTGTGATTATAATGATAACAGTTAAAGTTTTGATGCTGATTCTAAAACATCGCAATCTAGATTGATGTATACCGAAGGGCCACCTTATGCTTACTTGCAATTTTATATCATGCTAAAATTTAATTTTGGGATGAAAACCTCTCTTTTACTTTGATAGATAAAATACTCCTTATTATGTACACAATATGAGTTACAGATATAAATGTAGAAATTTAATATAGGGTGACACAATGGGCGGCCTTGTCGCTAAAAGCGATATTTTAAAGACAACCTTTAGATGGATTAAGGGAGAAGGAGAGACAATACTGCAGGTAGTCTGTGTTGTACTATTTACATAGATACAGTAAATACATACATACATAAAACATATTATACTTATATAAACGAATATATACAATAACAATCATGAAACGAGTGCAAGGAACAAGAAAAAAATGGCGTTTAATGAGAGAGATAGTGGTCTTTTTATCGTAATTTTATACTTACTGTAGAAAGAGAGAAAGAGCCTGTGTTGTACTCGTAGTAATGGGAACGGGATTAAGCATTTGCATAGCAAAAAGTTCGTATAGTTTTCAGAATAGTACCTACTATTCTGCAAACTACTAAAAACAAGTAATTAATACCACATTCCTAAGAAACTCAAATCTTACTCTAAACCCTAATAATATAATATAATATTCAGGAGTAAATCAAGTGAATTCTGATCAAAGCGAGTAAATGACACGAAATGCTCCGAAAAACGTCGAGAAGTGAGGAAGCTCAGATCGTGGGTTGTGACACACTTTTGTAAAAGTATATTATTAGATGCAGGTCGATGGAGTTATCTTTAGTGATAATATCTTCCGTTTCTGGTATGTAAGAGGGTAAGAAAAGGATAGAGATATCAAAAAAACGATGATAGGTATTTTTGAATGTGATAAGAATGGTTTATGTTCGATGTGATTTTGACAAGCTCCAGTGGCAAAGTTTATTTGAATGAACACATAATAATCTGGTTTTAGAAAAATTTGTCTTAAGGCTGATTTTTCAATCGACAGATAATTTTTATTCGTAGAATAAAATTGACGTATGACAGTTTTTGTATGGAAGCACTGTCAAAAATTCAAAATTATTCCTCGGATAAAATTATTAAAGTAAGTAAATAAATGCTCAGAAAATAAGCTGAGATTTTAAATGAATATATTTAAAATAATCTTAGCTTATCTTCAGGACAGTTGTATGTTTGATTAACTAGCTTCTGATCGCGACTTCGTCCGCGTGAAACTTCTTGTCCCCCCTCCCACCCCGTCGCATCGCATCGCCTGCCCGCGCTATTACTTTGTTCTCGCCCAGCGTTCTTTCTGGCTTTTTTCTTTTTGCTTGATTCCTAAGGGTCCTATCGTGATGTACATATACATAACCTGCTTTCCTCAAAAATTGGGCTAAATAACAAATACAAAAATATTTTTTCAAAGCCGACTGGTACTTCTAGAGATTAGCGCGTTCCAAACAAACTATTCAGCTTTATCATTCGTTTATAGATTATATGATAGGGGTAGGTAGGTTTAGATAAATTAAAACCAAATGTATTTTGTACCCAAAGGGTTAAACCGGAACCCTATTACTGCCGCTCCGCTGTCCGTCCGTCCGTCTGTCACCAGGCTGTGTCTCATGAACCGTGATAGTTAGATAGTTGAAATTTTCACAGATGATGTATTTCTGTTGCCGCTATAACAACAAATACTAAAAAACAGAATAAAATAAATATTTAAGGTGGCTCCCATACAACAGACATGATTTTTTTATAGATAATGGTACGGAACCCTTCTTGCGCGAATCCGACTCACGCTTGGCCGGTTTTTTTTAATATTTATTCCTCATCGTCCCTAACCACAATTTCATCAAGAAAAACCACCTGTGGATGCTACAATATTTGGTTGATGTCTGGCCCATCCTAGACGACTTCAGTAATTGTATGAGCGCAACATCCGACAGTTCGTCTTCCAACTAAACAATTAAGCAATTTATTGACACATAATGATATTGCAGTCGACACATATGGTGCGTGTAGGCCTTACACGGCTGCCCATCGTGATAAACAAATCGATGCACATGCAATAAAATCCAAATTATCAGGTAAAATCGTAATCCAGAGTCACAGAAAAATGTCATCTTATAGGAAAATAATCGCAAAATAATACGCCATGACTATTTTTATCATCAATAAACTAGTCAATTAAGTTTTCATTAATGATGATTATTTTTCCAGACTTCGATAAGCCATAAACTTGATTTGATAAAACTTATTCAATTATTTCGTCGGTATCTATCACGGTGACATACGCTTAATAATTCCATCAACAATTTCCTTGCCACTGTTCTTTGTAAAATCACTGCGCAAGGCATGGCATAATACACAGTTTTTATTAAGACATCGTCATAAAATATTTGGCGGCATAAGTGGAATTCCATGACAATAAACATGCATACAGACTTTTTTATACCACAACTTTATCATTTATTCTCTTACAAATCGTACCTTTATGAAAGCCACAGAACAAAATACATGTGCAGACGCCAACACATCAAGCTATAACCTGTCAAATTTCTTTAATATATTTTCAACTTTATCGCTAAAG
The DNA here is from genome assembly GCA_949629135.1 of Eremobia ochroleuca. Classification (NCBI taxonomy): domain Eukaryota; kingdom Metazoa; phylum Arthropoda; class Insecta; order Lepidoptera; family Noctuidae; genus Eremobia; species Eremobia ochroleuca. Next base: position 16,254,291 of record OX451403.1, on the reverse strand, counting down.
CATTAGGTTCAAGGTTTATTAGGAAAATTTGACAGTTTCGGGTAGCTTGATGAGCTAGCGTCTGTACATATGTGACCTCGTAATTGCTATATCGCCCTTAGGTTGAATGTCACTTGTACTTCCTAAAACGACAGTTTGAAAGCTTCAACCTTAATAAAGTTTCAATTTACTGGGAAGTATTGTCAAAAGTGGTACAGTCATAACGGGGTTGACTGTACTACGTCATCATTCTGTTTTTTTTTATTTTTTTTTTATGTTTGTTACCTCATAATAACCGACTGGGTGAACCGATTTTCATGATTCTTTTTTTATTTGAAAGCTGGTGCTTCCCGTGGGGTCCCATTGTCACCATTTCAATATCTGATGATGGGATCTTGTAGAAATCGGGGGAACTCTTCAATAAATAACAGCAGATTAACCGCGATTGTTGCTATAGCATATCTAAGCATTGTTTACACCATCACACAACATAATATCACGCCTGTACTTACTACAAAGGTTATAATTTTTTTTATTATAATAATAATTAATACCAGTAAAACAACCGCGACTGCTGTTTACGCAATCGCACAACATAACATCACGACTGTACCCTATAAACGCAGATGCAGCTTCCTGTCACTGATATTTACATAGCAAGTAGTGTTTATATGAATTTGATTGGGGTAGATATAACTAAAAAGTGAAAAATAAAAAATTTTATATAAAAAAAAACAACCGACTTCCAAAAAAACACTACAAAGTGAAAAATAATTTTAATTTCGGAAGTCGGTGTCAAAAAACCAAAATGCGGAACCAACGACACCGACTTCCAAAATTAAAATTATTTTTCACTTTGTAGTGTTTTTTTGGAAGTCGGTTGTTTTTTTTTATATAAATTTTTTTATTTATTTTCTAATCAAAAATCAAGAAGGCAAATATAAGTATGATATTGTGTAGAAAAATGAATTCTAAAAACATAAAAGTCCAGTCTTTGTGCTCTTAAAGGGTAAATGGTACTTAGAATGGAGTGTACTTCATTGAGCCCGTTGTCTATAAGCGACGTGTTAGGCTCTCGACTCTTAATGAGAGAAAATTATGGATTCTTCAGATAAAAAAATAATTGGTTGTCATTTAAGAACGAATTTATTTCTCTAAGTAGATCTTTTAAAACCCTCTTAGACATAAATATGTTGTTGGTCAATATTTTAAAAACTAGATGGCGTCGTTCTTTCCTTGCTGACTGATCACTGAGAAGAAATGCCAAAATAAACTCAGAGGTCATAGTCTCTTTTAAAGTCCTTAACAATAAAGTGCCTATTTTGGGACCAACGATAACATCATTTTGTATTTTTGAATTAAAAAAAAAAATCCTAACTTTTATTGGGTTTCTTCTAAAAATATAAGGCTGTTTTTATGTCCATGGCAGTGTGGTAACGAGAAAAATATGCCGTGTTTATGACTGCAAAGGTTTTTAAATTACTTTGACACATAAGGCGAAATGTTTTTTTTTTTTTTAATTTTTATATGGAAAACAAAAACATGCGGAATTCCAGTCTTTATCAGTATTTTTGGCAGTCGTTTTTATCCGTTGAGAAAATATAGTGCTGAGTGACTTCACTATTTTCAAGTTTTTTTATCTACACTAATATTATAAAGAGGAAAACTTTGTTTGTATGTTTGTTTGATTGTCTACACTATATAATGTAATATTATAAAGAGGAAAACTTTGTTTGTATGTTTGTTTGATTGTAATGAATAGGCTCAAAAACTACTGGACCGTTTTTAAAAATTCTTTCAGCATTCGAAAGCTACATTGTCCACGAATAACATAGATGAAATTTTTTTTTGAAAAAAATAGGGTTCCGTAAGATATTTGGGTTTTTCGGACACAAGGTGTAAAAAATCAACCAGAAAGTTACTTATTTTGCGTACGCTGCCTGAACTATAAAAGATAGAACCATAAAATATTCTAATTAATTGTAGATCTTATAAATATCTACAAAAAAGTCCGCGACACACTATACCTATATATGTCGAGTGAGACACAACAACCATTTTTTTATTTAAAAATCTTGTCACTGATAAAAGCGCGAAACATTTATTATGAAAACTTTCTTCAGATTTCTCTTCGCCAGATGGTTGAACCTACCGGCCGACATATTTCTTATTTTCATATTTGCATAAGACTATTTATAATAAATTTAATGCAGTAAATATTGATTGTAAGATTGTAAACTATTTAAAAAATTAACATGATTGTCAATTTGCTGTACAATAACACGGCTGATTATGTACGAATGCAAATTTTGGCGAAAAACACCACGCAATCATAAATAAATAATCCGAAAATTCATACTCTTTTTGATAAAAAATATGTTTTTCTCTGTAACCACCATATGCCCTACATTTGAACCCTACAAGAACAGTAATAAAACCACCATGCGTAACCACCATTTATATTACAAAATGCTATCAGAAGTCAGCGAAATAATTTTGTGGAAAACGAATATCCTATAAAATCCTACACGATCTGAGAGCAGCCGTGCATTTTAGCATAAAATGATAATAAAATTATACTTTGGCACCGAGGCTATGTTTCCTTAGCCCCCTTGGGCTTGGGACCGCAATACTGGAGCTAAATTAATTTTTTGCCCGTGTTTTCATACTAACATGGTTTTTGTTTAAGAATTGAGTTCTCGAATTTAGTGTTTTTGATTGTGGAATTTAAAATCAGAATGTGTTTTATTAATGGTAATCACATATTTGGTATGCAAAGAAAAAATCCTTCGCTGATTCCAAAACCATCTCAACGTTTATTAACCTTATTTTGTTATTTTTAGCGCTTAAAATTATAAGATGGAGTCTATTTTTAACCGAATTCAAAAAATGAGGAGGTTCTCAATTTTTTTCAGATTCAGATTCAGATATATTTATTGTTTGTCACAGGTGGAAGTACAGCTCTTAAAATTATTGTCGTAACAAGTATCACTGTAACATACCCATGGGGTGTACAATCTTTGATATTTACAATATTACATGTCAAAAAGAAAAGAAAACCTTCAAAAATTACCAAGGCAGCATAATATAATAATTACCATTACAGAAAATAAATTAATTGTGTATAAATATTAATTTGGAATTGTCATAATTATTGCATGATTAAAATATTGAATAAATTGAGTCAAAACATTAGTCATTTAGAAATTCATTGAAGTATACCATTATAATGTAAATTAGGATACAATTATTTTTGTCAAAAACCGTCACAATAAACAAGATAACAATATTAACACCACATTATAAATAAATAAACTAAGCCTGTCATTTTTTTTTAAATTGAGCATTAGAAAATTAATTACATTTTAGTCAAAACATTTGTCATTTAGAAATTCATTGAAGTATACCATTATAATGTAAATTAGGATACAATTATTTTTGTCAAAAACCGTCACAATAAACAAGATAACAATATTAACACCACATTATAAACAAATAAACTAAGCTTGTCATTTTTTTTTTAAATTGAGCATTAGAAAATTAATTACATTTTAGTCAAAACATTAGTCATTTAGAAATTCATTGAAGTATACCATTATAATGTAAATTAGGATACAATTATTTTTGTCAAAAACCGTCACAATAAACAAGATAACAATATTAACACCACATTATAAATAAATAAACTAAGCCTGTCATTTTTTTTTAAATTGAGCATTAGAAAATTAATTACATTTTAGTCAAAACATTAGTCATTTAGAAATTCATTGAAGTATACCATTATAATGTAAATTAGGATACAATTATTTTTGTCAAAAACCGTCACAATAAACAAGATAACAATATTAACACCACATTATAAATAAATAAACTAAGCCTGTCATTTTTTTTTAAATTGAGCATTAGAAAATTAATTACATTTTAGTCAAAACATTTGTCATTTAGAAATTCATTGATTGTGTAATATACTTTCTGTATCAGTAATTCTTTAAGTTTGTATTTAAAATTAGTTAATGTTTCAATATTTTTAATAAAATCTGGTAATTTATTATAAATTTTTACACCGATACCAAATATGCTTGATTTAAACTTAATTGTTCTACTCTTAGGTGCTTTAAGTTCATTCTTATGTCTTGTACTTCTCATTGTCTCATAATTACTGATATCGCGCTTTATGATTGAGGCTGCTTCCAATATATACATTGACGCTAGGGTTAAGATTTTTAATCTTCTGAATTCCGCTCTGCATGAATCGGTTTGTTTAAGCCCACATATACTTCGAATACATTTCTTTTGGGCTTTGAATGCAAATTCTTTGTTAGTAGTGTTACCCCAACACAAAATGCCATATTTTAGCGTAGATCCCACATATGCATGATTTTGAATTTGGATGTTTATATTTATTTTTTAATGTATTTTTGGGCATAACTGCGTCATATATAGGTAAATGGTTTTGCAAAAATATTTTTTGTTCGAAAGAGTTTTATTTCAAAATGGTCTTATTTAAATTTCGTAGAGATCTGATGATGAGTTTCGGAGACAGACAGGAGGTTCTCAATTCGGTTGATGTTTTTTTTTTTAATGTTTGTTATCTCAGAACTCCGTTATTTATAAACCGATTTGCAAAATTATTTTTTGATGGATAAGGCATGCCTCAGGGCTCGTTCCATATAATAATAATTTTATTAAATTTGCTTGGGTAGTTTTTGAGTTAGCTTCAATAATACGATTTTTTTCCACTTAGCTTACATTATATTGATGATGTATTAATAACTTCCTGTCACTGATATTTACATAGCATGTAGTGTTATATGAATTTGTGTGGGGTAGTTACAACTAAAAAGTGAAAATAAAAAACATTTCTACCAATAAAAAAATGTCTGAATGGCTAATTATTTTTTTTTTTTTTATTGTAAGAAAGTTTACAGATACCACTTGACTTTCATTTGACCTCCAAATGACGTCAAAAAGTAGGCAGATTGGGAATAATTTCGGTGCCTCTCATGAAGAAAAGTCAAATCATGTGTATAATGACAACTTTAGGGATGATCATAATAATATTATATTGCTATCATGCGAAAAATTCGGTTTGTGAATCGATCCAAATCAAACGTTGAAAATAAATTCACACAAAAAAATCTAAATCCCGAAGCCTGAATGATCGATAAATAGTCAATATAACGATAGCTTAAAGAAAATCCATTCTCTTTAAATAATAATCATTATAAAATCATTCCAATTATTTTGTAACTATTATTTTGGAAACTTGCAATTAACTGTAATCGAGCTACTAATTAAAGTAATAAGTAAATATTGGATTATGACGATCATTCCCACCTCTAAAATGATCACACTTCCATGGTCTCCGAGCTCAGTAGTACCAGACTCGAATGTAGACGACATGATACTACTGAGCACGTCAGTCTGCGGCTTGAGAAAATTGGTTGCTCAATGTGAGGCGTATGCTAAAGTTCATGGCTTGGCATACAGCACTAAGAAGTCGAAGGTCTTTGAGGCTGGGGTAAAAGTCCTGATGCAGTTCCGCCTGTATTACTTTATGGTACACCTTTGCAAAGAGTCTACAGGTTTAAGTATCTTGGTCACATATTGACTCCCAACCTCAAAGACGATGACGATATTGAACGGGAGCGGAGGGTGTTGTCGGTTAGAGCGAACATGCTTGCTCGCGGGTTTGCACGATGCTCACTTTCTATTAAAAGCACGCTCTATCGAGCCCAATGTACTGCTTTTTACACGTGCAGCCTGTGGGCTAGATATACGCAAAGATCTTACAGCGCTCTCCCCGTTCAATATAACAATGCGTTTAGCATACTGGTGGGGCTGCCCCGTTTCTGTAGTGCGTCAGATATTTCTTGTATTGTTTTCCTTGTTTTTGTTTAGTGTCTGTGCTTCTATAGTCGTAAGTTTTAATAACAATCTTGTTGAGTCTTAGTTACTCTAATAAAGAAATTATATTATTATTACTTGAAGTTTCTGATGTCAAGCCAAAAATATCAAATTTTGGGTTTTTTATTATTGTGTTATACGTAGCAAAGATATTGAAGTCTACTGCCGCCTACTTTCGAATTAAAATTTAGAAAATTTATTTGAAATTAATGACTGCTTGGAAAACCAAAATGTTCAAATTACCTACTTGTTTAAAACAATTAACACTATAAAATAAAATTATAAAAAAATACCTGAAAAACACAAACCGAATGGTTGTAGTATTTTTTTTGATCCTAGATTATACTTATCTAATGGCATCTTGCTGCCAGTTGTAGCACTTTTTGCTCGAAACTTTTTTGTTGAATTCTTTCTTTGCACAATCTTCAGCGTCAAGCTCAAGCGTCTACAAGCTTTGTGAAGGGTTCAATAAGAAAAGGAAAATAAGTTTATTTGCGGCAAGCATGAAACAGAGAAAAAACACAAAAAAAAAGTAAGGATAAAATATGCGTTACATCTACGCAAAACGGCCATCGCTCAGCTTAATGCTACGAAGAAGAAAGAAGAAAAAAGTTTATTCATTTTCTGAATATAATACGTTTTTATACACGAATCTCTGCAAAATCGTGTGTCCATGTTTCAGTAATACATCGTGCTTGATAGGACTGATTAAAAAAAAACTTATATGTTCTGTTCAGTTTCTCAAACTATTTTATAAATACGCTACCCCCAACCCTCCTCGACTGCTCTCAGCGACACTCTCTTGAAAACCTTAAACAAACTTTTTATGACTTCCAGACGCTAGATTCAGCGAAGTTCTGGTAAAAAAGTCACGTTTCAGAGAAATATACCTAGATTGTTATGTACACTACACAAACACAATAAAAAGCAATCTTTAAACACTATTTTACGATCACACGGTTTTATCCCTACGCGCCATTTAAGGGTTGAATCGTAAAATGGGATGACATACCAATAACTATGTTTTCGCTTTAATATTTTACTTGTGTAGTCTGCTTATCTTTTGTAACTTAAAGGGATGAATAGGTTGGGTCGTAAGCAATGAGCTGGCAACTTGGATTTAGGCCGAATATCTTTTATGAAATAAAAAGGTCTTTGAAATATAATTATGTCTAGGGAAAATGTTGGTGGATTTGCGTATTTACTTTAATAGCAGTCAATTTAAGTCAATCTCAGTCGTCTCAATTTGAGTCTAAAATAGTAAAATAAAGACCATTCCTACAAAGTATAGAAAAACAAATAAACATGTTAAACACAGCTAAGAATAAGGAAATACACGATCGACCGCAGACAAAAACAAAACTATCAAAAAATATATTTGCAACACTGATAAAAGTCTAAACCTAAAAGAAAATAAAATAGCAGTTAACGACGAGTCTATTCGAAAAACGAACGACAAAAAGAGAAAAGAGGGACATGACTATCTCGTATTCTCGACGTTAATTTTAAAACCATTTTTCTTTACCAAAAAAGGTAACTTGTTCAAAGGAAATTCTATATTCTAGTACCGTCTACGAATCAAATTTCTAGAGGCGACCTCGGAGGGGAAAAACTAACAAAAATATTTTTGTTCCATTTACTGGATGGCACGCAATCGTGGGTATCTATTTGCCGGGAACGTTGGCCCTCTGCGGCTGGGAATATAACTGCACTTGAATTTTCAGTTTTTGTATTCTAGCCTAGCCTTTTGTAAATTGAAAGAGTTGTGCTAGTAATATTTGTCTAATATTGGGTGGTTTTCGAAGAATCGGAGTTTTTTTTTTTCTTTTCTATCTGTATGTGATGATGTTGCTGTTGTTTCTATAAAATGAATCACGGCATATACATCAATATTTTTGTTGGAATCCGGTCACAAAGCTTCAGTTAGCAATGGCATAAATTATTATTAAAATAATGTGCTTTTCTCTGAAATTCAATGTTTTTCACTTAAAGACGTATTTCGTTTATAAACGAAAGCATGAGTCAATTATACCCTCACCAAAAAAGCAATATCTCTGTCATCAAACATTTACTCACTCAAGCTGTGGCGTAGGCGTTCATATTCCTAACGCCATCTTAATATTGTCGCGTCTGTGAGCAGAATACTGGTTTGATCCAGTTTATACCGGTACGAAACCAGTTTACGGCGGTTCCAAGTGAGCGTTTTATGGCTGGATTTAAGTCTCACGCTGTGAGATTCCTGTATGATTTGCAAAGGTAATTAGAGGTTTAAACAGTATTCATTTCTGTGTTAATCTTGGAAAGCTTGTTGAACTTATGCTCTATTAAAACCACTTTTTTAGTATATTTTCACTGTGGTATTTTTATACAGCATGTATTAGAAAGGAGTGGTTATATTTTAGGCTGTCTATTCTGTGTGGCTGACGGCTGATTACTTTTTTCCTGATTAAGATGTTGGTCTCTTGAAGAAAATTGTTTGGTTTTATGGTCTATACCACACCCTCAAATATGACCACACCTTTCTGATACATGCTGTATAACAATATTCCTCAAGTTTAGTGCGCACCGTAAAACAAGATCTGCCAGTTCTAAGATGAACAATTGATATGCGTCAAATCAATCAACACTTAACGAACAAAATATAGCAATAAGGGCTACCTTTTTTGTGCTCAACAGTTTCGAGTAAGTTCCTGAAGTATATCTCTCAAAGTTTGTTATTACGGCGTGAAAACAAAGCTAATATTTAAATCATAATAAAAAAAAAAATGTGTTTGTAAACAGTACACAAATCTATGAATTAGCTGTTATTTCAGGCAGCTTAATTTGCCACACTATTTTTCTTAGCTCCGTTTTTAAAGCACTGACATTAATTGACCCGTAACTCATATTTGCCATAATAATTAATCTCAAGTATTGCAAAACATTCACTATATTATTCTAAATAGAAATGCAGTGACATTATTTTCACGTTTCGGAGACCTCACGCTGCACTAGCGCCTCTAGCGGCAAATTCATAAGCGATTCATTCCTATAAAACAAAGAACACACAAAACAAAACAGCACAATAAAGATACCCAACTCGACTTATTTTTGTACATAATAAAGAGTATTCTATCTATTTATCAATTCCCTTACGATGTTTACTCGTTCCCATAATTCTGTACTTCAAACCAATTTTGCACTTCCTTTTGTACTCAAAACTCAACTGTAAAAAGCAAGCCGGCATTCTAATTCCGTCCAAATTGGCAAAAGTCGGAATAAAGATAAAAACAAATTCACCGTGACGGTATAAACGTTTTCTGTAATTGGCACTTGACACTCCTGGCATTTGGGCCGGGTCTTACTGCAGACACTTGAGTTGACTTCGGCCCACATTATCGGAATGTGGAGGCCGGATTTCGGACAAAATGGGAAGTTTCAGCTATAGAAATACGACGGAGTTTTGAATTTATGAGAATAATAGCTGCGCCCCGTGGTTTCACCCGCATATGTCTCGATCCCGTAAAAATATCGATCTGAATAACTAAAAAACACTACAAAGTGAAAAGTAACTTTAATTTTGGAAGTCGGTGTCAAAAAACAAAAATGCGGAACCAACGACACCGACTTCCAAAATTAAAGTTATTTTTCACTTTGTAGTGTTTTTTTGGAAGTCGGTTGTTTTTTTTTGTATAAAAAGTTTTTATTTTTCACTTTTTAGTTATACCTACCCCAAACAAATTCATATAACACTACTTGCTATGTTAATATCAGCGACAGGAAGCTGCATCTGCGTTTATAGGGTACAGACGTGATGTTATGATGTGCGATTGCGTAAACAATGCATACATATGCGATCGCAGCAATCGCGGTTGTTTTACTGGTATTTATTGAATATTTCCGCTGTCTATCTCCGAAACTTATCACCAGCCGGTCGATTCTGTAAAAATATCACCGTGAAATCATAAGTGAAGTGAGCACTTAATAGTGTTAATCACTAGCGAATGACGGCTCACTCCACGCTCGCTTCACCCAAGCTTTCACGGTGAGATGGTTACAGAATTGCACGGCAGATATTTACGAAATTGAAATGGGACCATATCGGAATAAACCTCAATCGAATAAAAAAGAATTTTGCGAATCCGTCCATATATGACGGAGTTATGCCCGAACATACATTAAAAAAAAAACATATATATAAACATCCGAATTGATAACCTCCTCCTTTTTGAAGTCGGTTAAAAAACATTAAAAAAAACATTGATTTTCATTATTGCACACAACCCCCACCCCGGCCCAAAGACATTATCACTATTCTCATGCCCTTATCGCAATTTATTTAGGGTCGGGGCAACATGTCTTTTTCTTCCATACTTCTCTATTAGTCGTCAGTAGTCTTCTTCTTTCTAGCCATAATATCTTACACATAGTCCGTCAATCGATATTTTTGGCACGATATTTTTACCACGTGGACATTCATACGCAAAATCTTTCTCACGAAATTTTCCCCATTACTCTGCGTCACTTGCCCATACCGTGATAACCGATTTCCACACAACTTTTCATTCACCGGTGCCACTTTCAAACTTCCTCATTTCTTATTCTACCCGTGCCCAAATACGCCATCTTTAAAAATCCCCTGAGAAAATGAATAATAATGATGCTTTAAAGTAGCTGTAACGTAAAATGATACCTTAGCATTACGACGTTCAAAAAAGTTAATTACTAACACAAATGTCAGACATCTTGTAATTAAAAACCCTTTGAGAAATTCATGAGGAAAAAAACCGAACCAAACCGAATTTGGCCAAAGTTTGATGAAATAATAAGAATAGTGACCCATGGAATAAAAAGGGAGTGAAAGACAGTTGACAGGGGTAAATGGATGAAAAAAGTGGCCCAATAACATGGGACAATAAGGGCAGGAAGACAAAATATGTAAAATTATCATGAGGTATTATTAAAATTATCACTTATGTGCAGAGTACGAATGAAGATCAGAATACTGAATTGTGATATTCGCTCAAAGTAAATTAGATGAAAACTCGCCCTCGTGGGCTGCAGATAAAAATCAGCGATACCTAGTGTTGTCATGCTGAATGCTGAGTGATGCCCTTTTGGTATACTAATGCTTTTAAGGTGTTTTAATTGTATGTATAAACATATTTTCTATCTTTCTTGCTTTCAAACTTTTTATTGCTGTGCCTTCCGATCCAAGGGAATCAATTTGATTAAACTGTAATTTCACCATAACTCACTAGACACGTTTACTTGAGTAGTTACATGATTAATATAAACTGAAAGGTGCCTTACTTTGCGCATGTTACTTTTTTAAGTTGATTCTATATTTATTCAGAATTTAAATGAAGTGTACAGACGCCAACACATCAAACTACTACAATCTGTCAAATTTCTTTAATAGATTTTCAATTTTGTTGCTAAAGCATTAGGTTCAAAGTTGATTGGGAAAATTTGGTAGTTTCGGGTAGTGTACATAAATAACAACTAATAACTGCTTACTTAATAAAATATAATATCCTTACTTAACTAAAACTATTTAAAATTTTAAATAATGGAGTCGAAAAATTCCTCCGCATCGCTGTCAGCTGGTAACGCACCCAGTTGCTTTCATAATGTAACAGCGAAAAGAATTTGTCCAAACACTTCAGAGGGAATAAATAAATTTATTTCAGCGCAACTAACAAACCGTTTAAACACTGCCGACGACATAAAAGAGAAATTGAAATACTTTTTCATAGAAATGTTCGTACGTAAACAGATATTTTCCGAACGGATGGATATTTGCATTTCTTTCCCTCCTAATCCATTTGGAGTAATAACTCGGTGCATTTGCAGACTACCGCTTGTGGCAAAGGTTTTTATCCATTTTCCTTCATATTCTTTGAGACGAGACTGTATTGAGGATTATTTATTGGGGATTAATTTTGTGTGTGTAGGTTTTATTAGTAAGCTGATTTGGAATACGTCGGAGGTACTCGTATTACTGTTTAGCCCAAATATTTTTTACTACAAGATACGAATGTTTCCTGTAATTTGTCATTTGCAAAGAGTTATTACATTTTTCAAAATCTCTCAGTAGCAGCTCGGAGTCTGGATTTGTGATCGATTGATGGCATTAAGTTCGCCCCCTATAATAATAATTAAAATATTCATACGCCTTCCAAAGGTCCGGGACCCGAGGGTCCCGAGATGTCTCAAATTAAATGATAATAATAATTAAATTGACTAATATAAATAACAAGCTAATTAATTAATATTAATTCATTGCCTCTGCGAGTTGGTTTCGGCCCCTGATATGTCTTCCAAAGGTCCGGGACCCCAGAGTCCCGAGATATGTTAAAGACAAAATATTTTATTTTATTTATTTAGGGATAATAAATAACTACAATATGTATAGTACATAAGATTAACCAAATTATAGATAGTATATTGCAGTCCATTGCATTATTCACAGATAAATCATATTTAGAGACCAGTGGTTGCCACTAGATGGGCATTACTAAGGAATTAAAGAATAACAAGGAAATAAATAATAAGGTTACTATAACGCTAGTTATGGTTACAAAAACAAAGCAGCTCAGAAATAATTTCATCAACTTAAATAATTTCGTTAACATTGCAATAAAGAAATAATAATAATAAGATTACAATTACTATATTTTTTTATAATATTCGATTTAAATATAATAATAACACATTTTTATTTATTTCCAAAAAGGTTACACACTTAATGAACTAGCGCCTCACTACTTAATAACATAAAGACATTATTACAACTAGTGGTGGGAGGTAAGTAGGCACAGAGCAATGATCTTTGCTGCAGAAATCTGTAAAGAGTAATTGGTGAGCTCTATAATATGGGACTCAAACACAACTCACGAAATGTAGGTGTATTATACGTACACCTCTGCTTAATCCTTCTGGGAAACAAGGCTGATATTATAATAGGCAAACGTTGTTTATTTCCGTCTGTTGCTATTCATTAGCTAGGACTTTTAATAGCAGTCAACGAGAAAAAGGCGTCTTCAAGATTTTACTATGGAAAATACATGTATTTTGGTTTCACTTTATCAATATAAGACAATAATATAAGCCCAAGAAATGCATTTGAAGTCAAATTCAACAATGTTTTACTCAACAAATCTATTAAAATGTACTATTTTCTACCACAGATCAAACGCCCGCTACTATTGTGGCCATTTTGTGATGTTATTATCCACGATACCGCTACGTTTGCATTTCTTTTTTAGCATAAATCAAATAAAGTTAATACATTTTTGTACTTTATTCAAGCAGAAATCGCACCTCCTCACTTTCCCTACTAAGATTTCAAGCACGTGACGATATTATCATGGACGTCCGCGTCTTGGCATCACGATAACACAGGACGTAAAATGTGATGTGGAAATATGACGACACTTTTATGTTTCTGTCCACAATAATGTTATAAATCTATCACGTTAGAGCGCATATTAGATGTTTATTTTCACATGGACTCTTAGGTCACTTCTGGCATTGTCCAAGATTACGCGTTTTGAGTTTGCGTTAAGTTCCACCAAGAAAATGAATTAAATTAAATAGCAAGTTGTTTCTTGGCATACAATCAATGTTTATTTAAATAGTAAAAAAGTTTTGAAGTACTTGCATATTCCCTATTGTGTTGAGTTTTCAAGTAAACAAGGAAATTAAAAACCACAACGAAATGAATTAGGAAAGAAATTTTTTCCCGGAAGGAACATCAGCAGGCTGATTATTTAGTAATAATTATGTTAATAAGCAAACTTATACCAACGCTTACAAGTCAGGAATGTGCTTCCCAACTCAACTCTACGAAACTGGCTACGAGGCTAAAACTTGCTACGGGGCTACGAAGCTTGCTACGAGACTCGACTCCCGCCATGCCTCTTTAACTTGAAGCGGAAACAACACGTTGTCATTATTGGAAATGTGTTATAATAAGAACAGCAGCAGTGGTCAGATAGTTGAACATATATTCGTGGTCCATATTTTTATGTGCAAGTGACAAGTATAAAACATAAACAACTCGTAACTATGAATATTTAAAATCAGACAGACATGTGTAAATAGGATTATACACAAGCCAGTGGCATACAATATGCGACCTCCAATACGCCCCCTTAATCTATTACACATGCGTATGATCCCATCTGTACTTGTCAGTACTCGGTACATAAAACTAATTAAATTACTAACACTTCTGTGTCCGTCTGTACTACGCTGTACCCAAAAGTAGAGTACAAAAACAGAAGAAATCTAACAAAATAAGGCATGCATAACGAAATAAAATTTAGAAAAAATTATCTATTACACAAAACACTATTAAAAAACATAACACATCAAAACATCTAACTAGTCATTCGCCCTCTTAATAGAATAATTTGACATGGATAAATCCTTTAAAAATTCTCTAAGCTTCGGGCTGTGAACACTTTTAGTTAAAATGTCCGCTATCATCTTATCAGTTGACATGTACCTTATTTCAACTTTGTTATCCAGTACACACTCACGAATAAAATGATACTTGATGTCTATGTGCTTTGTTCTATTATGCATCATTTTGTTAGCTGCAATTTTATGCGCCGACTGATTGTCATTATAAATTACTACCGCTTTACTATCCACAGCTGTCAAACTGCTCAGTAAACTACGTAAATAAAGAGCTTCCTTCGAAGCTTGACTCAATCCTATGTACTCTGCCTCTGTGGAGGACAAGGATACTGTCGCTTGCTTCCTACTCTCCCATGACACAATATTTTTACCTAGTCTGAAAATTAACCCCGTAAAAGACTTCCTATCAAGTGCCCCTCCCCAATCTGCATCAACGTAGCCTCGTAAGTCTAAATCTCCTGACTTCCTAAAAGTAAGACAAAGGTTAGACGTACCCTTCAAATACCTTAAGATCCGTTTCGCACATTTAAAGTGTATTTCGTCATAACACGAATTAAATTGTGAAAGCACACTTACCGCATGTGCTATGTCTGGTCGCGTATTACAGGCTAAATAGTTTAGACACCCTATTAAGCTTTGATATGGCAGATTGCTATGGGAATTTGTCGATCTTTCTAATTTCATACCGACTTCCATTGGGGTCGAAACTGGTTTGGCGTCTGTCATGTTGAAGTCATTCAAAATATCTAAAATGAACTGTTGCTGATCTAGACAAATTACATCTTTATCTCTTCTCAGCCTCATGCCTAAAACATGCCTAGCCGCGCCTAAATCTTTCACTTTAAACTTGTCAAGCAAATCGGTTTTTAATTTTTGCTTTTCTTGTTCACAATTTCCAAAAATAAAAAGGTCATCTACGTAAATAACGACAATTAACTTCTTATTGTTTTTAAGCTGCTTTTGATACAAACACGGTTCTATTTTTGATTGCACAAAACCTAAATTCAACATTTCTTTGTCTAATTCCTTGAACCAAGCATTCGAAGCTTGTTTCAATCCATACAAAGAACGCTGCAGCTTACATACTCTGGTTTCTTGACCTTTGACTACTGCTCCTTTCGGTTGGAGCATGTAAATATCCTCTTTAATCTTACCATATAAAAACGCGGTCGTGATGTCCCACTGGTCAATAAACCAACCGTATTCAACAGCTAGCGAGAACAATAATCGTAGCGTGGAGCTTCTAACTACAGGAGAATAAGTCTCAGTATAGTCTACACCACATACCTGTGTGAACCCTTTCGCTACTAGTCTAGCCTTGTACTTCGTTACCTTGCCATCGCTATCTCTTTTGATTTTGAACACCCATTTGCACTGGATAGGCTTCTTATCAGCTGGAAGATCCACCAACGTCCAAGTTTGGTTCTCTCTTAGTGACATAAGTTCATCATCTATCGCTTTTTGCCATAAGTCACTATCGGGTCTCGCCAACGCTTCATTAATATTCAATGGATCACCATCAAGAGTGCTCTCCTTGGCATACATAACATTGCATCCGTACCGATCAACTTGTCTGCGTTCTCTTAAAGGATACCTTCTTTCTGATTCAGGTATTATCACTTCCTCTTCAGTCAATACGTCGTCAGGTACTTGCTCTGTTAGTACTGGTTCAGGTCCTATCTCCTCCGATACTTCTATGTTCTCTTCTACAGCATCACGGTACGCATCATCGTGAGTCTCCAAGAGTTCTGATCTGTTTGTTGATCTGTTTGTTAAACTGGAAGGAACAGAATCTGTATTCAGGTTTATGATCACTTCCGACTCTTTCACGTTTTCTTTCTGAAGAAAAACGTTTTCCAGAAATTTGACATCTCTTGCAGTTGTCACTTCACCTGTCTTAGGATTCATCAGACGATAACCCTTCTGATTATCTGGATATCCAATAAAAATCATCGGTTCGGTCTTCATATCCAGTTTACGTCTCTTTTGTTTTGGTATCAATCTATACGCCAAACAACCAAAGATTTTCAGATGACTTACATCCACATCTTTTCCAGTCCAAACCTTCTCTGGTACTGCATTATTCAATGCTTTCGTGGGGCTTCTGTTTTTTAAGTAAACAACAGTATTAACAGCCTCGGCCCAATACTTCTTGCTCAAGTTCGATTCTGACAGTAATGTTCTGGCCTTTTCTATTATAGTCCGATTCGCTCTTTCTGCAACAGAATTTTGTTCCGGCGTGTCGTTCGTGCCTGCCGGTCTACGTCAGCATTTACTACATCTGTAGAAATTACTCCCCACCAGTTTTTATTCTCCAAGTAATTTCGCACCAAGAATTTCCAGTTTGGGTAGTCGGACGATCCTTTCAGCTTCTTTATTCCACTTATGCCACCTTCAGCAGACATAATTGAAATTTCGTAAATTTCACACTTATCGTACTCAATTAATATTAAAACCACTCAACTTATTATGCTCTAGCACTATCAGAGCATGCAAAAGGGCAATAACTTATTAACCTTTTATTCTGGGCCCATAACCTATTGGAAATGTGTTATAATAAGAACAGCAGCAGTGGTCAGATAGTTGAACATACATTCGTGGTCCATATTTTTATGTGCAAGTGACAAGTATAAAACATAAACAACTCGTAACTATGAATATTTAAAATCAGACAGACATGTGTAAATAGGATTATACACAAGCCAGTGGCATACAATATGCGACCTCCAATAGTCATGTCAAAGTTAGTTGTAGATTGTGTCGTCACATAAGGAAAACAATGTTCTAAATAAATATATTTTAATCATAGAAACCTACAGCGCAGTGCATTCTTCTCTCTTTGAGCAAACAACGATTCCTTGGAACTCAAATACATTTAGAATTCCGTAGATTACATCCGGAATTCGTAACGTTTAAATTATTTGCGTTTCGTTCCCCTGAACGAAGTTCTATAAAAAAACTGACTGGCAAGAATTTTATTTTGAATTCCGAATTCGGTCCACCATTTTTATTCTCACAAGTAACGCCAATAAGCAGACGTTTATAACGTTCCTTTTGCTCGACTTTTTTTTAAGGAATTCTGGAAGAATAAAGGTGGGTCCCGTAAGGAGTTTTAATAAAATCCTGGGCTCCGGATTAAGTGTCACTCACGATATGAGCTTGCCTTTATTACGGTCTATAAAAACTACGGCCGTCAGATTAATATTAGAGCTCATTTTTTGTCTAAATTATGGCAGTACCTTGTTTCGGGTATGTATCATAAAAAATTTAATATCCCACATTTACCGCAGAATTTTTTGGCGAAATTGAATTTTAGAGATATATTCGGTAATAAATAGTAAAAGAGATGGAAAGAAAATATAAAAAAAAGTTTGGTTTCGTATTTCGTGGAGGACAATCCAATCGGCGTAAAACTGGTGGGTTCCCTGGAGGGGTTGTCATGGCAACGGGCGGGGGAGCGGTTGAAAGGGGTCACAAAATCCAAACTTATCTCATAAATTTACACGGCAGGTCGATCTCGTTCCGACACGCGGAGCGTTTTGGCAAATTTCATTTTGTACGGAACCTCGGGCCCATTTAATTGGTATGAAAATTTAAGTATTATGTTCTTAGTGTTGACTCGTGAAATTATAAAAGCGTTTACACTCTTTTTATTTAGTAAATTACTCGTTGGTATGAAAATTTCAGCGGCTTTCAGCGAGCTTGTATGTTTTTGTTCAAGTATTCATTTTATATCTGGGTAGGTTTATTTTAACCTCGCAATCCGCTTTGTTCAAGTGAACTGCATTACCAAAATAAGTGGTTCCAAGCGAACCTAATACAAATGTGTTACAACGGATATACCAAAAACAAAGGATAATACACAATATTTATAAGGCATGTATTTAACGCGGCGACAAATTAATCTGAATTTGGGATTAAAAAATAATTAAAGACGGTAGCAAAAATAGTAGGTTGGCAGCTACGGACGGCGGATAAAAAGTAGAAAATGGGCATTCTTAAATTAAACAACGAGGTTGTGTATCAAGTTAACTAATTATCTTTAATAATAATAATTAGAAGTAGTCGACGGAGCCCTATTTCCGCCTGCAGGGTTTAAAGGAACCTAACACGAACCTAACACGAAGGAGGTTAATATTAGTCGCCATGTCGTTATTTTTAGTAGCAAATAGTTAGTCGCCCTTTTAAGTTGTTAGTCGCCTGGAAAATAATATTCCTATTTATAAGGGCTGGTTTTTGAATCGACAGATAATAATAATAATAATATTCCACAACTTTCACACAGCGCCATCTAGTCCCAAACTAAGAGCTTGTGCTATGAGTACTAGACAACTGATAAACATACATATATATTTCTAAATACATACATATCATAGATAAATATTACACCCCGACAAAGAACAAAATGATCGTGCTCATCACACAAACATTTGTCCTGGGTGGGAATCGAACCCACGACCTTGCGTACAGTAGTCAGGGCCACTGACCACTAGACCAACAGGCCTGCCATAATATGCTGATAATTTTTATTCGTGGAATAAAATGTCTGTCAGTTTTTGTATGGCAGAATTGTCAAAAATTCAAAAATATTCCTCTGGTAAAATTACTTGCATTGGAAAAATCAGCCATTAAAGAAACAGAAACCATTTGAGGGATAAGCAGTCCCGATAGCAATCGTCGCAGCAGCCCGGTTAAGCAGAAGACAACCTCACAGGCTGAACTGCGAGATGACATTTACAAAAAAAGGAGGATCCTCCCTTTTCTATGGAGTATGAGGGAACTATAAACCCTGTTCCTCATACTTCTATACAGTCATTGCTCAAATTTCGAGCATGAAAAAATACTGCTCAAATATCCTATTCTCTTAAAAGAGCTGTAGGTATCCGGTAATGTAATTGTACCATCCAATTGTTCAGCATCAAACAACAAGCAACATTACATAGTTTTATTGACAAACAAACGGTATTCAATTGAATGAAAAAAAAAGCCTAAAATGGCATTTTAATTTCCATCGCATGTAGCCAGTTAATTTTGTTCATTTTATTTTCGAACCCCGATGCGATTTGAACGGCATCGAATAAACGATCGAGTTGGTACTGTCCGATTAAAATATCGGATTGTGCAATAGATTTGGGAAAACAGACTCACTCGTGCAAGCCTTTTTTTATATATATAATAAAATTCAGAATTTCCTGATGCCGATTTATATTTATATAATAAAATTCAGAATTTCCTGATGCCGATTTGGCGAGAAATGACTTTACTGTGGTAACATTGTTATTTTTATTTCATTTCGGTTGATCTATTGTTATGTTAGAATTCCATGTGAAAGACAATCAGTCTTACGAACGGGTATCATATTAATAAGGAGTCGTCTAAATGCGTCTAAATGAAGCCAACTCGAACAGGCCCGTCTAGTTGGCTTCGGCCCCTCGTAAGCCTTCCAAAGCTCCGGGACACCAGGATCCCGAGATATCTCAAAGACAAGTTATAATAATAATACCACCCATAGAATATTACCCAGTGACTGGGTTGTGGTGGTCAGATAAGTTGTCGCTCAGTGTTATATACTGGTATTCAGCTGCATCCGGTTAGACTGGAAGCCGACCCTAACATAGTTGGGAAGGCTAGGCATATGATGATCCTCACACACACACATACACACGCACATCATACAAACACATCAGTCACATTCAGTATGTTACTTTGGAAGGAGGAATTAACTAAGTGGCTTTGTGTTGATACCTACTTTAATGTATGAGTGTTAACCTACTAGCAT
Organism: Eremobia ochroleuca; assembly: GCA_949629135.1. Classification (NCBI taxonomy): domain Eukaryota; kingdom Metazoa; phylum Arthropoda; class Insecta; order Lepidoptera; family Noctuidae; genus Eremobia; species Eremobia ochroleuca. Next base: position 16,234,217 of record OX451403.1, on the reverse strand, counting down.
ACCAACTGAAAATGTATTATCTTCATTTTTTTATTGTGAATTTTTCCCATGTTTTAATAGTTATTCTCTAATTCAGGGCGGAGACAAATACAACAAATCAAAGATCATAAAAATCGGTCCATCCGTTCTTGAGTTATAAATGGTGCAACTAACCCGACTTTGTTTTATTGAGAAGATGTAAGTGGGTTTTCAGGTTACTCTATTTACAAGATAGCACGAGCTTGTCAAAAATATTTAATGCAGGTTTGAAAACGTTAACCTGTCAGTAGGGATTGTGGCCGACTGCCCTAGACTTCTCTAGATACTAATCTTACGTAAGATTCAAAGGGGGGAGGGGCTCATTTAAGTCTTACTTTTTCTTACGTAGGGGGATCGGGGTCAGAAATTAGTTGAAATTGTCTTACGCAATGAACGAACAGCCCCTAATATGTACCTATCCAAATGCTGGCTAAATACGAGTTGGAGAGCAACGAGCAGCGAGTGCGCCATGGCGACAAGCTATTACTCGCCGGTATGCGTTAGGGTGCGTTTCCACAGAAGCGGAGCTGGGCGAAGCGGAGCAGAGACGTGCAGGAATCGACTAATCACAATGGTTGAAATCCTCATCGCGTCACTCATCTCGTCTGTGATTGGATGATTTCTACACGTCTCCGCTCCACTCCGCCCAGTTCCGCTTCTGTGGAAACGCACCCTTAGTACCAAACGTAAATCTTTCTGCGAGTGTTCCACCCGCGAAATTAGCGTTTATTTATTTATTTAATACTTCAAGCACATAAATGTATAGAGGCGGACTTAAGGCCATAGGCATTTGTTCAGTCAACCTTTGGGTGACGCAGAGACAAGCACAGACTGAGCTTGACTTACTGAGTTTTACTCTCTTTGATAGCTCTTGTGACTGCGACAAAAGAATACTTGCCAGCAATGTGAAATCAACGATTAACTACAATATTTTGTACGTTTTTCTTTGAGCGAGGAAATCGTTGATAGCTCGTCGCTTCCTCATCAGCCGTGGGAAAGGTGCCTTAGACAGCAAATCCTGTTGAAAACCTTCTACGAACCACTAGACGATAACTACGAAATATTATAAGTATTTATGTCTCTTTCGAGCGGTGGTAGTTTTAGGTGAATGTGACTCGTATTTTCCCCCTGTTATTTTTTTTTTGTTTGTATTCCTTCACTGCGTGATGTTTACCGCAAATAAGAGTATTTTATTTCTTTTCTTTGCTTTTAAGATAATTAATAAGCCGTTGACTCCTTAACTGTTTACTTGCATAGTTAATGAAATCCCAGTGATACATTTTCTCTTACGAAACTCTGATTGTGAAACTAAGTTAAGATTACTAACTTAAGCTGTAATAGATCTTTAACTTATCTCAAACATATCGGAGTTCATTAACGTTAATTGCTGCTTACGATTTGTTGGATTAATTAAGTTAGGATTAATTAAGTAAGAATATTGGATTTGATTGTACAATTGATTTAGTACCATTATTTGATTTATGAGTAATAAGTTATGAGAAATTATGGGTGCCGTGGTGACCCAGTGGCAACGGTCGCGACTTACGATTTCTTTGTCGTAGGTTTGAACTCAGACATCCTCGACCTGTCAAATTAAGATTCTCCATAGAGAAGTTTAGACGTGATTAAAAAATTGGCTACTAAAAATATGTCAATTTACGTCAGGCGCTGACTAATTTGACAGAACTAAACTAATATTTATCTTCTGTCCTTTTCTTAATGAAATAGAAAGAAAAAGATGCCCCGAACTTAAATTTATTATAGTTTTGTTTGTGAACAACAGAATCGTCACCAATGTTTGACTAGTTTATAAGCAAACGTGTCTTAATTTATCTATAGTTAGGTTTTAGCAGACAGCAGAACACTTTTCGGCCTATCTTCTTGACACAAACCTGTACCTTAAAATGTTCCCTCACTTGGAGCACTCGCCTGTAATGTAACGTTACAAAGTCGAGTATTACATCAATGAGGAAGGAGAACCGAGCATTGTCTGACATTGTGAAATCTACTAAATCCTCAAAATCTAATCGAATGTTACATTAGAGGCAAATGCTCGTCAGTCAGGAAGGCAGTATTGTAAAGTAATGCTCAAATTGGAATCTGAAATGTCACATTACAGGCGAACGCTCCTGGTAAGGGAGCACCCTTATTGAATGGTATATAATCAACAACACTTTCATTTGTTTTCTCCGCAGTCGCTGTTTAAAGACGCGTGTCGCTTGAGTGTGGCATGAAACATACACCGCAATAAAAGAGTATCTTTTCCAAGAAGCGGTTTTGGACACGAGACACAATTGTCAATGCAACTATTATGACGCTTTTGCATTAAAACAGCGGGTTACCTCAGTTTTGTGACAGGCACATCGGCTTTCCAAATCTGATAATGGAATTTGGTCAGGTCAGTTCTGCTTTCCGATCTGTCTCTCCTCAACAAATCCATTTGTGGCAGTTACGGCTTCAATATTTTCGAGCCATTGACTGAAGTGACCACTCAATGAAACAAATCGTTGAAGCTGATGAGATTCTTTAGTTTACGAGCCCGATTCATCACCATTTCTAATAACCACGGATATTTTACAGGGACAGCGGGTGATTTATTTATTTATTTAATACTTCAAGCACATAAATGTGCAGGGGCGGACTTAATGCCGTAGGCATTTTCTACCAGTCAACCTTTGGGTGATGCAGAGACAAACAGTAGTAGGTACAATCATGAAACTTGAGGAATAAATATTTTAAGCATAAAGATACGCATAAACCTAATTCCTGATTCTTAAGCGTATAAATTTTTCGTCTGTTATAAAAAAAAAGTATGCTGTTTTATAGAAAAGTGCAATACCTACGCGGTCAAAATGTCATCATCATCTCCGTAGCCTTTTTCCCAACTATGTTGGGATCGGCTTCCAGTCTAACCGGATGCAGCTGAATACCAGTATTTTACGTGGAGCGACTGCCTATCTGACCTCCACAACCCAGTCACTGGGTAATACGGTACCCCTTGGTAAGACTAGTTGTCAAACTTTCGGGCTACTGACGACCCGTAACGACTGTCAAAGATCCACGAATGACAACCGGGACCAACGGCTTAACGTGCTTTCCGAGGCACGGAGGGGTGTCTTGGTATGTGAAGATGGTCACCCATCCACGGACCAACCGCGGCAAGCGTAGCTTATCCTGATCGATCGACCCGTGTGGCTGCTACGCGGTCAAAATGTATGGAACAGCAAATTTAAAAAAAAAAAAAATTCTAATAATTGATGAAATCTTTTCAACACAGGGGGTTCGGAATCATGTGCTGAATCCATGGTAACAAGCTGTCCCTGGGATGTCATGCCACCCTGTATAATTCTCCATACTGTGCTTTGAGTCGACCATAATTTTGTTTTCTTCTAATAAATAGTGCATATTTTGTCAACATGCAATACACCCATATATCCTACTACTAAAACCATATATTAATACTCGTAATGTAGGATTGCCATAACATGGCAACAATATATACACCCTACGTCAATTAATAACTACCCTACTCAATATCAATTTCCCATACACATATCTTGGTTAACCATTTATGAGGATATTATTTAACCGACTGAGTTATAATTGTGAAGAGAGAGTGGTTTTGTGTTTTGGTATAATGGGGTAATCCAAGACATAATTATATTAGTTTTTTTTTTTAATATAATATAAAATTTATTTAGGTTTTTATAAAGTAATACATTTACGAACTTATAATTAATACTTAGTAGTACCAGGTTCTTAACAGATTGGTATAAATACTTATATAAAAACTTGTTTAATTTACATGTTATAATTATCTATGAAAGGTGCGTTGGTACTGACATTATAACTTGTGGCGACCTGCCTGAGCTAGGTTAATAAAAACCTGTGTTTCAGGCCATCCCCATACTAAGCGATCAGCTGATTATTTGTCCACAGTTAGTTATTTTTTTGAAATAATACTATTCCTACTTATAGTAGGTACTGAATACAAATAAAAAATACCAATTTAAAAACTACATCATTATTGAGGTACTTCTAGAAGTCTTTCTGTGTCTGTGTAATCAAGTTTACCCAAATATTTGCGTATCTTCAGACTACAATGTCTGTAACTGGCACTATAGATATTAAGTGAAGGTTGCTGATACTTTATCGACAGGGTGGTAGGGGGCATCGACGCGCAAACTCTAACCATGACTTCAGCACATGATTTTAGACCCCCCCCCCAGTGAAGAAATTTTTCGCCGGTTATCAAAAAAAAATCGTCAGTTTAACTACGCAAAATGTATGAAACATTCAACTATTTTTTTGTATAACTGACTACGGCCGTTCATAATAACGTCCCTGCCATTCCATAATAATGCCATGTCATCATCTGCCTAGACTTTTCCCAACCATGTTGGGGTCTGCTTCCAATCTAACCGGGTGCAGCTGAATACCAGTATTTTACATGGAGCGACTGCCTATCTGACCTCCACATCCCAGTTACTGGGTAACGTGATAGCCCTTGGTAAGACTGGTTGTCAGACTTTCGGGCTACTGACGACCCATAACGACTGTCAAAGATCCACGTATGACAGCTGAGACCAACTGCTTAACGTGCTTTCCGAGGCACGGACGGGTCTTGGTATGTGAAGACGGTCACCCATCCATGGACCAACCGCAGCAAACATAGCTTAACCTGATCGATCGACCCGTGTGGCTATTTTTAATTAGCCACAAGCCCCTCAATAATGCCATGTGTTATTCTCAAAGTTGTAGGTTAGAGCTTTTCACGAAGAAACTTGTTCAAAGATATACTATTAGCATACCAAAATATATCTTCGGGTGCCTCCGGCAATCTTCGGCTGCTGTCGTGAGACAGCAGAAGGTGGCAGGCGGCGGCGAGAGGTGTGTCGGACCAATTCGCTACCGATCTCACACGACGGCACGCGCGCGCACTCCAACCGCTTACCAATATCGATATGATTGTACCTGTTTGGATTACATTAATTTAAATTACAGTTCATTGCATTTTAGTTCAGTCCTTAGTTTAAGTCCCTGTCATAGAAGTACTTATTTCTGCTGCAAAGTACCGATGCTGCGTTCCAGTTTGAAACAAATGGATATTGCTAATCCTAACAATCCTAATTATTATCCTTTCTATCTGTGCTTATTCTCCGATGGGACATCAAAGTATAATGGGATCTCGGTCGAAGAAATTGATACAATTATCGTCAAATCCGACCATATTTACATAATTATTCTCCTGTACCCAGTGGTAACGGCTGCGATTTACGAGTTGTTGGTCATAGGTTCGAACCCAAACAGTCGCTTTTCTTTGTGTTAATCTTTTTTTCACGACTGCTCTCAAAACTGTGCAGGAAGACGTCGTGAGGAAACCGGCATGTCCTAGCCCTACAGGGCATAGTGTCCCACATTTGGGATATACCGAAAAGCGTGTTATATTTTAAAAATGGATCCAAGTAGTCTATACCTGTTGTTGTTTGTGCAGAATAAACGTTTTTTCTTTCTTTCTTTCTTTGTTATACCATAGATATAGATACTACACTATACCATGGATATAGTGTAGTATCTAGTGTTGACGAGATTAACTATTATGTTTTTGAGTTTCGAATTTAGTACCAGATATTTTGGATAGATCTGAATAAACATTTATGTTTATTCATTTACATTTTCTTCAAATCGGTAGGTACTTTGAATACGATTAACGAGCGTCGTACAATAATCGCAAAAAAATGATAAAATTGAATTTTTCAGTGTCGAAATAATTAGTAGAGGTAAGTTCATGTTCATATTTGTCATTTTACGTGTAATCTTGTAATTCTATTTATACTACTTATGTAACACAGATTCACATTATAATGCATGATGTGCCATACACAAAAACGTACGTTTCTATTGAATTATGATTTTTCTAAATATTTTTTTGAAAAATGGCGTCATATTTGCAGGCTAATATATATATTTTTAAGCCGACATGAAAAATCATGCTCTGTAGGGTTAAAATAAAAAATTTGAAGACGTGAAACATCTATCAACCCGCACTGGGCCCGCGTGGTGGATTAAAGCCTATTCCCTCTCATAGAGAGAAGGCCTGTGTTCCAGCAGTGTGTGGGCTGATTGTATGTTATTATCCTGTACCTTCCATCAAGTACATCATCGATCCCCACATGATGTTGGCATTAAAACAAAATTGCTTTTGACTTATCCGGGCTGTCTGAACACAGGTGCGGCTAAGGTGGGATTAGGCGGGTGACAAACGACCCGGAGTAATACGTTAATAATTATGTAAGCGCGCGACGTATCGAGGTTACGTGTGCAGCCGGCCTGCTGACGAGTATTAATATTGTTATGCTTTATTTTGCTACATTAATTTATTTTGTGACATCTGTTTTAGACGTGTTTTGAGATGAGTCTAATGTTTTGTTAGAAGATTATGTTTATTTCCCAAAAATCAGCCTATATGATGTTCCCACTGCTGGGACATCGGCCTCCTCTCGGTGAGAGTGGGCCGTAATACACCACGCAGTCCCAGTGCGGATTGGTAAGATAAGATAAGATAAGATAAGATATTTATTTGTAGAAACAAGAGTATACATACAAGGCATGCAGGTTGTTCATCAACAAAAAAGATCCGTCATGTTCGGCCTTTGTGGCATACAAATATATAGGTAAGAAAGTAGGTATTTAAACAAAACTAAAACATTATTAAATTTTCATGCATACTAAAAATTTAAACATTAAATTTGAATTAAATTGTCCTATAGTGTAATAAAATTATAAATTGTAAATATCATAAAATGTCAGTAAACATTTGTTAAATTTGTAATATTACATTTTGTCATCTAAAAATTCTAAAATACTGTAGTATGCTTTCCCAACTAGATATAATTTTAGCTGCTTTTTTAGTATGTGTGCGGTAGATGTCACATATCTTCGAATTTTTGGACTAGGACATGCCGGGTTCCTCACGATGTTTTCCTTCACCGTTTTGAGAGCAGCGGTGATGAAATGGCTTACCCAAAGTAAAGCGTCTGTCTGGGTTCGGGCCTACGACCTACAACTCCTTAGTCGAAGCCGTTACCACTGGGTCACTACTACTATCAACATACCTACCTCATATTTCTCAATAAACCCTTCAAAATATGCCTATAATTTTCTTGCTGCTGGGCAAACTCAGGCTTCCTCCCGTTTGAGGGAGTGGGCCGTAATCCATAATGCGCTGTGATATCACACTTGCAAAAAAACATAATCAGCCAGTCGATTCTGTAAAAATCTCACCGTGAAATCGTAAGTGAAGTGAGCACATAATATAGTTAGTCCCTAGTGAATGACAGCTCACTCCACGCTCACTTCACCCAAGCTTTCACAGTGAGATGGTTACAGAATCGCACGGTTGTTCGTGATTTCGAAACCTACTTAGCACTAATAAGCATCTTGGATTTCGAAGGTTTTCAACAAGAACTCACGTTGGTCGCCACCCTAAAAAGAAACTAATATCGAACCCATATACACCAAATTTCATAATACGGGTTTTAAAGCGTTTAAAGCATGGAATGATAACACATACTATTTCATACCTATACTTAATATTATAAATTCGAAAGTAATTATCTGTATGTTACATTTTCACGCCTAAACTACTTAACGGATTTCGATAAAAAGTTGGCAAGCAGATAGATCATGGCATGCTAGGGAAGGATATAGACTACTTTTTGTTCCGGTAGCACGTTCCCGTGAGATAATTTCCGACATCCACGCGGGTAGAAGCTCTAGTATTCCTCATAATTTTTCTGCGTGTAGGTAAACACCCGAGTGTTGGTCTTCTTTTCTGGGAAAGTAAAACAGTCAATATTGATGTGATTTGTACGGACTTGTACTCTTTGTACCAGTAGCACGTTCCATCCACGCGGTGAAGCCACAGGCAGACGCTAGTGTGAGCAAAGAGTATGTACAGTGTGGCACGGACATGGACGCGCCATCTGTTACCATGGATTCTGTATAATGATTTTGAAACCACTGCGCCAAAATTTTTCGTAATTATTTTAAAAAAAATGCTGTTTAATATTGCACTTTTCTATGCTGATTTGATTTTGATAATCTACGAAAAATTTCTACGCTATAGGGTCTAAAATCTTTCGGTCGATGTGCCTTCCACATTGTAAGAGCTATGGAGGATAAACAATACATTAAAGAAAACGGTAGGCACATACTGGCCCTGTGTATGGCAAACCCCCAGAGTACCAATATCGAGAAATTCAATTGAAACTGAATCATGTAGGTCTCAAAGACAAATGGCTAACGATTTGTTACTTGATACCTCTATTAATAGACTTTAGACTATTAGATCTAGAATCATTTCTAGCTAAGTGTAGGCATTCGTGATGGCTTTCGCTTTAGGAATTTATAGGGATATATTATTATACGTGTGTGTTGTACCTAGTAGGAGGGGCCCGTGGCTAAATAATAACAGCCGCACAGGTCGATCGATCAGGTTAAGCTACGCTTGCCGCGGTTGGTCTGTGGATGGGTGACCATCTTTACATACCGAGACCCCTCCGTGCCTCGGAAAGCACGTTAAGCCGTTGGTCCCGGCTGTCATTCGTGGATCTTTGACAGTCGTTACGGGTAGTCAGAAGCCCGAAAGTCTGACAACCAGTCTTACCAAGGGGTATCGTATTACCCAGTAACTGGGTTGTGGAGGTCAGATAGGCAGTCGCTCCATGTAAAATACTGGTATTCAGCTGCATCCGGTTAGACTGGAAGCCGACCCCAACATAGTTGGGAAAAGGCTAGGCAGATGATGTTGTACCTAGTAGGGTATATGGGTTTATATACCTACCATATTAATAAATGATCGAATGACTAGACCTGAAGTAATAACTACAACACAATGGCTAACCTAATAGTTTCGGTGGTCGGAATTGTTTTGTGTGCTATAGGTGAGTAGGTCTTTTTGTCAGCTAAGAATAGGATGATGGATGATCGACTGGAAAATTAATTTAATTGGGGTGATTATGTGTGCCTAATATTTGTTTCGAGAATAATTTATTGAATCCTAAATAAAGCAATGTAGACCTTAGTAAACACTGACAAATTAGTGTCAGTAATAGCTTTTTCAAAACTAATATTATAAAGAAAAGAGATTCGATTTTTGTATTTTTGTTTGTTACGCTTTCACAGTAAAACAGCTAATCAGATTAAAATGTTTGTCACATGGTTATACAACAACCTGGATTAGGATAAGAGATACTTTTCATCCCAATATTCCTACGGGATAGAGATTTATGCAGGTGAAACCGCGGAGTGCAACTAATATTCAATATTATTGTTATTATTTTGGCTTAGCCAAGACTTGGATTAAAAAAAAATAAAACTAGATACGTACCTACACACTAAACCAAATCTTCGTACTAAAACTTAGGCCTCCAGGACTCTACCAAAAAATAAACTTACAACATCACAAAAATCTAACATAAATCCGAGATGGCATTGGAACTCCAGATAAAACTTCAAAACAAAAGTAACATACCCTCGGATAGTACGAAATGGGGTCAGGGTACCCGGGATCGATGTTCCTGGAACTGCCTCAGGCCCAAAGCACAGCCTATAAAGCAGTAGATCAACTACGAATATACGTCTGAATTCACGCACTCACGCAAATACACGACGTATAAATGGTCCCGAAACGATCGATTTCCAATGTCAATTTGTACACATAATCAGCCTATACTCTTCCCATTGCTGGGACACAGGCGTCCTCTCTGCTAGAGGAAGTGGGCCATAATCCACCACTCGGACGCAGTGTGGGTTGGTGGATTGTGATTGAATTTTTACACATTGATGAGTAAATTAATAGTTTACCAAATGCAATTGAAGCGATTGACAATATTACTACAATTACAATTGATTGTAATTGATCGTTTCGAGGACCCTAAAAATCCCGTTTACGACCTCGGGCGATGCGCTTTGCGATGTGACTTGCGTCAAGTGACCATTCGTTGCTCCACAAGTCGCATCGCGGTGACTCGTAGCATGATTTAAACAACTTTTTCCTTTGTTTTCTCCGCGTTCGTTGTTTAAAGATGCCTCGCTTGAGCGTGCCATGGCACGCACACCGTAATAGAAGTCTCATTTGCTATAAGCGGTTTTGGACACAAGGAAAAATTGTCAAATTGCCTATTATGACGCTGCCGCATCAAGACAGCTGGTTACTTCTGTGTTGTGACAGGCAGCTCGGTTTTCAAAATTTATTTATCCTAGGAAGGTAAGTTTATCAGAACGATGCCTACAATCCTTTTAACTCTAATTTTGCATCACTGTCAACATCACAGCGATCTTTTATTCAGGTTGCTGCTTCGGATGCTGATATAGGTAAAATAACTGTGGACAAACTGTAGTTGTGTTTCTGATTTATATTTGTACTGTGGTTAAAGGGTTAGGCTGTGTGCTCATTTGACAAATACATTTTATGATGAGATATGATTTTTAGTTGTAAAGAGGCCCCTTTACCTCGGGGCGGGTAAATACTGAATGGGATGATTAGGTTCTGAGCTGTCAGTTTTCAAGTGGAATTGGACATAATGTGTGGAACTTTTTTATTTTGCTGTTCTTTTTTTTTCACTTGGTTAAGATCTTTATAATATTATAAAATACAACATTATTTTTAGTATACTGCAAACCTGAATATAGTTTGTTCAGAATAAGCAGAAAAGACACGCTTACACTTTGACGCTTTTGTATTCCTTCTAGTCAACTGATAGTTAATTTACACTTACATCATAACTTCCTTTCCTTCCTATATCAGTTTGTAAGTTATCGCAAGTTAGCACACAAGTTAAAGCACTAAAACGGAGAACTTGCCGCGATATTCCTTGTAAATATGTTTGGTACGTGACTTAGTATGTTTGGCGTTTGATTTGTTTCAGCTCCAACAAACGTACGGCTTGTGGAGAAATATTATTGTAAATAAAGATAGATTTTTCGGTAGATACTATTTGTTTTGTTCGTGGTATATGTGTTGTGAGATAAGCGAGTGGGTTAGTCCTAGTTCATTGAGTAAAAACAGATTGTTTTTCTTATCAATCGTAGCTTTTCTGTAGGAAAAACACTTGAGACACTTTTGAGCTATTGCACACAGAGTTCAGAATAATGAACAATTCTATATACTACTACGTGGTGTGCAAAGATAACCTAATATGGGTCTCATATTACCTACATAAATTGGTTTGCCGACGTGTTTCCAAAACACAGAGACAAAATTTATGCTCGTTTTCAACTTTCGGCGGTGAGCTGAGCGTTGAAAATCCAACAGAGCGCTTTTATTTGGGCAGTTATTTAGGTGTCGCCTAGTAGTAGTTTTCACTCACTTACCAGAAAGAATACAATATTTTGTAAATCTTTGCTTACATACATTCGGTTGCATTGAGAACCATAGTATCTTAACATCGTTGATGAGCCTCGAGGCCCTGCTCAGAAATATGGATATACAAATGTATATGTTACAACAGACTGCAAATTATGGATAGTTAAAATATTCGTACCCTTGAAGATTGAAGAAAGGACAAAGAAAACCTTGTTTGAAGTTTAGTTATCAAAAGATTTATCACAAGTCGTTTATTTAAATCAGGCCCTCATCTCTCTGAAAAACAGCTTTTTTTCAACGACAAAATTACATAAGACATTCCCCCAAAACACTAAATACAAACAGTAGTCCACTATTTCAGCGCTGTACGGTTGAATTGCAAAAAATCCAAATGTAAATCGATACGGTTTTGTATAAAAATAAACACAAATAAACAGTTTTTTCTCTAGCTTATTGTCGTACTGTCCCTCATCAGGGCAAAGGCTTATGTCCTTTGCAGGTACTTTTATTCCTTTTACCTTTCCTAATAAGAAGAAAACATAGGTAACTATTTCCTTATAATCCGATCGATATCCACCCAGACCATGGCGCACTATTTTACCGTTTGCAGATAAAATACTTTTGAACAAAAACATACCATTCTGATTCCACTTAGTGTCGGGCACACGACCACGAAGTTAACACTTTATGGGGTAGTCCCTCACGTACGCTTCTATTATATTCACATTACAAAAAAGTTAGGCGAAGGTTACATCGAAAAAAGGACTAGTATCTGTACCGTGGGTTGGTACCTTTTTGGTAAGCCTTCGTGTAGATAAAATGGAAAGGTATCAGATATTTTTGGAAAAAAGTTCTTCAACTCGGCTTGTGGCCTAGTAAACTGGTAGAAATCGTCACGTAACGAAAAAGCGTTATAAGGCTCCATGCGGCTTTCTTGCAGATAGTTTTCATGGTTTTCAAAAGTGGTAAAGCCAATAAATAGTGAGGGCAAAATGAAATTCCAAGATGGCGGCTGCGAAAATCTTTCACCATGGGTATCGTTTTCATGGTTTTCGAGGATGCTGAAGCCAATAGCGAGATATTTATTATTTATTAATCAACTTATTGTGTATTCCTTATTTTTATAGGCATAATTATAAATAAATAACAAAATAAAAACCCAAGATGGCGATAACATTATGAGAGCTTCTAAAAACTGATACTAGATTGCTCTGTATTAAAAACTTCCCACTTTCTCTATCTATCTCTCTCTCCCTCTGTATTTTCTTTTTTCTGATATTCTATTCCAAAATTAAATAATCGACAACGCTGATAGTATACAACCACGGATATCGATATACAACCACTTCTGTTGAATAAAGCATTTATATTTATATTTACACTGTGCACTTTAATTGTCTGTAACATACCATAAGTTGAAGCAACAATGAAAGTTGGATCGTCAAACTAAACAGTGTTTAGACGATGCATCTTTATTGTATGCAAGTTTATTACCTGTGAGCAATATACTTGCATCGAATAAAACGGGAAGACTGATGCCATTCCAGAATATCTTTACATGCGTGAATATTTTAGTTTATGTCATCCTTTCAATAGGTAGGTACTTACTACCTAGGTACATTATTTTGACATTTTAGTCAGTCGGACTGAAGTTGGAACGTTGCAATAAGTGTCCAGACTGGTCTGTATCGAATAACCATGAAATAAAACTTTTTAAGCTAATTAATTAATATCATCATTCATCTGCCTAGCCTTTTCCCAACTATGTTGGGGTCGGCTTCCAGTCTAACGGATGCAGCTGAATACCAGTATTTTACATGGAGCGACTGCCTATCTGACCTCCACAACCCAGTTACTGGGTAATACGATACCCCTAGGTGAGACTGGTTGTCAGACTTTCGGGCTTCTGACTACCCGTAACGACTGTCAAAGATCTACGAATGACAGCCGGGACCAACGGCTTAACGTGCTTTCCGAGGCATGGAGGGGTCTCGGTATGTAAAGATGGTGACCCATCCACAGACCAACCGCGGCAAGCGTAGCTTAACCTGATCGATCGACCTGTGCGGCTGTTATTATGTAGCCACGGGCCCCTCGTAAGCTAATTAATTAATACTAGCCCTATTATTGCTCCACTGCAAAGTAAAGGCCTCTTTTCATACAGACTGAGCAGGCACAAGTATTGATCACCACGCTTGCTCAAGATGGGCTGGCGATTTCAGACTTGAACTATGTCCAGGTTTCCTCATGACGTTTTTCCTTTACCGATGTCAGCAATGTCCAAGATAAACTGTAAAAGTACTTTTTTTTTTAAACGTTGCCCCACTCTAGGAATTTCTCCTGTATTGTGGGTGCGTTTACAAACATTTAAAGTCACATACACAAACAGCCAGATCCGGAACAACTACTTGTAGGTCATACAAATGTTTGTTTCGTGCAGGAATGGAACACACGACACGCAGCGCAGCAGTCAATCGCTTAACCACTGCGCCAACCGTGCCGTCAACATTGGTAGTCTTCTGTACTTACATATTTAACAAACACACATCAGCGTCATCCCATTCCTAAATATCACAAATCCGTCCGCGTCGGACTAAAACCTGATGTAGGGGCTTGTGGCTAAGTAATAACAGACGCACGGGTCGATCGATCCCTCCGTGCCTCGGAAAGCACGTTAAGCCACTGGTCCCGGCTGTCATTCGTGGATCTTTGACAGTCGTTACGGGTCGTCAGTAGCCCGAAAGTCTGACAACCAGTCTTACCAAGGGGTATCGTATTACCCAGTAACTGGGTTGTGGAGGTCAGATAGGCAGTCGCTCCATGTAAAATACTGGTATTCAGCTGCATACGGTTAGACTGGAAGCCGACCACAACATAGTTGGGAAAAGGCTAGACAGATGATGATCGCACTAAAACCTGATAATAACCACAATTTCCTTTTTTAACACTGGCCTACATAATCAAAATTAACCCTACAAATAAAGCAACTATCGCCAAATATTACAACCCTCTAAAGCCTATAATAATGGCGATTATAATGAACTAAAACCACACGAAGCTGATCACAAGCGACACCTCTATAAATATTTATAAAGCTACATAAATATGTATGTAATCGTTAAGCGCAGACCTCGCATAATACAGTGTTCCCTGAAAATTAATACAGGGTGGGATCCACCGTTACTGGAAATAATATGATATGTGAATTTCAAATTAAATAGCCAATTTATACGGTAGTGAAAAAAGTACTGGATTATGGTTAATTTTCATTTTGATGGAGGGTGAGTGGGGAATGTAGGGTGAGTTTTTGAGATACCAACATTAATTTTGTTTTATTTATGTTTATTTTTAAGGAAATATCTATCTATACAGGGTGAGGTCCACCGTAATGAGAAATATTATAATAATATGTGAATTTAAAATAAAGTAGCTAATTTATACGGTTATGACAAAATTTAGAGTTGATGGAGGGTGAATGGAAAATGTAGGGCAAGTTTTTGAGATAGAAAATATTAATTTGCTTTATGTATCTATAATTTAAAAGATTTACAAGTATATATATTTTATAAGTCAAGATGATTGTCCACAGCCATTTAACCCTACAGTGCATGATTTTTCTTATCGGCTTAAAAAAATACATTAGCCTGCAAATATCATGCCATTTCTCGAAAAATCATAACGTATGTTTTTGTGCATGGCACATCATGCATTATAATGTTAATCTATGTTACGTAGTATCAATGAAATTACAAGATTACACGTAAAATGACAAATATGAACATGAACTTACCTCTACTAATTATTTCGACCCTGAAAATTCTATCATTTTAATTTTATCATTTTTTTTGCGATTATTATACGCCGATCGTTAATCGTATTCAAAGTACGTACCGATTTGAAGAAAACATAAATAAAAAAATGTTTATTCAGATCTATCCAAAATATATGGTACTAAATTCGAAACTCAAATACATAATAGTTAATCTTGTCAACACTAGATCACGCTACTTGGATCGATTTTTAAAATATAAGACATTTTTCGGTATGTCCCATATGTGGGACACTATGTGCTGTAGGGTTAAAGACTTCGTTTTGCTTTTTGATTTTTTTACAGTTTCCGGCAATTTAAATCATTGTAACAGTTTCAAGATAGCTAGACTTCATGTCTCTAAACTTGAAGTTTTTTTTGTTCCACTGCTGGGAAAAGGCCTCCCGAAATTGAAGTTATTGATATGAAATAGCTAGCAGGAAGTAAGCAAGCGTGAATCATGATGATCAAACTTTTTTTCCGTATGAGAATAAATCTTTTTTTTTTTTCTTTGACCTGAAGGGAAACAAACTGATTTTGTAATCAGCACTATTCTCACGCCCTTATCCCAATGTATTTGCGGTCGGCGCAACATCCGTGTGATTCTGTAACCATCTCACCGTGAAAACTTGGGTGAAGTGAGCGTGGAGTGAGTCTTCAATAGTGTCAATCCCTACTATTAGCATAATAATAATATAATATTCCACAACTTTCACACAACGCCATCTAGTCCCAAACTAAGCAGAGCTTGTGCTATGAGTACTAGACAACTGATAAACATACATATATATTTCTAAATACATACATAATAGAGATAAATTACACCCAGACAAAGAACAAATGATCGTGCTCATAACACAAACATTTGTCCTAGGTGGGAATCGAACCCACGACCTTGGGCATAGCAGTCAGGGCCACTGACCACTAGACCAACAGGCCTGTCATGACTCACAGCTCACTCTAAGCTCACTTCACCTTAGTAATCACGGTGAGATTTTTCCAGAATCGGCTGGCTGATCTTTTTCTTCCATACTTCTCTATCGTCGTCATCTCGGTAGTCACCTGAAATTATAATATACTCAACATAACTTGTTTTCAACATTCTTCCCACCATATTCAATAACCATCTTTGTGGCAATATTCCGACCCAGCCTGTGCAATAATACACCTGATTACGTAAATTATTCGGAATACATTACGTTGAGGCGCGGCTTAAGCAGTTCCAATTTACATCACATTGGTACTAAGTGTTGCAGCTCTTAAAAGAAAATATTGTATTCGGTGCTATTGTATTAGTTTTGAGCATATTTTCAACAATAAATTTCACATTTTTGATACTAAACTCAGTTTCAGATAGCAATCCAAAGCTTCAGTTTTCTAGAAGAACGTTTTCGTCATATTTGTAACGGACATCATTAAAATCTGTCATTTTCACCAGTATTTTACATTAAGATGTCAAAAACGCCCTGTATTTGGGCATTACGGCCGCATGCCGGCGGTCACTACTCTACTAAGAAACCGTAGCTTTTAAGGCCACAATCTTTATACGTTACTTAGCACGTGCTTTGACTTAGACATGCTCCCATCTCTATCTTGCATTTGTAGTTTGATAGTTGTGCGACAGTGACAGGAATAATGCATGGCAAAACGTAACGCTAACGTTTACAGAGGCCTGTTTGCACCGCAAATCACTAAATACGTTTAGCTCTAACCGAAATGAAAACATCGTTCTTTTCCGTTTTAGACGCAATAAACATTCGATTATCAATAGTACCTACTAGATTTCCGATGGGCGCATCAAAAGCGACCGAAAAAATAAGAGACAAATAATATTGTAGTTTATATAATCAAGCTTTATGAATGCGCGGACAGTTGAGCGATGTGTTTTTGTTCGTAATTCTAAGGACCGGTTGTTTCAAACAATTGGTTAACGTAACATACGTACCCGTTATTATTTGACGTACGGCAAGGTCATAGGTAATTTAGTAATTGTTATTTGAACCAACGCTTTTTTTGTTTGACGGTAGTTAGCGCAATTTTTGACGCATGTAAACGCGTGCGTCAATTGGACGTGAAACAACCCACATTAAATCTAGTGCTATTGTTGATCGGTGCGTTAAGTACATTCGGTGATTTGTGGTGCATGTGGGCCTAAAAGCGCTCTGTTTTAACTGATGCTTCTTAGGTCTTCAAGTTTTTAACTAGGTCTTTTATTTACTAGAATAGAAGGTGTTTCCTTTTTCTTTCCTAAAATAATCCATTTGCTCATATCCTAATATATTTGGGGGTTAGTGCTGCAGTACGTCTTTTTAGAGTTCAGTACCCAAAGGGTGCCAAAGGAATCCTATTATTAAGCCTCTGCTGACCATCTGTCCGTCCGTCTGTCAGTCAGCGGGCAGTAACTGATGAGCCGTTATAGGTACACAGTTAAAATTTTCACAGAATATGTGTTTCTATTGCCACTGTAACAACAAATAATAAAAATAAAATAAAGTTACTGTAATAATAATAATAATAATAATAATATTGCACAACTTTCACACAACGCCATCTAGTCCCAAACTAAGCAGAGCTTGTGCTATGAATGCTAGACAACTGATAAACTTACATATATAATTCTAAATACATACATATTATAGATAAATTACACCCGGACAAAGAACAAATGATCGTGCTCATCAGACAAACTTCTACATTTTTCTCAGTGTTTACTTTGTGTCTTCTTAATAGTCATAATATTATTATCTCAGTCTATCTCATCAAATTTCTGTTTCTTTACGGTTTAGATAAACAAATGACGAACAAACATGTTGAGTAACAAACAAACAAATATTGAGATAAATTGTTTAGGCACTGACTGAACAGATCCACTCGTAATCTATATGGTACTTTCCTCAAAAGACCATTTCGTAAATCAATCTACATGGTCTTCAAATTACCTGACCAAGATTATGTCTGGACTTTAAAAGCGACTGTGACCTCTGAGTTTTTTCGGCTTTTCTTCTCAGAGTAGTCAGATAGGAAACGCCGACCTCATCTAGCTTTTTTTAAATTTATATTTATAATTATATTAAACGTTTGATGGGTTAAATTTGATTCCGATATCCTATTTACAAAATCAATAATTTCAGTTACAAAAAATAGCTCACTGATAGAACACACTATTGCCGATACAAACAAACTATTAACTATTGTTAAACAAGAAATTTCATGCAGACAAAGTCACGTGCTCAAGCTAGTTTCACATAAGTAAACAGAAAATTCATAATACTCCAATCCTATCGTCTTCAAAACTATAATGCCCTACTCCAAACGCAATGAGCTCTTAAATAACTCTCAAACGAAACGAATACATTTTTACAGAAAGACGGAGATGCAGGCAAATTAGAATTGCAAAGTTATAGCGGGTAATGGAAACATCTTCTTGAAGTCCAGTGTAGTGTGAAACTGACCAATGATTCGGAAAATTAATCTCGGATGCACTAGGAATGGAAGGGATAGAGAAACTATGAGGAATCGAAGGAACGGAGAATCGGAGGAAAGAATGGAGGGACGGCTGTTATAAGACCGTTGATATCTTAGAAAGAATTTTGTTTTCTTTTCTATTTAATATTTTTTCTTTCTGTTTGTTTTTATTAGAAACGGTTTATGATATTCTTGGGTATGGATTTTTTTGATGATTTCTTCGTAACCAGAGCGAGTTTGTTTTAGGCGATATATTTTTAACCGACTTCAAACAGGAGGAGGTTATAAATTCGGATGTTTCTATTTTTTTTTTCTTTTTCTATGTATGTTCGGGTATAACTCCGTCATATATGGACGGATTCGCAAAATTATTTTTTCTTCGATAGAAGTTTATTTCGATATGGTCCCATTTCAATTTCATAGAGATCTGGTGATGAGTTTTGGAGACAGACAACGGAACTCTTCAATAAATACCAGTAAAACAACCGCGATTGCTGCTATCGCATATGCACGCATTGTTTACGCAATCGCACAACATAACATCATGTATGTACCCTATAAACGCAGATGAAGCTTCCGGTCACTGATATTAACATAGGAAGTAGTGTTATATGAATTTCTTTGGGGTAGGTATAACTAAAAAGTGAAAATTAAAAACTTTTTTATAAAAAAAACTGAGATTAGACTGTGTACGTTAGAAGTATACAGATACCTGCCAAAATTAGCAAATCAAAAAACAACCAACTTCCAAAAAAACACACTACAAAGTGAAAAATAACTTTAATTTTGGAAGTCGGTGTCGTTGGTTCCGCATTTTCGTTTTTTGACACCGACTTCCGAAATTAAAGTTATTTTTCATTTTTTGTAGTGTTTTTTTTTTTTGGAAGTCGGTTGTTTTTTTATTTGCTAATTTTGGCAGTTATCGGTATACTTCTAACGTACACAGTCTAATCTCAGTTTCAATCTGTCAAAAATACCTTTAATTTCCCTATTGTTTTGACAATTACATTGATTGTCGCTGAGATGAAATTGCAACTACATTTTGAATTTTTTTAATCACGGTAATTGACCTGCAGGAAGAATGAAAATCATACCGGCATTATAATCGAAATAATGCTCGAATTTTGTGTCAAAATCTTCTTTTAATTTGTGACCCAACATTGGTTTTTCCTAAACCTACATTAGAAACCAGCTCTCACAATGTGAATTTATATAGTTCAAAACTCTTAAGTGCTACAAAACCATTGTGAGAGAAAATAACTAAACTCATAAAAAAAAACGGTCAAAGCCAAGTCGGACTCGTACACCAAGGGTTCTGTACCATCATATCGACGGCGAAGTGCCAATACCTCCCAACTGACAAAGTCAAAATTTTACACAAACTGAAACAAAACGTTCAAAATAGACACGTTTGTTTAGTTGGGAGGTACATATTTACACATTTTAATTTAATGCGGTTGCAACTAAAAATACACTTAGGGGATTTCACTAAAACATGCGAATAACGCCTTTAACCCTTTACCGCATAGGAAACCATATATGGTTTGACATAATTACAGTTTATTTTACTCTAAAAAAATAAAAAAACTAGCGTATAAATGCTAATGGGGTTTGTTTTTCATATCATTAGCAATAATAAAACAAAACTATTTTTTCTATCATCACATACCACTTGGAAATGAAATAAGAAAAAATAAATAAATATAAAAAATAAAAAAATACACTAAAATTAATTCTGAAGCTTTAATAAACACATTAACATAAAAAAAAAAATTGTCACTTATTTATAGGTATATCATGCAGTAAAGGGTTAAATTCAAAACGGAAAAAAATTAAATTTCTCAAAAAAAAATGTCAGTTAGGAGGTATTGGCACTTCGCCGTTGATATATTCAATTTTCATCGGCGAGGCCTATATTCGTCAGAGTATTTTAACACTGCGGTGTAGAATATTGCAGTTTTAGGTCAGTGCCATCTCTTTACCGCTAGTGGAACTAATGTAATTATTGTTGTTGATGATTTATGAAAAAGTGTGCTATTTAGATACATCGTTTTATTTTCCTGTAGTCTTTACATAAACTTCTATCATAGAATAATTTTAGATTTTTCTCTGTACAAACTTCGGGGGTAAGGGGGGAGGTAAGGGGAAACAGTTTTTTTTTTAATTTTTCGTCCATAGTCGAAAACTATGTGGCCTAAAAAAATTTTTGAGAATGTGCAAACAGCGCTCTTTCATATATAATACTTCTCATGCCCTAGTAGCCCCACTTCGATGTTTTAAGACCCAGTTTCCCTGTTAAAAAAAAAACCCTAATTATATATTATTACTTCTCTCTTATTTGCAAAATAGTTGGGCAAATGTCATCTAAAACTATTCCAAATTTCAAGTTGATAGATTTAGTAGCTCCTGAATATCCATCTGTGACAGACAGATGGACAGACAGACAGATTGAGGCCTACCATAAGTGTTTCTTGTTACCACTTCGGTACAGAATCCTAAAAAGAAGAAAATTTGCAAATCAGTACACTAATTGATTAAAAATAACGTCAACAACGCATAAGCATACGTAAGCATCACCTTTGTATCTATTTTTCTGTTCTGTTTTTTTCTTGTCTGATTATACAATATGTATACCTATGTGTGTACTAAATGGTAAAATAAATAAATAACAACCCTCACTTCAATATGGCGGCTAAACTCAGAGCCCAAAACTTTTTAATACAAAATTCACGCACATAAAATACCTAAATTACACTAAAACGCAAAATTCACTTAATATCCCACTAGGGACGACTGGAGGCCTAAACAAAACATAACTCTGTACTAGTGTGGTTTTAGAAAGCCTATGTTCACGATCTGTTTTATACAATGAATTTATTATCATATTTAGAATTTGGAATCCAAGTGTTGGGCTTAGGGAATCTCTTTTACTTAATAATTACTCGTCATTTGTCTAGCCTTTACCTAACTATATTTTGGTCGACTTCCAGTTTAACCGAATGCAACTGAATACCAGTATTTTACAATGAGCGGTGCCCTATCTGACCTCCACAACCCAGTTACTGGGTAACACGATACCCGTTAGTAACACTGTTAGTCAAATTTTTGGGCTTCTGACTACCTCTAAGGACTGTCGAAGATCTATCTAAGATCTATCAATGAAAGCTGAGAGCAACGGCTTAACGGGCTTTCCGAAGCACGGAGGGGTTTTCATATGTAACGGATGGTCACCCATCCACAAAGGAAAGCACAGGTTGACGTTCGATCGACCCGTGCGGCTATTGTTATTTAGCAATAAGCCCCTCTTATTTAGCAACAAGCCCCTCTTATTTAGCAACAAGCCCCTCTTATTTAGCAACAAGCCCCTCTTATTTAGCAACAAGCCCCTCTTATTTAGCAACAAGCCCCTCTTATTTAGCAACAAGCCCCTCTTATTTAGCAACAAGCCCCTGTTATTTAGCAACAAGCCCCTCTTATTTAGCAACAAGCCCCTCTTATTTAGCCACGAGCTTAATATTTACTACGGTCTAGATATAGCCGCGTAAAGTTATCTACATGTGCATAACAGGTATATAGGGGCCATTCAAATATTACGTAAGCACTACGGAGGGGGGGGGGGGGGGTCTTTGTCTTAGATATTTTGATGACATGGGGATGGGGGTCTGGGTGGTGATTACGTCAGCAGTATTTATTTCTTTACTTTTTCGGACTTTCTACAAAAGGCAATTTTGGTCTGAACACACAAGTTAATAATTGCAAAAAATCTGCTTACGTAATACTTGAACGGCCCCATATACAACGTGTAACGTTAAATGCGCAAAACCTCACACACCCCAACTGATTTTTAAGTCAATTGGCATATTTCAGAGAGAAAATAAGTCATTAAAAGAATTCTAAGGGTTTTATGTGCTGTTTTAGTTTTACTGGCCACTCTGATCGTTTCTTACGTCTGCGACGACGCTTTATCGAGGGAGGAGTCGTCTCCGGGCCGCTGCGCCGCGCTGACATTGGCTTGCTTGACCTATTAATAAATAGACACGGCAACGTGTTTAATGAAGATTTTTTGAAAAATGTGACCTATATTAAAAAGTGGTTCAATTAATTCTGCTCGTTATTCTGATCAAACTATTTTCAGGTTTTGCGCGTTTAACGTTACACGTTGTATATATTTATACATATTTTTACACTTTGTTTTCCATGGGAATAGACCAAAACTATGGAACGCCACTTGCTACAATTCTCAAGACTCATTTGAACGATGCAATTGTAGCAACAAATGACTTGCATTGCTAAACACTGATCGGTGTAAACTTTATTGTTGCTTATGGCGTAACACAGGCAATAAAATCGCACCGCGTAAATCAGGCTGTAAATACTCCTTTATCTTAAATTTTTGACCATATTTTCAAGACACCTTGCGGAATTACCTACCTCCCTAGTTCCCTTCTCTCATTTTCTTGACCACCATTTCGTCAGTATTTGGCCTCATCTACGATCATCTCTTCCAGTATTTTAGTTTGCCCAGTTCTACTTCCCATTCATCCCATTTGTCTTCCATTTAGTTATGTTATGTACAAAATGTATGAGCCAAAATATCTATTCCATTTCCCGCACACACCATTCAATCGTAAAAAATAGACGATTTACCGTGTTCTATCATTTTCGTCTCTTTTCGGTTATTTTGTATGGATCCTTTGTCCGGTAAACGAGTTATAAAGGCAGGTCCACATGGCGATACGTCCCGGCAATGGACGGGCAATTCGACACTACAGAAGGTGCGTTAATTGCTTTTCCTGCATGATCCAGTTTTATTATTGTTTGCAAGCGCGTCGCTGAAAGCAATTTTGACAGTATCGTAACACAAAACCACTATGTTTATTAATATTTCAAGTAAACCATGCTTCTAGAATTTTTGTTTTAATTTCAAGTTATATAGCGAGCGATATTGCGTAAAGTTATTAATTTGATTTTAAAGATTCTTCGGAGAACACAACGAAATATTTAATCAACTTCTCTGTTATGTATTCTTTGACAGAGATGTAAGAGATATTAATTATTATTAAAATTAAATCCAAAATTATACCTTAAAGTTACGTGCGCAGTGACAGGTGTGTTGCTTATCGTCTAGAGCCTAGTGACTTATCATCTTTACATAAACGGTAGGCGACTAGCGAAGGCGCTAGGCGCGCATTGTGGCCGGTTGCGAAAATTCTAGAGCGTTCGTTCCACATCGGTACTCGCAAGGTGACACGCTACGTTCTAGGCGCTAAACAAGTAACCTGTCAGTGAATGCATAACATAATTATAATAATAATAGTTTATACAACGTTCTTTTTAGTATATGGCAAACCCGAAACACGTGTCTAGTATTTTTGTGTTAAAAATCTATGTACGAAATTTCAAAAATGTATCATGAAAAATCACGAAGTTATAAGCTTGTTATGTTACCTGGATATCCGTACAAAAAGTTGGTTACCACTTAACACGCGCCGCCGGCCGACCAGCTGTGACCTGTGTTGTGCGCATATGATTGCTTTTTTTAATATTTTTGGGACAAAATATAACATGGTGTAAAAATTATTGAAATCGATTCAGTTACTTATTCTCATCAAATTATATTCAGGTTTGCAATATACTAAAAATAATGTTGTATATCACTCCTAAAATTACAAGTTTCTCTTAGTTTATGTATAAATCATGGCAATGAATACATATTTATAAGAGATTACGTTGACGACTTTACTAGTATAAACAATGTCACAGTCGTCAGCGTCTTCCACACTTATTTATTTAAACCACAATCCATTGTTTTAAGCACAATAATCTGTAATATTGATGAAATGGAACGATTCTTAAATATAACCAGTAAAATTAAATAAAATTTACAGGGAAAACAAACTATTTAGAATAAGTACGTTACCACAATGATGGGCGAAGAATGTGTGTGTAGTGTGATAAGGAGTGAGGGTGTGTAATGTGTGTGAGGGTGTCCATGCAAAGTAGGTATATGTGTGTATCTTTCTTTAAACATGTTTAACTTTTAGTAATTTCTTCAGTTTCATTATATTTAAGTCGTAGGAGTCAGTCTCGTATTACATCCTTACATAACATAATTTTCATTTATACGCATAAAACAGTTTTCACAAAGTGGGTAGAGTTAAATCGCTGCAATCAAGTGGGTGACGTGCTGCTCTCCTTGCCCTATGAAATGGTCTGTAATAAAGAGTAACAGTTCAATTTTGATTTATTATTTTTTTGCTTGAGTATGTATAGTTTTTATTGTATTTGTTGGCGTGACTAGCTGACATATGGCAAATAATTTAATTTAGTGTTCTGTGTCTTGTAGTGTTAATTACATTGCATAGCTTGTATTGTATTCAATCAAGTATTTTCTAACTGAACAGACAGCTGTGCTGCTGGGGAGTTTCTTGCGCCACTTCTTCTTCCCAGCGAAAGCACTAGGAAGTGGTGAAGGGCGGGCGTTTTGGGTGACTGTCTTTTGTAATTCTCAGCCTAGTTTGAATAAATGACTTTTGATTTTGATTTTAACAGTGCCGATTCCCTCTAATTGCAGTACTACAATTTTATTTTATTCGAACAAGTCAAAATTTTTAAATATTTAAATCAGTACAGGTATTAGTGCGCGAGCGCATTTGTGTGTGTGTTGTTGTGTGCGCGAGCGCATTTGTGTGTTTGATGTTGAGCGTGTGTGTGTGTGTGCATGTGTGCTGTGTGTACGTGTGTGGATCTGTGTGTGTGGGCGTGTGTAGGTGCATGAGCGTGAGCCACACCGTACACAAGTTTACTGGAACCCCAGAAAACTCTTAAAGTAACTCAGCCTCAGGTTTTTACAGACATTCTTCATCTCTTACACCAGCGAGATGAGATGCAATTATCCAATTGCCTCTCCCCCCCTCTGAACAAAACGCAACCCACAGTTATTAAGGCCACTGAATAAATGAATAAAATTTCACGTGTATACGAGCGGGTATTATGTTCCATGATAGGGCACAATTCAATTCTGTTATGACTGAGAGACGGAAAATGTACCAAGATAAAACTAGGACGTATTCCGATTTTGGGTGGGATGGTTGTTTTCTTGAGTATGTGGTGCAGCGTGGTCCAAGCTTTAGCTTGATTTATAGCCTTAATTAGTTCATCGTAAGTGTTGAACTTAAGTGGCAGCGGGCAGGGCACATTGCTCGCAGAACAGATGGCCGATTTGGCCGAAAGGTACTGGAGTAGCGCCGTAAGCATTAAAGCGATCGTTTGCCACTAGCATTAAGGGGACGTCAACGAGAATCGAGATTATTTGAATCGAACGTGACGTCCCGTTGACGAACGTGCGGTGGACTCGCGACCATAGTAAATATACGCATCGCTGCTACAGCGTCGTCATCTCGTTCTCGAAATCGATACGACGAAGAAGGTCTCGTTGACGTGGCGGTGGCCTTGGGCAATTTGTGAAGGCTGCAGGAATCTGCTGGATGCTGGACGTACAGAACCGGTCGATGTGACGACGCTTGGGAGAGGCATATGTCCAACGGTGTACATCTTTCAGCTGAAACCACGATAATGATAAGTTGATAAAATGATCATACGTATGACTTGTTTCTGAGAACCAACCATACATACGTCTCCGGCTTTATGATGAACATTTTATTTTCAAACGCTTTCATTATTTTTGTCAATCATTCGCTATAGTGAAAGTAACAATTGACAGCCACTTAGCAATCAAAGACAAAACTAGAGGTAAATGATAATATAGCAGATTGTACAACTAGTCTATAAAATGGCTCGTTTATGTCCGACTTATACACTCTGCTTTTCACTTCGATTGCGAAAAAATGGAACAGCCGTGCGATTCTGTAACCACCGTGAAAGCTTGGGTGAAGTGAGCGTGGAGTGAGCTGTCATTCGCTAGGGATTAACACTATTAAATGCTCACTTCACTTATGATTTCACGGTGAGATTTTTACAGAATCGACCGGCAGGCATCAAGTATATAACCATATTTTCAATGTTAAAAAGTTGCAAATTTGAAGAACAGAATGGCTGATTCCCGCCACGAAACTTTTCAAAAGTTTTTTATTTTCAACATGTGTAATTCGACTTGGGTACTTCATACTGCCAAGTCATAAAAATGTTTCTTTGCGTTTTAAATATTAAATGACAAATATTTTATCTGGTTTTATTAAATTAAAGATAGAAAACACGGAACTGATATAAATATTAAAGAAAAATTAAATAAAATAATGACATAAATCTGGGACGTTTTATTATGCGTGTGACTGTTGCGCCTGATTATCCTAGTCTTAGAAGAAAAAAAAATACTTTATGCACTAGAGCATAAAAACGACTTTATGTCGCCTACGCAAAACATAAAGACGAACTTTTAGAGCATGAGAAGTGAAAATAATATGTTATTTCTAGAAATTGGTTTAAATATTATTTATAACCGACTATGCTGAGAGAAACAAACTCGCAGATAGGAGAATCATCCCGCTTTATTAACTCGCAGATAGGTCATAGGCATTTTCGCGTCAACTTTTGGTTGATACAGAGACAAACAGTGATTGGTGCAATCATGAGAATTGAGGAATAAATTTTCCATCTTTTAGATGATTTTTTAAGATATGCATAAACTTATTTAAAACTACGAGTATATCATCATCTGCCTAGCCTTTTCCCAACTATATTGGGGTCGGCTTCCAGTCTAACCGGATGCAGCTGAATACCAGTATTTTTACTTATTTAAAACTATAAATTTTATAATATTATATACCTAATAACAAACCCAAACCAACTATCCTAAACTCCACATCTTTTAGGCAAACATATTCTATATGTATCTCTTTCATTCCTTCATTAGATTTATTACCAAATCAGTATGAAAATGTTATTCCCGCATGCGTCATATATACGCAAACAATGTTATATGAAAGAGACTGCTGTTTTATTTTTAAACGTTCTTATGTAACAGTATTGAACGGAGAATCTGTCGGTAAACAAAACGGATGGTTCTGATTTCGACGAGTAACTATGTATTTTACGTTATGTATTATTGATACGAGTATTGTAACTAATTATATAATTCTATATCAGTCAATCTGCCTAGCCTTCTATTGACGACTCACTCCACGCTCACTTCACCTTCAGTTTTCACGGTGAGATGGTTACAGAATCCCACGGCAGGTTGTATGTTGATTAAAATATGATTCGCGACCATAACAAATATGGCTTTATAGAATAATAATCACAACAATTAAAAATTAGAAAGACCCCAATTTTTACCTATTTTTCTGTTCTGTTTTTTGTCTTGTCTTGTCTGTTTATATAATTATGTGTGTACATAAATGCCGCTGCAAATTGCAAAAAAATTAAGAAAATTTGAATTTTGCGGGCTACACTGACGTTTTCCCCTTAAGCTCGCTCCACTTAAGTTTTCACGGTAAGATTTTTACAGTAAGGATATGTCGTTGAAAAGTTAAAAAAATAAAAAAATCTAATTTATCCTTATCTGTGCACAGCACAAGCAAAATGCCAGCTGATGTTTTAAATCAGCATACGATACGTTTGTCTGTGTGTTTGTGTTGTATCTGTATCTGTAAACATATATACTGATACAGATATATAGAAATAAAACATACTAAACAAATTCATACGGGTGTATATTGTTTCCTATTCAAACCGTAGCATGTCAAAATGTACTGCTGTCAAAATATCGAACTTCGTTTTTGTTAAAAACGAGACGTATAATATTCGAGCCAACGTGCCTTTTTAACATCAAAATAATGATAAGTCTCCGAAAAAGTTTTTATGCAGTTTTGAAGCTAACATACGGTCCATAATTTCGCTATAACCATTTGTTCTAAATTTAAATTCATGATTTTGAAAAAGGAAAAAAATCTTAGTTTGTTTGGTCGCTCATAAAGAAGCAACGAACTTTGATTAGGGTATCTCTATTTGAATTCAGAATCTCAGATACTTATCAAGTTGTGAAAATACAAACTCACTGTCATACAAAACAAAGTTCAACTACCATTGCAACCGATTTTATTTTAAGACTTTTTATTAGAAACGGCCATTCAATAATAAATTTAAACTAAATAAGGCTAAAGTAGATAGTTGATTATGACCATGTAAATTATCTAAACTTGAGTATTAAGCATCCATGCCGAACATCATGACGGCCGTAGTAAATGCTCTTAAAGGTAACACATGTTACTAAATAAACGTTTTCTCTTTATTTCTTTCTTCAACATGCCACGCTAATTTTAGCCCCCGCCCCTAAGAAGCACGAATCACGAATTATTGCATTTAAAATATTTTTTTAGTATTCCTTTGGAACTAACAACAATCACCAACTTAAATGATACTCGTAGTGAGTGAGTGACTTCAAAACTACTTTTTTATTCTTCTTATTACCATTATTTGAAAATATACCCTGGAGGGACCTTTAAACAAAAATATGCAAGGTGGTTCGAATCAGGTGTCCGGGAGTGTTTTATGTAACAAAAACAAACAAATGCGACTGAATGCACTGTTGAAACAGCGGCATGATTAGATTTAGAATAACTCAGACCTTTGCCAATACACGAGGATTTTATCTATTCGTCCAAAAATAAATCTAAACAAAATATCTTCAAAAAATCTTTTTACAACCAAACTCGTAACCAAGTCAAATTTCTTAGAAACCCGTAGGTACAGAAGTTTTCATAACCTTCCTAGTAACTGGAAAAGGTAATCAAAAGGAAGCACTTTCCTTAACAAAAATCACGCCTCCTGAACCCTGTCTATAATTAAACAATTTTCAAGTCTACAAGAAACGAAAAGACCGTTAATATAAAAGTAGGAACATAAATAAAGCTTAGGTTCCACCGTCAGCTAGTGCCTCGAGCACGGTGACAAGGCAAAGCCTGTTTAATACCACACCCTTCGTAGTTAAAAGCTCCTTTCGATACGAAGATGTAGTTCAAAGTGTTTTAAAAGATAATGTTATGTATTTTACGCTGGGGTTGTTTTAATTTTGTAGAAACGTTAGGTGTTTTAGGTATAATGGAAGTTGCAGTTGGTATCTATGTTAATGGTTTTTTGTAAATGTTGTTTTAATAGTTATTTTACTTAGTAGATTTTATTTGTTTTATGAGTGTGTAAAGCATTTATCAAGCTAATGTACTGTGTTGAGCAATAAACGAATTCAATCGCATTGAATTAAAGCTTAGTTGTTTTAAAAAATAAAAATACTTTGTCTTTTATAATTGAGTTCACGCAAGTTGTACATAAACGCTTCAAACCATCACTGGAAAGTTCTCTGAACAAACAGAGATGTTTTCATATATTTCGCTTGCAGTGTCTATATTCGCAAACTGTTAGATACATTTTGCGAATATCAACACTGCAGACTGTAACGCTACATTAGAAATACCTGCACAAACTTTAATCAAATCACGGGTAGCCGGACGATATTACACGAACAGACATATCTATGAACATGTTAACATTACAAAATACACACACATATCCGCATGTTGCACATATTTCACAAACACAGAATACTACCAATAATGCGCTATTTGCGGTTGGCTGGCCACAGCAAATCCCTTGCGAGGCGCGCAAATTTATACGTCATCAAAGCCTCTACATACTGTGAGTCTGTGAGCCGCTGGGCGAGGCACGCTCGTATACTCGTAGCTTTATATTTGAGAACTAAAATATTTGATATTATGTTGCTCATTTTCTTTTTGCTTAGCGTTTTAGTTTCGTTGGTCTTTGGTCCTTTGGTTTTGATGGAAATTATTAGACCGAAAATTAACTACAACACAATAAATTAAACAGTTTATAGTTTAAAAAAAGCAAGTAGCATAATCAGTCTATAATGTTCCCACTACTGGGACACAGACCTCCTCTCGGTGAGACAGGAGTGGATCGTTATCCACAACGCAAGCTCTGTGCAGGTCGGTAGATGTCAGATGTTTTCAAGTGTATGGTTCTATTACATGCCGGTTTCCTCACGATGTTTTCCTTTACCGTTTTGAGAGCAGCGGTGATAAAATAATGTACACACACAGTAACGCACCTGTCTGGGTTCGAACCTACGACCTACAGCCCGTAAGTCGCGGCTGTGACCACTGGGCCAACACTACTCAAACGATGGACTGACACAAAATATTTTTGTATCATATACTTGCTATCAATTCATATTCCTACAATTTTATCATCCACACGGAGAGAAAAATCTTAGAAAAATTACTGTGCTGTCTCATAATCTTAGTGCATTTGAGTGGTAATGGAAAAATTACCATGCTAGCACAGTTAAAATTTATTGGACAAATAGTGAACTTTTCCCAATCTCACTCAGAAAATTTTCAGTAGATGTCACTTACACTCATTTTACAGTGATTTTTCTAAGAATTTTCTCTCCGTGCACTTGCTAATGTTCCCAGTTAATCATAGACCAACTAACAGACCATTACTGAAACCGGCAATTAAAATTATCTTCTCATAAATCTACTTTAACGATACCCATGAGACGAGAGTTAGCCGTAACCACCTCACGAAACACGCCCTATCATCACATTCATCACGACCTTACGCTACCTGTATCACCGCCGGCGAGAAGCGACCAATACGAGTCACGAAAATGAGCGAGCATGAGCAGCGAGTGCGCGACGGCGACGAGCGATAACTTGCTGGTGTGACTGTGTACCAAGCGTAAGTCTCTCAGTGAGTGTTCTGCCCGCCAAGCGAATAGTACTCTCTTTGGTAGCTCTTGTCACTGCGACAAACGAGAACTTGCCGGCGGTGTAAACAGTCAGCGATCAACTACTAAAAGACAGATCAGTTTTACTTACACGGAACCTACAATCTTTTGTACGTTTCTTGAGCGAGAAAATCGTTGATATCTAGTCGCTCCTCGTCGGTGGTGGGACGGCACCTGAGGGCCGCCACGGCACGGCAAGGAATTTTTATGCGAAGAATAGAAATATAACTTAACTGTGTGAATAATAGAGTTGAAACTTCAATGGCAACGATGCCACGGTATCCTTAGGCATGCCACAACGTCCTTAGGTCTCATCATTGTTTCAGTTGACCATCTTTACATACCGAGACCCTTCCGTGCCTCGGAAAGCACGCTAAGCCGTTGGTCCCGGCTGTCATTCGTGGATCTTTGACAGTCGTTACGGGTAGTCAGAAGCCCGAAAGTCTGACAACCAGTCTTAACTAGGGGTATCGTATTACCCAGTAACTGGGTTGTGGAGGTCAGATAGGCAGTCGCTCCATGTAAAATACTGGTATTCAGCTGCATCCGGTTAGACCCCAACATAGTTGGGAAAAGGCTAGGCAGATGATGACATATAAGTTATATTTCTATTCGTCACATAAAAATCCCTTTCCTTAATACAACAGCAACAAAAACAAACATTTGAAACAAACATCACACATTTGCATAATACCATCTATCAACCGACATTGACCGCTTACCCGAATCGGGAATGGTAATAAATACCGCGGAAGGTTCCGTACATCACAATGTACGACCGTTTTAGATCGATGGTCCAACGCAAGAGATTTTTCATTTTCGTACCGTTGACTGACGCGAAAAAAGGTTTGACAACTTTTTTTTTGTTGACAAACCCATCACGGTTTGTCAATTTTGTTTCCGAGACTTTGAAAAGGAGGATATGAAAAGTGATTTTGTTTTTTTATGTTTTTCGGTTTTTCCTATGTCGATTTCAACCAAAGAACTAGGGGTATAACGTCAATAATCGAGGTCTCGAACAGTATTTTTGGAAACGAATTTATCAGGTTTCAATTAAAGCTCTGGTTGAACTATTCTCGGACCGATTCTGTCAACTAACTTGAATGGAGGTATTTAAACTGGCGCGAATAGTTAAATCCCGCGTCCCGCGCGGGATTTGCCTCAGTTTGACTAGATCATATAGAATTTAGTGTGTTAGGCTTACCCAACAAGGTAAGTTGGATATAAAGGACTGCTCCTTACTTCAGGTCTGACATCAATATGGGTACAATACAATGCAAGAATAGCAGCCACATTGACAAACAGACTGCCAACCTCTTCATTACAAAAACCACGTTAACCCAATTCACACGTCATCTACATGGGAAGAAACTTACAGATCCCTCACACCATCAAACAAACTTCGTCACCAGCAAAAATTACCACTTAGCTCCTAGTTTCGCCAGTTCCCATGCTTGAACCATATATTAATGACAAAGTAAACCATATTATCGGGTCAAGGAGGCCATAAAAATGTGACCGTTTTGGCTCTATACGACCAAAGTGTTTGCCAACAACGTGAGGGTAAAGCCATCAATCCCTGTTAGGTCACTGGCCTGTTTTATTTAATAAGTGGAACGAAATTTAGCTTTGTATATTGTATGGCCAGGTTTTGGGGGCTGGCCAAATGTTGGCGCAAACATTTTTTGTTTGTTTTGCTGGCGGTGCGGGTGAAATGCATTGGTATATAATATGGTGAAATAGATTCGACGGGAAGTGCATTGACATTTTTGGGAACTGTGCTGTGGAAATAGAATTTTCTTTTAACGCTCAAACGTACCATTGTCTACTTAGAATTGAAAGGTATATCAAAACAATAATGACGGTAAATAGTTATCATGGCGACTTGACCACAGACCTTTTAGTACATTTGTGTCTTTATTATTTGATCTACCCGTCCCATGGTGCCTTCGGTTCTACTATGCTGCCGCCACTGCACCGCTCACAGACGACTTGGATAACCACACATATCGAGAGGTAGTCATAAACCTAGCACATTAAAAAAAAATAAGTAACTTTGAAGGAGTCTTGATACAACCGTATTTCTAAACCTATTTTTCTGGGCTACATCAGTCCTCAGATTATTATTCGTCACTACACATTTGCATACGGCTCTAAAAATGGAGGAAGCACATAAAATTTATCAACTTGCTGCCCCAGTGACTCGTAAATGTAGATTGAGGGGAGAGTGTAACTGTACTTTTATATCGTGTGCTTCTGTCATCATATTTTTTGTCTTACATCTATAACAAGGCTGTTCTTTGTCAGTGATTTTGAAGGCTATGTCCCTTTAAATTTAGTCCGTGATAAAAAGATAGAAGGCCGAGTTCTCTTTGCTACACACACCTACAAAATATAAACCAAATTATTTTATCATTTTTATTAATTTTGTCAACTTTATCAACATTACCAATTTTATCGATTTTATTATTATTAGCTTTTCAATTTTAATTTTAATCAGTTTACTTTTTATTAGTCAATTATTATTTGTACATACTCTAAATGAAAATAAAATCGCATGTAAATCCGTTTCGTAGTTAAAAAGAACAATGTAGTCACACGATTTTGTCTAATACGTACTTCCTATTTATTTTTATTTTATTTTATTTTTATGTAGGTAATATGCACATATTGGTTATTTATTTTGGTTTCGCAGTAATCACATTACAACACACACACACACACCCATGTATGTCACAACATTTTGTTTGATATTGTATGAGCTTTTCTATATTATCATATTTAATTAATTCTCTAAATTGATTATAGCGGACACACACTTCCTTATGTGTTTGTTATTCCAGCGTATGGCACTCGTGGGTTGCAGCTGAAAATCAGCGTCAGATGATACACGCTGTGTTGTCATCTGACATTATGTTGAGCTGAGGCCCTTTTGTCATTATAGTCTTTGTTTTCTGTTTTTATAGTTTTAATGTGTATTTATTTTGATCTAATGCCAATAAACGCATTTTTCTTTTCTTTTCTACAAGATACAAGTCTTCTGATTCTGCCTCGTATTTGCACGGACAATAATTAGAATAGTTCATGCCACGGTAAACTGTACAATATGTAACTGAATTAATACACATTGTGAAAGTTTTTTGTTCAGAATCGCTTACTGAATCGACTTCTGTAACTCATAGTATAGGTAATTTTGTATCCCAAAAATAATTAGAGCTACGTAAATTACAAGCACTCTTCCGCTGTACAGTCAAAACAAACCAAAATGGATGAGTACCTACTACGCTAGACCCTTATACGTGTGAGACCGTGTGTGTGCGTAGATGTGTAACGTGACCACAGTTCAGAATGTATTATGATCACAACATAATAATCTAATTGGGGCGTTTGGTGGTGTGCGTTCATTCCGGAACATGTTGTATAAGGCAGAGAAATACAACACACACACAGACTACAGGGAAATAGCCGACAGGTTTCGGTGCCTGAAAGTACAAACAATAAAGCACCTGCTTGTCATCATAATCTGCCTAGCCTTTTCCCAACTATGTAGGGGTCGGCTTCCAGTCTAACCGGCTGCAGCTGTTTACCAGTATTTTACATGAAGCGACTGCCTATTTGACCTCCACAAACCAGTTACTGGGTAATACGATACCCGTTGGTAAGACTGGTTGTCAGACTTTCGGACTACTAAGATCCATGAATGACAGCCGGGACCAAAGGCTTAACGTGCTTTCCGAGGCACGGAGGGGTCTTGGTATGTGAAGATGGTCACCCATCCACGGACCAACCGCGGCAAGCGTAGCTTAAGCTGATCGATCCGTGCGGCTGTTATTACTTAGCCACAAGCACCTGCTTGTCCATGTTAACAATTTGAATTTGATAGCGCCTTTATTTAAGGACAGTTTTCGTTTTCATCATAATCGGCCGACAATGTTCCCACTGCTGGGACACCAGCTTCTTCTCGTCGACAGCGAGTGGGATGTAATGGAGCACTTAGCCCAGTCACGGTTGGTAGATGTCACATGTCTTCGAATTATTGGTATAGGTCATGTTGGTTTCTCCACAATTTTTCTTTTTGCTTGACCGTTTCGAGAGCAGTAGTGATGAAATTATTTACACTAAGTGCCTGCCTGCGTTCGAACCCGTGACTTACAAGTCATAAATCGGGGCCGATACCACAGAGCTACCACTGCTATTTCACACACCTCACCACACCTTTTCCAGTTTACTAAGTTCAAATGTTACTGGCGTGCGTTTAGTCATACATCTAAGTATCGACGCTATTTAAGTGCCTCTAGCAACCAATGCCTCTCTAGAACTTCTTCAGAAACAAATAAGTTGTTACCGATATCGTATCGGTATCAATACATTCTATGTGGAAGTCACGTATAGTCAACCACACGGTGTGGTGGAAACACTTTGAATGACCTGGCCAAGCGTAGTACGGAGTTTATATAGAACAAGACGCCAGTTTAAACTGGTTTTGTACCTCTGACATGCGGCTTGTTCTACTCGTATGTAGGCTTATTCGATACTAAACAATTAGTAGCAGGACTTGTACGTAGCTACGGTATCAATAGCACCCAGGATACGGGAAACTTGAGAGATGTAGAATAGTTTCAAGTAAATACATAAGAATGTTGGTTACTTTACGTAAGATGTGTTAAAATTAGCTTTCTTCGGGGATTCCATTAATTTACTTTTGATCTTTTTCTATTACGAGTCGCGCCACATGATTTCACCCGCTTATGTCTCGATCCCGTGGGAATATTGGGATAAAAAGTATGCTATGTCCTAATCCAGGTCATGGTCTACCCGTGCCATATTCAAATTCCATTCAAATTCGTTCAGCCGTTTTATCGTAAAAGCGTAACAAACAAACATACAAAAAATCAAATCTTTTCTCGTTACAATGTTTAGATGAGAAAATGCTTGCTTGCTTGTAAATAAAAGTTGTATAAAATTGACAATTTAATTAGTACCTGCTTAGAAGGTGTACACTACCTTACTTACAAAATAGCACGAAAACCTGAAGACCAGTTACCTAGTAGATAATCTATAGTACAACACAATTATGCATGACAGGAAAGATTACTTATAATATGACTGCAGGTAAAATGTAAAATCAAGTGTACTAGTTAATTTCTATATTATATCATCATCGTCTGTCTTGCCTTGTCCCAACTATATATGGAGTCGACTTCTAGTCTAATCTGATGCAGCTGAATACTAGTATTTTACGCGGACAGACTGCCTATCTGACCTCCACAACCCAGTTACTGGGTAACACGATATCTCTGCGTAAGACTAGTTGATAGACTATCGGGCTTGTGACGACCCGTAACGATAAAACGATCTGGTAAAGATCCATAAATGACAGCCGGGACGACAAATTTAACGTGCTACGACCCGTGCGGCTATTACTACTTAGCCACAAGTACCCACCATATAATACGAACCAACTTCATCAATCAACCCATAATCTCCCACCAATCAATTGACAATCAATCACCAGCTCCACATTTCACCCTAACGTTGCCCATCCCGTTTCACTGGCTCATTGGTGACTCACTTTTGGACCAACGCCCACATAGCTCCATACATCCCGACGCACAATAGTCTGCCAGCACGATGTACCAGCTATAAAGCTAATGGGGGGTGAAGCACTACGTTTTCTATTTTGTTCAGTACATAAGATATATTGAAACATTCGTTACTGTTTCGAGCCAAAATACCTTTAAATTTTAATGGCTAGCCGTGATATAGGGTCGGAGTTCGATGGTTATTTATTTAGGAAGTTGAGGGTCAATTTTGGATTGAGGTTTAAATGTGTAATATAGGGGAAAAATACCGTCGCAAATCTAACGGTTATACATATTTTGGTAGTCAATACCGAAAATTGTTGGTTTTAGATAACGAGCTCTTTTATTTCATTAATTGATTAGTAATTAGGCCCAATTCTAACGAAACTAATACGTATGCAGCTACGCGATTTAATGGTTTATGGGCTGTACGCATCCTAAACTTATGAGACGTCTGTCTCACTATAAAATATTAATCAATAACATCGCAAACACTGCCATACTACTTTATGTTAGTATTTTTACCTTGTCACACTTACCTTATAGATTAATAGTTGCACTTTGCGGTTTCACCCGCGTAAGTTTCGATTCCGTGGGAATGTCGGGAGAAAAATTAGAGCTTTAAGTAACAGCTATATATCTGTCAAGTTTCATCGCAATTAATTCATTAGTTTTTGCGTTAAGAAGTAACAAACATATTATTATATTTCCCGCTGCACTGCGTGGAGCCACACCGGCTACTTTTGTTTAGATTGACATTAATAAATTCGTAATGTCTTTTGAATGGAATGACCGATTTGAATAATTCAAAAAGTAATCTACAGGTATTGAAACGGTCTTGAATACGAAATGATTTATTTGGATAAGGATTAATACAAAGGTATGGATAACATGGTCTGATTTTGGTCGGCATTTCTATCAAATTTTAAAATGAAAAAAGTAGTCATAGTGACATAACTACAATAGTTGGAAATATTTTATTGATACGTTTTTGTTCCATCATCAATAGTTTCCGCAGCGCATGCGATGAAAGACGTTTTATGGCTATTTTTTTACACCTTGGGTTACATTATTGAAGGTTTAGTAGGGACCCAAAATTTCTCTAGTAATAAATATAGCATATGTTACTCAAAGATAGAAGATAGTGTAGAATCCTAATAATGAAAAAAAAAATATGAATTCGGGTCAGTAGTTTTTGAGTTAATTCGTTACAAACATACGTTCATACAAAAATACAAATCTTTCCTCTTTATAATACTAGTGTAGATAAGTAAATTATCTGGTCTCCTATAATTGGAAGCTCACATTTGTATCTGTCCCAGTTCTATGTATCATCGTTAATACAGCCAAAAGACGTCCACTGCAGAACATAGGCCTCCCCCAAACACCGCCTCTTCAATCGGTTCTGTGCTTCCCGCATCCAGCGGATTCCTGCGGCCTTCATAAGATCATTGGTCCACCTTGTTCGATTTATACTTGCATGTGTAGCCTCTGTTGGAGATCCAATAAATAACACTCTGAAACAAATAGGAAACTTCACTCAAAAATATTTCCAGTTGATCCGAATCACTAACGAAACCCCGACCCAAAAACACGGCGGAATATAAATTCCAGTTCCTTATTCGACCCAACTTAACCTGACCCAAGTTTAATCCCGTAGCCAGTCAATCACATTCCTTTACCCAAATCAAACTTAAAACCTATCCCACGTTTCAAAGTGAACACCCAAACTCAAAGTACTTATACCCTAAAACTGATTATAACTATTATTCCAACCTTTCACGTCGAAAAAACCTTTTGGAGTCTAAAATTTTCTGTCGATAGGCCTCTATCGGAGCTCACATCCGAAGGGAGTAACTACGAATATTCTGAAGTCGATTTAACTTCGGGTCTTTTGCGAGCAATCCATGGCGCTCGTGGCCTCCGGGCGTAAATTTTCTTCGCATATCTTCAAAACAAAATGCTCAAGCTCCGGACCCCGATTGGGAAATCGGTGAGCAACTGTGCCCAGAAACTTCCTATTATTTTGAATTAAGTGAATTCGTTGGCTGCTTGGCTGATTTTTTTTCTCCCCCGAATCTTATTGCGTTATTCGCTTTTTACGCTGAACTTGTTTTCCTTTTGAAAGTTTTCCGTAGACAGTGTAGCAAACAAAGCGGTGAGTTAACCCAATTTCGGAGTTCTAATAAATCAACGCTTTGAGGCGACCTTGAATATCTAGAAAACAGAAGCGCCTTGAATACAATTAAAGCGGCAAAGGAAAATAGACTTTGACAATGAAAACAGACAAATTATTATGCCTAATTAATTTTTTCTGCAACACAAAACTTCATCACTTTAACTTAATATACTTACATGTTTATGTAAGTATAAGTTATTTGGCTCTGCCTAACCCTTTACGGATTACAGGGGTGATGTTTTTGATATGTTATTTGGATCGATTGAGAGACATATTTTTTAAATAGTTTAGTCACAATTCAATTCCACGAATTATTTATTATTATTTATATCTACTCCTCACCGTGAAATCATAAGTGAAGTGAGCTTGAAGTGAGCAGTGTCAATACTGTTAATCCCTAATGACAGCTCACTCCACGCTCCCTTCACCCAAGCTTTCAGGGTGAGATGGTTACAGAATCGCACGGCTGATATAGATAATTGTCTCCAGAGAACTATAATTACCGCTCACCCATCTGGAAACCAACCTCGCGGTCAGTTGCTTTCATCGCGCCAATCAAACACGTCTAATGCATTCCCGCTTAATAATATAATATATGCAGACCTGTAATTTACTAATAGAACAGTTAGCGCACCCGACACATGATTGATTCAAATTATATATTATATAATCAATGGTTTGATTGTAACTATTGTGTTTAATCTCATAATGCTAATCATTTGAATTGTCTGGAGTGCTTCGAAATATGCTAGACATAAGTACAGACGCCAGCACATCAAGCTACTACCATCCGTCAAATTTCCTTAATAGATTTTCAACTTTATTGCTAAAGCACAAGGTTCAAAGTTGCTGGTACGAGTATAAGGTATTATATTGGAAACATAAATAAATAGAGGTATGATGAACAGAGTGTAAAGTTTACTTATCTTGTATAGACAAGGGAGGATCCTTCGACCAGACGAGTGTCGTGTCTAGTGGGCAACTGCCCGACGATTGATGTCGAGACGTTGTATTGTATATAATACGCTAGTTGCGCGGTAAATTGTGATTGCGCGATGCAGGATTTTGCATGACGTCGGAATGATTCGTAGTTCGCATATGGCGATGTAGATACCGCCACATACATATAAACTCAACAGAAAAAACGATGTCGAAGATAAAACTTAAACAATAAAAATGACTTCTAAACTCCCTACCAAATATAAGCCATCTGCATATTTAATATTACCACCAAAACACTTGGGAGTCGCCCAGACTCAGCTAAATTCCACCGCCGCTTATATTTGACATCAATCAAGCGACATAATTTCGTCTGGACGGAGCGACCGCATAAAAATTTCAAAAACACAAAGTGACAACCAGATAAGGACGGAGACAGATCCAACTAAGATATAGCTGGCAATTTCCTTAGTAAACAGGCTAATATTAAAACAGAAACACAAGAATCTTTACACAAAGATTCGTGAGACGTTGAATAATACAGGACGGGCGGGTCCATCTATAATGGAATTACACAGGGGACGGCCGTGCTTGCCCGGCAGGATAAATGGTAGAAAAATATT
This sequence comes from Eremobia ochroleuca, assembly GCA_949629135.1. Classification (NCBI taxonomy): domain Eukaryota; kingdom Metazoa; phylum Arthropoda; class Insecta; order Lepidoptera; family Noctuidae; genus Eremobia; species Eremobia ochroleuca. The sequence continues at coordinate 16,193,472 of OX451403.1, read as the reverse complement.
TGCTGTATCCATAGTATGTACTCTGGATTTTATGTGATGTCCTGTTGATTAGGATGGAAGCTGTTATTTATGTTTGTGAGCTGATGAATGGGAAGGATTTGGAGGCTGAAGCGAGGTGTTGGATGCGAAAGCCGATAATGTGATTATAGAACGTGTGAAACAAGTAGGCGGAGGGAAGATTTAGGAGTTTATGTCACGACAATATTTTCTGCTGATGAAGGGTAATAAAGTAATAATAAAACGTTTTGGTAAGAGTTTAATTTTGTATAACAAAAAAGTTATTGCAACGAAATATAATGCTTTGGTAAACTATAGTGCCAGTCATTCTAATTTTTAATAAAATTAAATGAAATTGTTTATTCTGTAAATAGGACATCGGAATTACTTTTTCACGTCATATAAAAAAGAGGCTAGATGGAGTCGACATTTCCTATCTGACTACTCATGAGAAGAAATGACGAAAAGAATTTAGGGGTTAAAGACTGTTTTAAAGTCCAGACATAACCTTTGTCAGATCTTGTGAGGCACATAGTCCTCACATTCAAATCTTCTAACCATCTTTTTTACGTTTTATTTTCACAAGTGTTGCATTAGATGGCACAATAAACCACACTTCTTCAGATTCCATTATAGTCACAGTACTTTAATATATAATTCATAGACATTATTATTTACATTCCTACTAAAATATTCTTTGGAATCCAGGAAAAATATTCCAACTACGTCCTGTATTACTTTCCTTGCTTCCTTATCTCGTTATTCCTGTCGGGACTCCTTGGTAGCAACTGTTCGAATTCTCGAAAGCCTACATTTATTATTACCGACTGTAATTCTGCCTCTGACGTAGTTGTACCGTTGTTTTTCAATGTCTGTCTGCGTGAGGGTCGCAGTAAACATGAGTAGCTCCTAACTTATTTACGGATGCCAACTGATACGCTACTGATTGATTCGTCTTAGGATTCTGGCTCTTGGAATTTTCTTCCCAGAATTTCTAAAAATACTGACGAAAAATTCTGGATATCTATTTTATATTGTCACGTAACAAATTTGAAAGGGCTGTACTTGGAGTTACTTTGAAGGATAAAATCAGAAACCAAGTTATCTGGAAAAGAACCGGAGTTACCGATACAGCTTGCAGAGTAAGCAAGCTGAAGTGGCAGTGTGCTGGCCACGTTTGTCGAAGGACCTATGGCTGGTGGAGCAGACGAGTCCTGGAGTGGAGACCGCGTATCGGCAAAGGTAGTGTGGGTCGCCCCCCAGCTAGATAGACCAATGACCTCAAAAAGTTGGCTGGGACAGACTGGATGCAGAAGGCGGAGGACAGGGTGTTGTGGCGTAGCATGGGAGAGGCCTATGTCCAACAGTCGACTGCGATAAGCTGAGTGGATTGGTTGTTTTTTTTTTTATTATTTAGTTCAAGATTGACTATGGGAATAATTCCTGGCTCATAATGTCCATCGTGTGTTAATGAAAAAATAACCTCGTGGTTTTTTATCGTCAATCTTTATGAAACTTTATCATCAACAACTGAACTAATAGCACTCAAGTGTCACGTTGTGTTCCTCTATGTAATTATTTTATGTGTGTTCATTGGTCATAAAAGGTATGTTATTTCCTGCAAACCAACAAATGATTGAATTGATGATTTGATACAACACTAACTAAATCATTAACAAATCCCGTCTCAAATCTCACCAAACCACCCCTAAACGTCCTATTAAAATTAAAAGCCAGTAAATCTCACAAACTCACACACGCAATAATAACACGTCTGGTGTAATCCGGAAAATCCTTTGCCTCATCTAGACGAAACCAGCATTACTCACAGTCAGCTTTTCATATCTCTGGAGTGACATGCCGGGACATGGGGAGATTTCCCTCAGGATACCACAAGGTCATTTATGGTAGTTTTGGGTAAGATTGTGATCAGGTAGGGTTTGTGACGTTCTGATGCGGATTGTGGTGGACTCAGCATTGAGAACATTGAATAGAATATTGTAGACGAATCTTGAGTCCAAATAAAAACAATTTTTTTTTGGTAAAAAATATGTTGTTCCTATACTCTGACTTGGTTGAACACAGCTGTCATTTTGGCCTAGCAAATCAAATAACAGCGTGCAAGTGTTTCATCTCTTTTATGTTTAACACATTGCGGGACAAATCGCCTCTCGACGTTATCTCGGTATAATAATATCATTACGTGATAGTACGGCTAAGGGCGGTGAACTTTATTTCATGTCATTTGGCAAACCGTCGATAGCCGTTGCTTGCCCATAAAATTCTTAGGAAGCACATGATCTAGTGTCACATCACGCGACTTCATTCGTTCGTAGGTGTCACGGCAAACTCTTTTCATAGACGGTATGAAAAAATGTACGGGATTTTGAAGTGTCATATCATGACATTTGCAAAATAGTCAAGTGTCCCGTAATGTGATAACCACAACGCTTATTGACAGACTTACACGATTTAGACTCTTGTCATACATCATGTCTACCAATGGGGTTACTAAACTTTTGAAAAAACATATCACAGCCTAGCTATTACATATAGAGAATCCAACAGACAATTCTATATACCAAAACATTACATCCAGCTTAAATCCTCCTTTACAATTCCTACCAAAGGATTTCCTCTTGCCTCCGTAAACACAAACACGAGCAAATAGCAAATTTTTAACCAACCGATCACCAATCACCAAACACGGCCAGCGTCCAAGCAGCACCAAGACCAATTGTTTGCTGTACATGTTCAAACGAAGTGTTTGCGAACCAATGTTTGTAGTAGGTACGTGCGCCCGTTTTATATTCCACCCGCAACTGTTACACGAACGAGATACTTAAAGCTATCTTAGTCTTGGACACGCTTTGTTTCAAGTTGTGATCATCTTGAATTGTTGCCGAGATTTTTAAATGTGGAATATGGATTTGAAATTGTTGCTGGCCGTTGTGGCTTTTCTATTCGCCTTCTTTTGTTTTTGGCCTTCTTTCTCTGTTTTGAGCTTTACATGTACGTACGTACTTGTTCAATACTCGTCTCATTCATTTAACTTTTCCTTTACTTTGAAATATTTTTATTTTTTTCGCATCATTAGAATAGAATAACAAAGAATATTCTTTATTATGTACACCATATGAATTACAGATACAAATGTAGATATTTTAGAAACGAAGGTCTTATGGCTAAGAGCAATCTTTTAAAGACAGCCTTTGGATGGATTAAAAAAGAGGAAGGAGAGAGAATACTGTTAGTATTCTGTGGTGTACCATTTACACAATACAATAAATATAGACATAAAGCATTTACTCATTGGCTTTTTTAACGGATTCATGAACTGCATTGTCAAACTATAACCACAAACCAGAACTGAAGATACTCACACCGACATTTTGAATTGAGAATTAAAGGTTGAGAAAATCGCCAAACTCTATGTTCGTTATTAATTCTTTTTACAAAAACCGTAAGAAAATTTGAATTTCGCGGGCTAAATTGAAGTAGTTATTTTAAGTAATGCCAAAGTGGTGCTTGACAAGTTGTCAAAAACAAAATATCAATCCAGATACCGAGCGCCATTCTAAAGTCCTTTGTACACAGCACGGTTTCATTACGGTACGGCTTATAAACCGTGCCGTAGAAAAAACGTGTCCGTATACTCTAGAAGCTTCCATAATGATCCATACAACACTGACGATCGTGCCTACACACGGCGAATAAACGAGTTTTTAAGGCAAGAAAAACGTATGTGTGCAAAGGGCCTTACAACGACCTTATTTATGAGAACATCTGTCTTATTTGTTTTTAGATTTACTGGAATAATATCTCAACATGACACCAATATTTCTAGACTACAATAAAAAGTATTTGTAGATATAGCCGTTTTTGGATGAAATCTTTCAAGTTTGTTGTCTATTCAAGAATCGTATTGATTATTGAGGTCATCCGTTTGAATCGTCAATAGAGTTTTGTCTTGATAAAGAAAACAATATAGTTAAGAAAAAGCAAACGCAAAAATAGGAAATCTAAGGCACGTTGTGCACAGATGTTTTTCTCGCCGTGAAAAACTACGGTTGATTCGCCGTGTGTCGGTCACAGTCGTTGGTTTTGTATAATCGTAATAGAAGCTTAAAGAAACCGTGCAACGGGCCTAATTCTATGTGTGAGAATAAAAGAACATTGCCATTCCTTATTACAAAAAAAAAAAAAACTTAATACGCAGTAGTACTCTCATAATTAGTTGGCATCAAACAAAACAAGACAGACATACATTTTTAATTGGAATGCCAGCATTCAATTAGATTTTTCACCTTTTTTGAAAAATAGAAACGCGAATCGAACAGCAAATAAAATTTAAAAACATTTTTACGTTCTTAAATAGAGTAAAATCTATTTTGACGACTGCAAAGCCCACTTTCGTCAAAAGCCCTCCAGAGAAAAACAGCGCTGTTGCGAACTAAAGCACCCTCAAATTCGCCTATAGATTGGACACAATGCAACTCAACAACTTTTGGGTGAAACTGAATAAATAGATAAAGCCGCTTTTTAATTATTCAAATGATGTCCCACTACCGTCCTCGAATCCCAACTTTGGATTATAAACGGCGAAGCAAATTGGACTTTATAATACCATTGTCAAAGTTCAATTTGGGTTAGCAACGCTTATGAATAGAAGTGGCGCCATTTCCTTTTGCGATATCGGTACTTTATTAAGCTTTTTGCCAGTTTGTGCTTGCAGTTTGGGAGTAATATCGTTTTTGAGCAATTTGGTACGACGACAAAAAGATTGGATTAGGTGTGTTGATTACTTCATTTACATAGTGTCGTTAGTAAAACAGGCGAGGTACGAGGAGGTACTACAGGATTTTAGAGAAGCAGTGCGATTCTGTGACCATCTCACCGTGGAAACTTAGGTGAAGTGAGCGTGGAGTGAGCTGTCAGTGATATCCCACTTGATACTAGGGATTGACCAAGCATACATTTACAATCATAATCGTGATTTTAATCATATTTTTATGCTAATTCTATTAAACATTTCATATAATTTCAAAGCTAGTATTCTAATTGTCATAACATTACTATTTTGTGGGGTTTTAATCCAAGAAAAAAAAAGAAAAAACCACAAAATTGATATTCTGACTAAGTTTCTGTTTTGCTATTTTATTTTAAAACCTTACAAAATAGTAATGTTTTATTTGATTTATATTTAATTTAAACAACTAAAATACTAGTTTCAAAATTGAATTAGCATAAAAAAATGTTATTCAAATCTCGATTATGATTGAAAATGTTTGCTTAGTCAATCCCTAGCATCAGTGGGTTGACACTGACAGCTCACTCCTCGCAGGTTTTCACGGTGAGATTTTTACAGAATCGACATGCTGTTTTGGAAAGTGTTACTATCGCTTTTAGAATATACCTTCTTAACAGGGAGCAACTCGAGAGGTTGGCGTAATTTTAGGGTTCAGTTAGATGTTATCTTTGGCCATTACTCCATTAATTTGGAATGAATGGAACTTTAGATAGTATTAAATTCAGAGCGGATATCGATCTATATTAGTTATGCCATTCGAGTACGACAGGCCCGTAAAATCTTTGACATAAAATTGAAATATTAAATTTTCAGGTTGGTATTCAAACCGAACAAAGTTTAGCGTATATTTTTCTTGTATTTACTCCATGCATCAGAAAAATAAAATACTCGTTAGATACAAGAATTTAGATAAAATAAAAATCAAAAATCAAAATCAAAAGTCATTTATTCAAACTAGGCTGAGAATCAGCACTTTTCGAACGTCAAAATTACAAAAGACAGTCCCCCAAAACGCCCACCCTTCACCACTTCCTAGTGCTTTCGCTGGGGAGAAGAAGTGGCGCAACAAACTCCCCAGCAGCACAGCTGTCTGTTCAGTTAGAAAATACTTGACTGAATACAATACAAGGTATGCAAAGCAATTAACATTACAAGACACAGAACGCTAAATTAAATTATTTGCCATATGTCAGCTAGCAACGCCAATATACCAAGAAATACAATAAAAAACTATACGTACTCAAGCAAAAATTAATAAATGGAAATTAAATAAAAGCCTCCAGGTATAAAGGGCGTGACCGCTAACATATTTATGCAATGCTGGGTTCTGTTTACATAGCTGTCATTTACATATTGACGAGTTATGCGAACATAAATGTAGGGAACAGCTGATTTTTTTTTCGCGATTTCCAGTTTGGTCCCATAGTAAAAGTTGTTCATAATGATGAGTACAATGACCCCTTAAGAGGTGCTTTATTTAAGTTACAACTTGTATAATTATACTGGCTGACTTTTTTGCCGTCTGCACAAAAACGGGCTATAAGCGGTGATCGGATGGTAGAGGTGATTTGTGTGCCATAAGCTTCTTTCTACTCCGTTCACCTTTTATACTATTTTTGTCCAAACGGTAAAAAAGTCAGCCAGTATTGACGTCCTTATCGATTTCAAAAACACGACCTTTTAAAAATGATTATTTCCTAACATGACTCGTCTAAACGAATTTTATTTTAAATACCCGAATAATGCCTCAGGCATTAAGTCCGAATTTGTACAGTACTTTTTTTACTTGTGCATAAAGTTTTAATAAATAAATAATGGAATAGAGTTGGCCGCCAAAGTTAAGAGGTTAGGAGGTTTAAGAGGGCTGGGCGTTACTTACAAGGAAGGTATCCCGACTTGTCACCGCCGATTTTTTTGTGGCTGATATATGTTATTCTCCATCAAATTTTAAGAGACACGTATTTTTTTTTTGCCAACGCTCCTTTTTTGTGGGTGAAATAGCCCCCTAAACATTACCACCTTTCGGGGCAGTTTGAGGGTTTTACATACTTCTAGTTAATATTTTTCCAAAAGACCAAATGGATATATTAATATCCATTTGGTCTTTTCGAAAAATATTGACACTATTGGCTACTCACTCCACGCTCACTTCACCCAAGTTATCTCGGTGAGATGGTTACAGAATCGCACGGCAGTAAGGTAATTGCGTAACACACTAACACAAGCAATGACTTACATTCTGACAGTTCAGCACACACAATAATAGATGATTTACATTTGACACTATATTTAAAACTGTTTGAAATTATATACAACGTGTAACGTTAAATGCGCAAAATCTCAGACACCCCAACTGATTTTTAATTCAAATGACCTATTTCAGAGAGAAAATAAGTCATTAAAAAAATTGTAAAGGTTTTATGTGCTGTTTTAGTTTTACTGGCCATTCTGATCGTTTCTTGCGTCTGCGACGACGCTTTATCGAGGGAGGAGTCGTCACCGGGCCGCTGCGCCGCGCTGACATTGGCTTGCTTGACCTATTAACAAATAAACACCGCAACGTTTTTAATGAAGATTTTTTGAAAAATGTGACCTATATTAAAAAGTGGTTCAATTAATTCTGCTCATTATTCTGATCAAACTATTTTCAGGTTTTGCGCATTTAACGTTACACGTTGTATTTCAGCCGGTCGATTCTGGAAAAATCTCACCGTGATAACTAAGGTGAACTGTGAGCTGTGAGTCATGCTAATTCTAGGGATTGACACTATTGGCGACTCACTCCACGCTGACTTCACCCAAGTTATCACGGTGAGATGGTTACAGAATCGCACGGCAGTAGGGTAATTGCGTAACACACTAACACTAGCAATGACTTACATTCTGACAGTTCAACTCAGAATAATAAATGATTTACATTTGACACTATATTTAAAACTGTTTGACATAATGTATATTTGAAAGTGCTTGACATTATTTTTAAATCTGTTTAGCACTATACCTGAATTTCACTTAGAATGTTAATTAATAATTCATAGTTCTGCATTTGTATGTAAATTGCACGTGTATGTATTCAACACAACGTAAATTGTTTTTATGAATAAATCAACAACAACAACGCATTCACTGCATTATTTACGTTGTTGAGCAGACAAATATTTTGAACATAAATGAAGCAATGGATTAGCAATATTTGTGTTTGATAGTGTGTTACCCGATTTGGGTGCAAGAAACACATAATGTCCGCCCAGACATAACGAATCGCTTCATAACAATCACCAACTAACTACGTCCTTTCAAAATAACATCAACACGAACGATGTCTAATGGCCCTTTCCCACGGCAAGATCCAGTTTTTTGCAGGTACGGTTTTTTGCAGGATTACGTTTAGTAGTGTACGTGTTTAAATATACTAATTCACACAAGCAACCCGTTTTCCGGATACTGCAAACAGGATGCTTGTGTGAATATGTATATTTAATCACATACACCACTAAACGGGATGCTGCAAAAAAACAGTACCTGCAAAAAATGGGATCTTGCCGTGGGAAATGGCCCTTAATATCAACGCCAAATTAGAACAGCTTAACTCGATTTCCCGTACGTCTGAACTGAATACTCTGAATGGTCGAATTTTGGGTATTTTCAGGGATGCCGACGTCACAGCTTCGAAATAGGATTTAGTCGAACACGTTCGCACTGGAAAGGTTCCCAAACAAGATTATTGGATTCAAGTGAACTGACTCCATGACTATTACGAGTGATTATTTTGTGTTTGACTTTTGATATTTTATGGAATTAGAGGGAGTTCTATCTTACCTGTCTTACCTAGGGGTATCGTATTACCCAGTAACTGGGTTGTGGATGTCAGATAGGCAGTCGCTCCATGTAAAATACTGGTATTCAGCTGCATCCGGTTAGACTGGAAGCCGACCCCAGCATAGTTGGGGAAAGGCTAGGCAGATGATGATGATGAGAGGGAGTATATATAACTATCTGTTCTAAAGCCCGAGTGGATTTGAACATAGAACAATGAACAATGTTTGGTTCGAGTAGTATTTGTGTGAACACGGCGGCACATCGGATCATCATCATCATCATGATTTCAGCCAAAAGACGTCCACTGTTGGACATACCCCACCCCAAGCACCTCCACTTCGACCAGCTATGTGCTTCTCGCATCCAGCGGATTCCTGCGGCCTTCACAAGGTCATCGGTCCAACTTGTGGCTACCCTTCCAATACTACGTCTTTCGGTACGCGGTTTCCATTCCAGAACCTTTCGGTCCTGTCGGCCATCGGTTCTCCGAGCAATGCCTACTGTGCCTGATTCGAATCATGTGTGCTTGTAAATAATTGTCCGGTTGTACTTGGCTCCTTCATAGCTTAGATTCAACCACTAGCCTGGTGATCGTTATTCTGCTGTCCTGTCCTTGGAGTCCCGCACAGTGTTGGCTGCGGAACTACGTGATCACCTTCGCCTGTGTCTAGGAAACTACGATCGAATACCATTTTTACTTGTTAACACTAAAGCTCCTGACCTTTTTTACTCAGGACAACTTAGCTAATGTATTTTATATATATATATAATTTTTTTTAATCTGTTCTAACGAGCCTAAAACCCGATTGCAATCAGGTTAAAATTCGCGATATTCGTTTTTTTTTTTAATTGATCTTAAAAAAATATCCTAAATATGATCTCTAATTCCTTTTCCAATATGTTTTTACCAACAATAATTGTCAAGTAACAAACCTCCGTTTTTTATATTTAAATGTCTTTTAAACATTTTATGTCGTAATTGATTTACAAAAATTATACGATTTACCTTCAATGTGGTGATTCTGTTTTATTTTCGCTACAATACGTATCTAAGTATATATATTTTTTTTCATTTCTGAATTGTTTTTATTTTTTTTAGTACGGACGCTTTTAACATGCACGTCTTTCTACGTCTTTCTCACACGTATAATTTCAACACGAATGATGTAACCAATATTTTGTAAGAATTTTATGATTTAAAAGTGTCCATGGAGTTTCTTGCCCGTTCTTCTCGATAGGTACCTACTACGCTTTAGTGACCAAACCCTTGACCATTCAAAAGTGCCCGCAGTTAGTTTATTTGAAACAGATGCTTTGAGTCTGAGTTTATGAGTTTGTCCGAAAAAATTGAGGGCACGCTCCTGGATTATTGCAGATAGCCGCTTGGTGATGATGAATTGCGAAATACTCTGGTGGAAAGACTGAATAGCAAAAAAAAAAAATTGTATCCTTTATTTTCAATGCTCCTCGAAATAACAAAACGATTTTCAACATAAAAAACTTTATTACACCCCCAAATCTAAAACCCAATATTAACTCCACACCCCAGATTTTTAGCTAACAAATCGAACAACCACATCATTCGCTATTCTAAATATAGCCGAAACCGTCTCGTACCGCACGCAGAGCCGACACGAATCGACATTCGGAAATTAATAGCGTTTCCGCGACGCAACGCTTCGAGAACCGATTTCCATTGCAACCATATCCAATAGCGAAGATATTCAATAATGGTGGCTTATAGACGTTTAGTTGCTGCATGCATGTTTCATGATCTCAGATGGAAACGGCGGAATTTCTGTGGTAAGTATACTGACTTGTTATTTGGAAGTGGATTTATGGCTGTATGTTTTGGATTTCTTTGTCGATTTATGGTTGCTGCACACGATGCTTTTACATAGGATAAATCCAGGTAAATTGGTTGCAGATATTGTGTAAACTACTACGTAAAAATTGCTTAGATTTTCGTACTGTGTCGTATTATGTAACTCACGTATGACACTTAACATGCGGAGAAATTAGGTCTGGATGTGATTAGACACTCATCCACGAATATGACACGTAGTTTATGCCTTGGTTAGGTATACCACTTAGTGAGCAGTAGTGGCTCAGTGGTAACGGCCGTGACTTAGGAGTTGAGGGTCGTAGATTTGAACCCAGACAGGCGTAAATTATTTCATCACCACTGCTCTCAAAATGGCGAAGGAAAACATCGTGAGGAAACCGACATGTCCTAGAACCAGAAATTCAAAGACATGTGACATATACCAACCTGCACAGGGCCCACGTGGTAGATTACATTCTATTCCCATCTCACCGAAACGCGGCCTGTGTCCCAGCAGTGGGAACATTATATGTGTCCCAGCAGTGGGAACATTATCTGTGTCCCAGTACTGGGAACATTATCTGTGTCCCAGCAGTGGGAACATTATCTGTGTCCCAGCAGTGGGAACATTATATGTGTCCCAGCAGTAGCAACATTATCGGTGTCCCAGCAGTGGGAACATTATCTGTGTCCCAGCACTGGGAACATTATCTGTGTCCCAGCAGTGGGAACATTATCTGTGTCCCAGCAGTGGGAACGTTATCTGTGCCCCAGCAGTGGGAACATTATAGGCTAATTATGTATACCAGACGACACGGTTGGCGCAGCGGTTAAGCGATTGACTGCTGCGCTGCGTGTTGCGGGTTCGATTCCCGCACGGAACAAATACTTGTATGACCTACAAGTAGTTGTTCTGGGTCTGGCTGTTTGTGTATGTGAGTTTAAATGTTTGTAAACGCACCCACAATAAAGGAGAAATTCCTAGTGTGGGGCAATTAAAAATAATAAAAAATACCACTTATCTCTCATTAATTTTGACTTTCTACTTAGTGATTCAGTGGAACAGTTTTGCAATGCATTTCACAGAATCCAATTCACTTTACCGTCGCAGATTAATTAGACGCTCCTTAACAAACAATTTTTAAAACAAGCAGCGAGCTCTTACATATTTTATTCAGACTTAAAGAACATTTTAAATCACTTTAAAGAACAAGGACTTGTTAGAGAACTACGAATAAACTGTGTCCGGACTAACAGAAATACAGTACGCTTTTCTCGGTACATTGTCTCATTGCATCCGGACAGGGGTAAGAACGTCCGGACGTACGGATGTCCGGGTAGTGAAGACGTCACTTATACCCACGGTTACATCGGCCGATTTATTCTTTGAACTTCTTGCGATGTATTCGAGCATTTTTCAGTGGTTGATGCTCTTTTGTTTTTCTTTGTAGGGTAAAACCAGGAGAGATGGACCAGCGGGTCAGACGGACCATCGTAATTTCTACCAAAGTATTAAATTGATTTAAGCTCACAACACTTACGAGCACTTATCAACCTGTTAGCTTCGTGTAGAAATCGAGACTGTTAGATTTTTGTTTGTAAAATTAATAAAATACGAATTAAAAGGTTTCGGAAGTGTGATTTTTTTAATGTAGGTTTTTTAAACACGAAGGTATGTATAAGATATTGTGTTTGTAGATTATGAATTGATGTTTCTGTATTAGTATGTTCATGAAACGATAAAATAACCTCAAAACTTTTGTTTATTTATTGTGCTTTTAATATGAGAAAGTAGTCCGTCTCTCAACTCAATTTAGGAGAGATGGACCATGCTATGTATGGGCGAGATGGAGTCTGCGTGATAGTCCTGAATTGACAGAATGGGATGACAACGAATGTGCAGGCCGTGGTGAAAACTATGAGGATACCCTGAGTCAAGATTAATGGCTGCTGTGCATCATTTGTGAACGCTGATCACATGAAGGCTGCACCAATTATCCCAATATGTGCGACCGATGCGGAAATACCGTGACAAATTGCAATGAAGACTTTCCTTTAATTTAATTGTTTATCTTAATTGTTACTTTCATTTTGAATGTTTATTTTTTGTTTAAGAAGTGTTAATGATTTTATTTTTGTTAGGACCATCTGTCCTTACTTGGTGGTCCGACTCACCCGTATAGTATGGGAGAGATGGACCGAGGGTACTTTTTTTAAGATTTCAATTATTTCCGTAAAGAAGTTCTGATCGTGCCATATTAAAATAAAAAAATATTGAGTATTGATAGTTAGTTAGAACAACACTAAATTGGTATTAGTTACTAAGCAATAAAAAAAGATATTAAAGTTGGAAAAAATGTGGTCCATCTCTCCTGGTTTTACCCTATTTATTATGACAAATTATAAATATAGTCGCTTATAATAATAATAATAAAAGCAGTGAACGAGCTTTAAATTAAATTATCTTTTGACTATAACACTATGCTCATAACTAGGGCCTTGATAAAGTACTTCTAATATTTTTGGCACTGATTTTGACATTAAACTTCATATTAATTTGACATTATATTTATCTGTTGACATATTTTATATGAATTGACTCTCGAACAAAATATTTCACATCAATAATAGTTAGGCTTTTTTTATGTATTGTGTCTGCATGTGCTAATTTTATTTAATACTAGCAGCGCCCCGCGGTTTTACCCGCGTAAGTTTTGATCCCGTAGGGATATCTGGATAAAAAGTATTCCATGTATTAATCCTGGTTGTAAACTATTTGAGTCCCAAATTTTATCAAAATCCGTTTAGTAGTTTTTGCTTGGTTGAGTAACAATCATCCAAACATCGTCACAAACTTTCACATTTATAATATTACGTAGGATGTTCAACACAATGTAAGTTTTTTATGAATAAATGATAGATGATAAATGATAAATGATTTATTTTCTGTAAGTAGGTTTGTACAAACACTTTTACATGTCAATCATATTTTTTTTAAACTAGATGAGGTCGGCGTTTCCTATAGAAGAAAGGCCGAAACAAACTCAGAGGTCACAGTCTCTTTTAAAGTCCAGACATAATCTTGGTCAGATCATGTGAAGACCATGTAGATTGGTGTCTGAAATGGTCTTTTAAATAAATGAAACGAAAAATGAAATGAAATATGATGGAGTCAAGAACCCGTTTTTTTCCGTTAAGCGTTACGTTTCCGTAACATAATCTTAGACCATAACTTCTTTCTTCAAACTGGACAAAAAATATATTTCACATTCCGAAATAAAAACTCTTTTCATTAACTTAATAGATATAGATCTCTGAGTCTATGAAAACGTCTTCCGCTCCCTTTGATTCAGCTGAACAGCTAAAAATATTAATGGCAGTTTGAATCATATTCAAATTCTCACGAATTCACGATTGACGAAATCCACGCAGATGCGAAACAAAAACAGAGATAAATCTGCCTTTAGAAATACGTTGGTCGGGCCTAAAAATACAAGGCTAAAAACGTAAGGAAATTGGAGCTCTTCACTATGTTTTTATTGGAAAAAGAAGTTTGGCGATTACTTTGATTTATTTTTAGGCGCGCTAGTATGTTTAGGACAAAACCCTGACAACCAGTCTTACCAAAGCGATATCTTATTACCCAGTCACTGGGTTGTGGATAGGGGGACGGTCCATGTAAATTACTGGTACTCGGTTACATCTGGATAAACTAGAAGCCAACCCCAACATAGTTGGTAAAAAGCTACGAAGATTGATTGGATTATGTCTAGGCTAGTTTCAAAGCTTTATTATTGCGGTATAAGGAAACAAATTGACTTTGATGTTCTTTTGAGTCTTTTGCTGTCGCAAATGCGATATGTGGAAAATAGATTTCATTTGTATATCGAAGAGAGAGCAAAAAAGCGCTATGTAATTTACAATGACACCTACATATATTTAAAGAGAGATTGAATGGAGCAAATAGAGGTATCATTATAAAGGCAATGTACAGACGCCAGCACATCAAGCTACTACAATCTGTCAAATTTCTTTAATAGATTTTCAACTTTATCGCTGAAGCATAAGGTTCAAAGTTGATTGGGAAAATTTGACAGTTTCGGGTAGTTTGATGTGCTGGCGTCTGTACATCGCATGAGTCTAAAGTCACGACTTTCTAAATACAACCACTCGACTTTTGGTCAGCATCCAGTTTCACAACATGGTGGATAGCAGCTTACAAAACTGTGTATATCGATTGATTGAAAATGAAAATGAAATTCCTATTTTATGCCACGTAAACATGGGCTCTTCTTTCACGTCAAGCAAAGCGCACGGTTTCAATTGGTCGCTTCCTATGTCTATAAGCTTCACGGTTTCTTTTTTTTTTATAATTTGATAACATTTTACAATATTTTAATATTTAACATTTAATAGGTATGAGAGGATAATGCATGATTTGCAAGGCTAAGACGTGACTCATAGTTCGAATAATTCTGATTCAAAATACAGTATTACTTACAGAAAATAAATCATTTATCATTTAGTGGCCTCCAAAAGCACATTATGATTTAAAATTCTAGTGATCCAAATATTTGAACTGCTATAACGTTTTTATTAACTAATTCAACTACTTTCACTTATCACAAAAAAAAAAAAATCAAGTAATTCCTTAGGACTCTTTTTAAGTCAGAATGTGGCAATCACAGCTGAAGTGGAAAAATGTCAACTAAGTTTTAGAGATCACTGTACCAATCCTAGTTCAAAAACACTGCATCTAATAAGGGGATAGTAAAAAGGAAAGGTCTGGCTGGAAATAAACTTTTTATACAGCCACGAACAAAATATAAAGAATAAAAAACCAAAGCACCGTACCATTCACTTATTTTATATTTCTCAAAGCTGGATTCTTTTTTAAGACCTCCTCACAGAAACTCCAAAGGACTTGTATGTTTCTTGACATCAGCTGCTTGTGCTAGTTGCAAGTCTTTTGCTCAGTTGAGCACAAAAAGCACTCATGTCCACTCTGGCGATGTGAGGGAGTGCTGCCAACGATTCTTACTCACGGAAATGTATTATACGATGTTTCCGCTTCACGATTTTGGGAGCTGTTTTAGACAGACATACAATCATTGTTTCATGCAGGGATTACAAGTTTCTACTAGAAAAAAACAGATTGTTAGATGAATGAAAAAAGAAAAAAAAAAGAATTTCTTAGAATAACTTGGATTTTTTTTAATGAAGAAACCATTTTTCACCGATTTCAAAAAGCGGCGGTTTCCTCGCCATTTTAAATATAATTATTTTTATTTAAAATCATTACTCTTAAAATGAAATAAAATGTATGTATGTGCACTTATTCATTGCACTTTTATGTGCAGTAAAAGGTCGTACAAAATTGTAGTTTAACGTCAATTGACAATTTAACAATCTATAGACTTACCCCCTTACTAATAAATGTTGTATAGCGTCTGTATACTTACACAATGCTTTGTCTTCTTCTTTCGAAAGTCAAATTACTGTCGACTGAAAGAGAGAAATCGGTGTGATAAATGATAAATATTAATAAAGTTTAATTTAAAGGTAACAACATTTTGTAATAATCTCAATAATAAAATAGGTTAAACGAGACAAAAAAAAAATCAAATTATAAAACTAACTAAACTCATTCAATTATGATTACTTTACATTGGTGTATTCAATTGGTGTATGTGGGTATGTACACAAACAGTTTAGCGTTTGCTATTCGTACCCATCAGACCGACTCATTAATTTACGCACACAGTGAGAATAACCCGTGTGTGTGGGATGTAAACCGAATAGGTTTGCTTTGTGTACATACATAATCAGCTCTCTGTGAGAGGGAACGGGCCGTAATCCACCACGCGGTCTCAGTGTGGTTTGGTAGGTTTTCACCGTTTTTAAAGCAATAGTAATGAAAAAAATTACAAAACATTATGCGCCTTCCTTGGTTCGAGCCCACGACTTACAACTAGTAAGTAACTACTGCGCAATCATCAAAATCATTATCTTGCCCTTATCACAAATTAATTACGGTTGGCGTAACATGTTTTCTTGTTCCATACTTCTATTAAAGTTCGGTCATCGATAGAATGCGTTCCTGACACCTGTCAGTGCGACAATTCTAGTAACTAATAAAGATCAAATTCGCAAAACACACATTCGTTTATATGGAAGTGACGGGTGTCAAGAACACATTCATTCGACCATAAACTTAGTATGTACTAGCTCTTGACGACAAGAATGTTGTCGTTGCTTCTGTGCCAGCAATGCCCACAAAATAAATTGTATTAATAACATCTCTTTCGTTGTCCACAGTGCCGATGACGCAAGTGGTAGCCGTGGCCGGCGAGCCAGTGTACCTGCCGTGCGACATCGCGACACAGGATGAAGATGATGCCGTCTTACTTGTGCTGTGGTACAGGGAAGATCTTGGCACGCCCATCTACAGGTAAGGATAAATATTAATGACTAGCTGCACCCCGTGGTTTCACCCCCATAAGTCTCGATTCCGTGGGAATATTGGGATAAAACATATACTATGTCCTAATCCACCCGTGCGATTCTGTAACCATCTCACCGTGAAAACTTGGGTGAAGTGAGCGTGGAGTGAGTCGTCAATAGTGTGAATCCCTAGCATCAGCATGACTCACAAAATCAAAATCAAAATTCATTTATTCAAACTAGGCTGAGAATCAGCACTTTTCGAATGTCAAAATTACAAAAGACAGTCCCCCAAAACGCCCGCCCTTCACCACTTCCTAGTGCTTTCGCTGGGAAGAAGAAGTGGCGCAACAAACTCCCCAGCAGCACAGCTGTCTGTTCAGTTAGAAAATACTTGACTGAATACAATACAGCTCACTCTAAGCTCACTTCACCTTAGTTATCACGGTTTTTCCAGAATCGACCGGCTGCTCATGGTCTTTTAAGTAAATTTTGATAATAATAATAATAATAATAATCTTTATTTATCCATAACATACATAATTTGAATACAGTTTGATAAATGGTTTAAAATTATATTTTTATAGTTGAAGTTGTAAGTTCTGTACAATAATAATACCTACTTTACCTCTTAAGCTAGGTTGCACCTGTATTTTAAGAGGTAGTTTGCGGTCAGGGCTTACAATCATCAACAAAAACTTGTCACAAGTGGACTGTGTCATTACTGTATGGTAAACAAAGAGTAAGATTGTATGTATTAGTGTGTCGTGTGTTTGTGTGTGTGTGTGGTGTGTGTATAAGTGTGTGTGTGTGTGGCTATATTACACAAGACAGGTAAGTAAGTAGATGTTCAAAAGTGCCTTTTATAAGCCTATTTGAAATAGATGATTTGACTTTTGACATGTTTTTATACATTATGTTTGAAGCCTGCTGCTTTTCAAAATTATTAATAAATAGTTTTAAAATGTATTTAAACTAAAGGCGTAGACATCAGAAATGTCTTATTGCTTTGTTTTTAGCATAGCCTTCCAGGCTCTTCCATAGCTTAAGGTCGTTTTTTTTCCTTCGTGTCCCTCTTACAGTAGCTTTTACGAGTAAGTCGTCTTCCCATCTTTGAAAATGGTATTTCTCTTTTCCGTTTTCCTTCTTTGGGATACCATTCTGTTACGTCTTTGGCCTATCTTCTGTTTTTAATCCTAGTGCTATTATCTGGCCAAACATCCAGACCCCTACGGCTACTATGTATATGACATAGGAAAACCATCTTGACCCCAACACGGCCTAATCCGAAATGACAGACGAATGGATCTTTTCAGTTCAAGAAAAGATGTGTGTCTGTGATACTATCAATCCTGTTTTTAACCGACTTCAAAAAGGAGGAGGTTATCAATTCGGATGTTTATGTACCTAAGTATATATTTTTTTAATGTATGTTCGGGCATAACAAAAACGAAAATGCGGAACCAACGACACCGACTTCCAAAATTAAAGTTATTTTTCACTTTGTTTTTTTTTTATAAAAAGGTTTCTTACTTATTTTGCAACAAGGGTGCAAATTAAAATGAGTGTTCTAAAGATGATCCCTCACTTAGAGCATTCGCCTGTAATGTGACGTTACAGAGTCGAGCATTACATCAGTAAGGGTGGAGAACCGAGGATTATAGTGCACAACTTGATGATACGATGTGTAATATTTTGATATTGAATCATTTAAATAAAATCGATAATGTTACATTACAGGCGAATGCTCGTCAGTCAGGCGATTATTTTACAATACTGCCTGTATTGTAAAATAATGCTCAAATTGGAATCTGAAATGTTACATTACAGGCGAACGCTCCATGTAAGGGAGACCTTTATGAGAACCACGAAGTACGCGCGTTCTAGTAATAAATGATCCCAAATAACAAACTTTGCTCTATTACAAACCAATCTCTATGTACGCCATAATATTTTAACAAAATCTTACTTTGGAACAATTTGCCGAATATATAAATTTTAATACTAATTTTGTGTGAGCCGAGTGAAGAGGGCCTACAGTTGCCAAAGTTTATCTTAAAGTCGGTTCAAAGTAATTTCAATAACCATTTTAATTTTGCAAACACTCGTTTTGCTTAAACTTTTGCAATCGCCGTCACCGATAGACTATATTTTTAATAATTCCTTTGGAAATTTGAATATCCTGGTATAGTCTTTTAGGGCGACTTTCACCAATGAATCTACCTAAACGTGAACAACACATCTAAGCCGCATTCAAGAGCTGTCAGTGTCAATATTCCACAACATTGATAATACTTTGAGCTTTCAAAAGCGGTTTAGAGGTTTACCGAAACTTACCGAAGCAAAATGGTATAGCTTAGTTTTGCCAAGAGAGTAATTGTTTATGGACGCATTTATTTGTATTTTATAAAGATGCAGCTGTCTCCATCAATTAAATGACAATATACTATGATTATGAGTACTCTAGTCCGAAAAACAAGGCTGTGGTGAAGATAAAATTAAATATTTCCCGTTTATTGTAGCGGATGATCTTGTGAATATATTTGGCTGCCAGTCTAATCCTGATGCAGCTGAATATCAGTATTTTACATAGAGCGACGGCCTATCTGACCTCCACGGCCCAGTTACTGGGTAACACGATACCCCTTGGTAAGACTGGTTGTCAGTCTTTCGGGATGCTAACTACCCGAAACGACTGTACAAAGATCTACGAATGACCACCAGGACCAACGGCTTAACGTGCTTTCCGGGGCATGGACTATAAACAATAACAAAAGTGTTAACATTCGTAAGATCTACAGGGAGACTTGTAGGTATTCCTTCTAGGACGTGATAGTAATTATTCATGTAAAATAAGTGTTGTTTTATTTAATACTATCTGCGTATTAGATATAAAGCTACCATAAGGCAGGCCTGTTAGTCTGTGTCTGTAACAAATGTTTGTGTGATGAGCACGATCATTTGTTCTGTGTCTGGGTGTAATTTATCTATAATATGTATGTATTTAGAAATACATATGTATGTTTATCAGTTGTCTAGTACCCAAAGCACAAGCTCTGCTTAGTTTGGGACTATATGGCGTTGTGTGAAAGTTGTGGAATATTATATTATATTATATATTATATTATAAGACCACGCTATTGTATTAGGTTACACCTGTAATGACAGTTGTAAGGTAGATTTTAATAAATAATAATAAATCTGTGTTTCATCACACCTTATTATTTACAAAAGTAAATAATAAGATATTATGAAACACACATTTATTATTATTATATATAATTATTTATTAAAATCTCCCTTACTACTAGACCTAGAAAATATCACTTTAACAACTGCGCTACGCTGGCATAATGTAAGTATAATATATTTCATTAATAACTCTAAAATCCGATACTAAAATAAAAAACACCCTTCAAAACTCCAAATCTGTAATCATTTCACATATTCCTGAAGTTGATCAAAAGCTTTGAGAAAGTATTTTTATCCTTTGAGCTTACTTTTTGCTTCGCTCCGTGCATACGAAAAAGTTTTGAGTGCATCGACTGTGTATCGCTGCAAAAAGTATCAAATGTGGCCTTTGACGTTCGAAGCTAACGGGAGAAGTGTGCTTTCTTGCTTATGGTTGGCACACATTTATCGGTTTGGTTCTGTACAAGTAAAGCTTCACTTCATCGCCTTTGCATTTTTTGAGGGTGTACCAAGGAATTGTGATGACAAAAATGTCATCACATGTTAGTGGAACAGTGGTGGCCCAACAGTAACAGCCGTGACTTACGGGTTCATAGCAACCCAGACTTTGTGTAAATTATGTCAACACTAGGTACTGCTTTCTAAATGGTGACGGAATACATCGTGAGGAAACCGGCATGTCCCAGAACCAATAATTCGAAGACATGTGATATCTACCAACCCGCACTGGGCCCGCGTGGTAGATTACGGGCCACTCCCTCTTACCGAGAGGAGACCTGTACCCCAGCAGGCGGCAGTGGAAACAGTATAGGCCAATTATGCTCACGCTACGTGTTAGTTAGCTATAAATCGTTGGTGCTGTCCAACAACACCAACAACGAGCGCAGTAACCGTTATCATACGGCTTCTGCACACCATCGGCATCACTCATCATATTTTTCATTTAGGGTGTTCGTCTTGTCGTCATTTGAATCACAGCCTGAAAAGGATTGTATACAGTCCTTTTATAGTTAATTTACCTGTGAAAGCAACAACTTAATAGGAACCTTAATATAACTAGAATAAAAATCACTGTGATTTTGACAGACTTGCCAATGGCGGCAACCCAACAACAACCTTATTTCAACTAAAATAAAGACCACTATGATTTTGTCAGTGATGTAAAATCAGAGATAAAATAACTGTGGAAGGACTGTAAGGATCTATTGGGGCGTGGCCACAATCGGAACTAACCCCGCCATTTTGTTATTTTAATAAGTTTCACAAAATAATTGAAGAAACGTTTACCAACAGCGCCACCAAGTCAACGTCATTCGAGAGCCAAGAAATCCTTGTAGCACTTTTACAAGTTTGTTGTTGTCAAAAGTCAAAGTTAAATTGAAATCATTTATTTCAAATAGGCACCTAATAAGCATTTTTGAACGTCAACATTTACAAAAAAAAAAAAATTGAATCGATTCCAGTTCCCCTTTCAAAAAGATTGTTTCGTATTTTTCATTGGTTTGGAAGCCGAACACATGTTGGGTATGTAAGTGTGCGAAGCTGTATAATTAATAATACCTACAGTTTGTATTACAACAAGGAGTCATGTTAAAGCCGTACTGATACGGTTTTAAAGCGAAAAGTATGCACCAACCTTTACTCCGTCTTCCTAAAATCACGAACCATATTTCAATATCATATTGAAAGATACAAATTCGACTTAGCTTGAACTACTCCTCGAGAGCAAATTTCTCCAGTCCCTCTGTTTCCACTATGGATGAGGTGACTTAAAAGGGTCGTGACTGAAACACGCTTCGTTGAACCCTGTTTGTAGATTAAAGGTACCTTTTGAGTAAAAGGAAAATACATAGTTTTGGTATATCATTGCTTTTTGACCGGTTTATCGTGAATTCTGCTTGTTAGATGAATAAAGTATTTGTTTCATTTTGTTGATTTTTGGTTAATTCTGTTTTTTTTTTTGTCTATTTATGTGGCTATATTTACTTTTATATTATTTAATATTATTAATTGAGTGTGAATTTCACCAAACTGTAATACCTAAAATAAGTCTTATCCTGAGAATACATTTTTAAACAGTTTTTCCATACTAGAACTGGCAGACGTCAATTTTATTCCACGGATAAAGGATATTTTACTGTGGTAAAATTTACCCTGAGTCTAGAATGTTTAAATATGAAGGTTCATACACTATGGGCTAATTATTTAATCGACAAATTATTTTTATTCGTAGAATCAAATTGACGTCTGCCAGTCGTCTGTCAAGTCCAAATAATTTTATCGGAGGAATAATTATGAATTAAATAAAAAACAAAATTATTCTTCGGATAAATTTATCTGGCGTTGGAAAAATCAGCCCTAAACTAAACAAGATTTGTATAATTATTTTTTTAACATCAACTGCTATTTGTGCTTTTGTCGAAAACATCTTTCAATATTATGAAAATGAAAATAAATGCTTTTACCATGAAAATACCTCAAGAAATAGATGAAAAGAAAGACAATAAATGCCCCTTTCACTTAGACAAAGAACAAGCAAAACTTGAAAGCAAAAGAATTTAAAACAAATATCGCCTTTTAAACTTTCATGAGGAAACGGTGGGAACGTTCTCAGATATTTTCAAACATTCACGCTATGCACTTTTGTTACAAAGCAGACTTCAGGAGCTTAGTATGCTATTTTGATTTGTAAGCAAAAAGAAGACTGGAATATGATGAGTGGTTACTTCTTTTGTCTCACTAAGAAAGAAGTAGTACTTATACGTACTGAGTCACAGGTATAAACCTAGGGGTGCATGTGATCATCATCATCAATGCCATCATGATTCCAGCGAGAGAGAGAGACGGAGCTATGTGTGACCGATAGGTAGATCCCTTTTTCGGACTGGAATCATGATGGCAATAATTCTTCGTAATACGGCCCCCTGGGGACCTATGTTTAACACACTACTTCTGTATGTTGTAAATGTAATGTCTGTAACAACGATTTCTCTATTTTTTTTAATAAATAAATTTATTATGAGTACGAAGTACGTTTAATGAGAAGCCACTGAAAGTACACACATCAAAAGTGTCTAGGGATTAAGTACATTTTTAACTATAAAAAATTATTCAATACATATTTGCCAAATTTAGTCTTCCAGGCTGGCTTCTTACTTTAATTCCTATGTTTAAGTTTACAGCTTATCCTTATATTTTGTAAAAATTAAGAAAAATTACAATTTTTGCAAATTGTGGGAAATTAACTTAAGTTAACGTAGTCAATTAAATGGCAAAAAAAGCCAAAAAGGAAGCATTTTTTTAATTTTCATTAAAAACATAAAAAAAATAATAATCTGTGTTTCCACTATTGCAACGAATCACACAATCGCAGCGATTAAATCAGTTCATCAAAATCACTTTGAGGAATGGCTGCCCACGTTCTTTTTAACAAGTCAAAAAGTTGTTGTGGTGTATGTACGGCATCCATTCTCGGCAGAACTCTTTCTTTGGAGCATATCCCCATGCGTGCTCAATTGTTTCATGCGTTTTTACCAACAACACCCCCATCAATGTCCAGGCGCCGAAAAATCTTTGTAGCACTCTATAAGATAATTTATACAACGTGTAACGTTAAATGCGCAAAAACTGAAAATAGTTTGATCAGAATAACGAGCAGAATTAATTGAACCACTTTTTAATATAGGTCACATTTAAAAAAAATCTTCATTAAAAACGTTGCCGTGTCTATTTATTAATAGGTCAAGCAAGCCAATGTCAGCGCGGCGCAGCGGCCCAGTGACGACTCCTCCTTCGATAAAGCGTCGTCGCAGACGCAAGAAACGATCGGAATGGCCAGTAAAACTAAAGCAGCACATAAAACCTTTACAATTTTTTTAATGACTTATTTTCTCTCTAAAATAGGTCAATTGAATTAAAAATCAGTTGGGGTGTCTGAGGTTTTGCGCATTTAACGTTACACGTTGTATAATCGGCGCGAGTGAATTTCGTACCCCATACCGCGCGGGATTGGCCTCAGTTTTACCAGAGCCTTAAAGCATCTGTAACTTTTACTGAACTAAAATAAAGACTGAGTTCAGTAGTTCATCCATCTTGCGACGGTCACCCATTATTTTCAATCCATTCGCTATTGCTAGCTCATTGTTCTTGCTGTCCCAAAAGAGAATAGAATCCTGTAATCCAATAGAATTATTACAGTCAAGGAAAATAAACGGAACAGCCGCTAGCCGACTTGATAAGGAGTTGTTTATTATTTTATTGGAAACAAATGGATAGTAATAAATAACAATTTATCCCAAAATGCCAGTTATTATTGTTTCCACTCAAAGTACTCTACTTATAATGCTTTCAAAACGGTGAAGGAAAACATCGTGAGGAAAGTGACATGTCCTAGAACAAAGATTCGAAGACATGTGACATCTATCAACGTCCAATGGGCCCACGTGGAAGATAATGACTCACTTCTCTCACCGAGAGGAGGTATGTGTCCCAGCAATGGGAACATAGACTGATTATGCTATGGTACTGTAATACCGGCTCTTGAGGTTTCCTTAATCTGGGTATTTCTATTCGTTAGTGGCATTGAGGGCGGTGGCAGAGGGACTTGTAGCTTAGTAATAGCAGCCGCACGGGTCGATCGATCAGGTTAAGCTATGCTTGCCGCGGTTGGTCCATGGATGGGTGACCACCTTCACATACCAAGACCCCTCCGTGCCTCGGAAAGCACGTTAAGCCGTTGGTCCCGGCTGTCATTCGTGGATCTTAGTAGCCCGAAAGTCTGACAACCAGTCTTACTAAGAGGTATCGTATTACCCAGTAACTAGGTAGTGGAGGTCAGATAGGCAGTCGCTCCATGTAAAATACTGGTATTCAGATGCATCCGGTTAGACTGGAAGCCGACCCCAAAATAGTTGGGAAAAGGCTAGGCAGATGATGAGTGGCTGTAGAGTCTAAGTAGCTCCATGTAAACTATTGATATTCAGCTGACTAGAAACCGACCTGACATAGTGGGAAAAAGGCTAGGTGGATGATGTGGCATTGCGATTTAACCCTTAAGTGCATCGTGATGGAAATTTCCATCAACCAATCCAATGCTATATTTTCGTTTCCACAGAGCATATACTAAACATAACTTTAAACAATAAAATATTAAGGATTCTGTAACTCGAACAGTAGCCATAGATAGAAATTCTTAGTTAAACCAGATAGGCTTCCTTCTCAAACTCGAACAAGAACAACTTGAAACTTGGCAAGGGCTCGAGTTCAATCAGTTAATTTGATTTTCAGTTATTAATAGAATAGTTTTGATTACCGCTTTTCTGAGAAGGTTTCTCTTTAGGTGAAAAATTGTATCAGATTGGTAAGTTTTTTGGCTAAAGTCCAATGGGAGTAAAGCTTTTTTGATAATTGGATTACAATTTAGTTTATTGGGGCATTTGTTAGCTCAGTGAACCTTGTAGAAGTCAGATGATGGCAGTATTGTTGAGCAATTGAGAGTAGCTTGCGATAAAAAATGTAAGATTATTTTTATAGAGCTACGTGTCAATGTTACTTCAAATTCCACGCCATCTGTTTGTTTGCACGTCATTATTATATATCATTACATCACATCTTTTTAATCATACAAAGTCGGTAGTCAGTTTCATTTTCACAGATTACTTATTACTTTTCCTTCCATCATAACAAATGTGCAAAGTATAACAGCTCTGGTGTTCCGAAACCCTTGGTGGCCGAGACCAATTTCCACTTGGCAGGTTTTCTAAAGTTTTGTACAGACCACTGCAATTCCAACTCTAAAGAAGACGTGTATAATGTTTTCCCCCACTACGCAACACCTAACTAAAATGCCTTAACAGAAGCGCACTGTTAGATTTTCAACACTTAGCTCAATGAACAGACAGCTGTGCTGCTGGGGAGTTTGTTGCGCCACTTCTTCTTCCCAGTGAAAGCACTAGGAAGTGGTGAAGGGCGGGCGTTTTGGGGGACAGTCTTTTGTAATTTTGACGTTCGAAAAGTGCTGATTCTCAGCCTAGTTTGAATAAATGACTTTTGAATGCCGAGGGTTGAACATCTAATGTGAAATTTCATTCAGGCAAATATATTTTTATTCCATATGTCTTGCGAGCCTTGAAGAATTGCTATTTAACATACAATTTCTTACAGTGTCGACGCCAGAGAGCGAGACTTTGGAGTCGCAGAACGCTGGTCGGACGAGAGCGTTTTCGCATCGAGAGCCTACTTCCTCCCCGAGAGAAGACCAGCCGAGCTCGGAGTAGACCGGGTGAAGGCATCAGACCAGGGCGTCTACCGCTGTAGGGTAGACTTCAAACAAGCCCAGACGAGAAACTCAAGAGTCAATTTGACAGTTATTGGTAAGTGTTTCGCTAATTTCATTCGCATAGCAACGTACGACTCCTGGGAGTCCTACGCGTGCGTTACGCAAGCTGATTCAGTTCACTGTCAAAAACCGCGCATTCGTTACCAAGCTGATTCAGTCTGGCGTCCTTAGGGTCGAATCTAATGTCAATTTCTGAGATATCGTAGTTTTAGTGAACGCGGAGAAACCGCGCGTATTCAGCCGGGAGCACCGTAACAGATGCGCGTATCGGCGCGAAAAGAGACGTAACGCTTAAGTGGTAGTAAGACTTTGAGGTCGGAGAACGCTGGTCTGACGAGTGGGTATTCGCGTCGAGAGTCTTTTGAATAATCAATTGGACTGTAATTGTTAAGTCATTTAATTGATGAAATGACGTAAAACCACGTAAGACTCCCAGAAGCCTCGCAACAATATTTACAATATGCTAATTAATATATATAATAATTAGCCATCGCATAATAAAAACAATTGCTTTGTTTCTGATTACAATATTTTTCCTTTAGATTACTGGTTTTTCGTGCTTAAAACAGTCTATAGCTAGACATATGTGTAACTAAAATATGCTTCAGCTGCTAATAATTTCTTTATATTGTTACATCATTTTTCATCAAAACAATTTTCACAGAAATATATGAATTAAAAACTTGCACTTTCAAAACCCCAAAGGCACTTAATTCTTGGAAACGTAACTTAATTATTAACCTTAAAATTATATTAAAAGGCACAATATACATACATATTTTTCGAAAGTAATTCTTATCTTCATAGAACTAAGTTTCCTAATAAAACGACATTTTCATTGGAAAACAGCAAAAAAATAGACGTGAACCTATTGCAGTGTTACCTCTGCGGTTAAAACCTCACCCCTTAGGTTTTAAACCTTTTTTCCCTAATAATCTGAAATTGATACACTCTGCTGATTTCTCATCTTCTTAATATTTTTACAGGTGCAATATTGTCGTTGACGTTTGCCCAACTATTTAAAAATAACCAAATCGTTACTGTCAGCATAACTAACCAATTCTGTTTAATGTGCATACACACGAGCGGCACGCGTCAACTGCAGTCATCGACACGCGCCGACGCGTGTGTACACTTAGCTTGTGTTAACACTTAGGTACCCGATAAGAACCTTGGCATTTAATAATAATATCGCTTAAAAAAGAAAACTTATCACGTGGGCAAAGCTCGTAGCCACATAAATATATTCTCACAGCGAATGCTTTATAATGCCACGTCTTAACGATCTCTACTTACCCATACCTTCATCCATATTCATGACGAACTACGGAACGACTCCTACGTAAATATTTTGCTTCTTGGCATGACACGATTAAAAGAAAATAAAAATGAATTACCCTCGCGTAGCAAATAGCTCCACCGTAAGCGAAGACTTTTCTACGAGCAAGTAGGTACTGCAGTGCGATTCTGTAACCATCTCACCGTGAAAACTTAGGTGAAGTGAGCGTGGAGTGAGCTCTCAGTGTCAGCCCACCTGATACTGTGGATTCACCAAGCATACACTTACAATTTATAATCGAGATTTTAATACCTAATATGTTTTATGCTAATTCTATTGATCATTTTATATCATTTCAAAGCTAGTATTTTAGCTGTCAAAAGCTTACTATTTTGTGGGTGCCTGGCTGACGAACCATATAATTTAATCTCACGCAGTTTGTGTGGCGTGGAGACAGCAGTTAAACAAAAATCTTAACAGAAATTGCATTACATTTATCTATTTAACTAGCGGCCCGCCCTTGCTTCGCACGGTTTTTACGATTTGTTAAAGCATGGAGATTTCTCTAATACATCTAAGTTTAATACTAACGTTTCATATACATAAACCTACCAAAATAAATTATATAAATAATTGTGAAAACTGCAACAAAATCCGTTGTGTACACGAATAGTGACTTTAATTTATTTATAATATGTATAGATTACATTTTGCCATTTGTCAAATCAAAATATGGACACAAAAGACTTTTCAGTTCTAAAGACTAATATTTTACCCTCACGCCAAGTAATGATCTCGTTTTGTTTATTTCAAACACTCTTTTCCAATTTAAAACACCCCCACAAATCGTTTCACTCACGTAATTAGTCGAAAACTAACGAACATTTCCGACTACAAACAGGCCATCGTTTCTATAGCAACGTCTCACATCTCAAGAGGCAAGCTCTGCTAGAATAGGATTATTCGTAGGTTGTTGCACAAAGTACGACTCTTGGACCGAGCACAAAGGCCCGTTATTGCTACACACTTGGGATCATAGATTATACAAATTGATACTATTAAAATGTCTCTTTCGTCGTCGTCGTTTTGAATTTGGAAATGTATTCTGATATAAGCATATTAAGTACCTACAAATCGAAAACGTGAAAGTTGGAGGTAACTTCGTAATGTACTTTTATCGAGAAAATTTGAATATTTTGTTGTTTTTGTTGTACAATAAGTGTGAAAATATCATGTAGTGGCTAAATGATAAATGATAAATGATTTATTTTCTGTAAATAGGTTTGTACAAACACTTTTACATGTCAATCATATTTTTTTAAACTAGATGAGGTCAGCGTTTCCTATCTGACTACTCTGAGAAGAAAGGCCGAAACAAACTCAGAGGTCACAGTCTCTTTTAAAGTCCAGACATAATCTTGGTCAGATAATGTGAAGACCATGTAGATTGTTGTCTGAAATGGTCTTTTGAGTAAAGAACCACACAGATTGAGCGGACCTGGCCAGTCAGTGCACGCATTTTTCAAAAATCGTGCAGCTCAACTCAAAACTTGAGGAGCCTTACGATTCGACGAACAATACCAATGAAAGGACATTTGGGTAGGCCGCATAAATGACTCATATTGTTTTTATACCTAAGTCTTATCAATTTCATGAAAAATCATATTGAAGTTAGGTTAATTTGGTTACTTCCCGCTCTTACGGTCGGTAAGAATATAAGCTAACAGTCTTAGAATAGGAATATGTACAAACTTTTGACTTATCAAAGGCGTTTGATTTGGTTTCACACGTTAACCTATTACAAAAATTAGAAGCTCTCGGAATTAGGGGACTGCCACATCAATGGATATCTTCATACCTAACTGACAGACAACAGTGTGTTTCTGTCACCAAAGTCGATGGAAATGGAGATATGTTACTGTATACGTCTGAGTATAAATATATAAAACGTGGCGTGCCCCAAGGCAGCATATTGGGGCCTATCTTATTTCTCCTCTACATTAATGACATTGTTAATGTAACTAAGCACAAATGCTTTCTTTATGCTGATGACATTTCTATAACTGTAACTTCTGACAAAAAATGTAAATCTATTACTGACCATGAAATTGACACAAATAAAACAATTGCTGACTTAATTAATTGGTTAAATGACAATAATTTATGTATTAATCTTGACAAATCTGTGTATAAACAATTTAACAAATCTCATAATAATAAATTCAATTTTAAGATGGACATACCAAAAATTAACCAGGTGACAAAAACAAAGTTTTTAGGTGTAATAATAGATGAACATTTAGACTGGAAGGCACAGGTTGAGCATGTTTGTAGCAAAGCGAATAAATTTGTTTATGCCCTTAGAAAGATTAAGAAGATAACAAATATAAAAACGGCTATAATGTCATATAGAGCGTATGTGGAATCCTCGTTACGGTATGGAATAATGGAATGGGGAAATAGTACCGGCTTTAATAGAGCATTTATCGCACAAAAGAAATGTATACGAGCCATATACGGGATTCCGTCAGATGAATCATGTAAATCAATATTTAAAAAACTTGGTTTGCTACGACTGCCTCCAATATATGTGTATGAAGTATGTATGTTTGTACAGAAACATAGAGAACTGTTCAAAACAGCTCAGGATGTATGTTCACGAAGTCGGCGTGATCAATTCAGGCTGGTATTAGACGAGACGCCTCGGTGTGTTAAATATAATAAAAATTGTGTTGCTATGTGTGTGCGTATATTCAATAAATTACCAAATACATTTAAAGACTTAAATTACAGACTTTTTAAAATTAAATTGTATAACTGGCTGAATGAACATAGTTTTTATAGTGTTAACCCTTAAATGCATAATGTTGCCAAATGGCAACAAAGCACGTCATTTAATTTTTTTAAGAAAGTGATAGCTGTGAGTTTCTGAACACACCTCTTTTTGTCAAAACAATATATATACTCTATGAATATTAATATTATTGTATAATTATTATATATTTATTATCTAAATTCTATAGATAAATACCTATACAATAGCATTTTTTGCAATACGATAAAATAAATCATGCATTTAAGGGTTAAAGATTTTCTCGAGCATAAACTATAATGTTGATACTTTCTATAATTTTGCATCCTTTAACATTAAGCAAAACATGTTTGGTCTCATATTGTATTGTAACATCTTTTAATACCGTGTTTTTTGCAAATAAATATTATTATTATTATAAACATAATATAAAATAGCAGGGGTAAGAATCATCAGGAAAATGGCCTAAAAGACTGACAGCATTGTCAAGTTGTATGCCAGTTTTTCAACAAAAAGACACCCAATTGGCTTATTCTTAGCTGGGTTTTAATTAAATCTAACAGAAATGTGCACTTAAAACAGTCCTGCTCTTTTACCAAAACTGCTACACAAAAATAATAAAATGCAAATTGGCAATTTAAATGATACTAAAAACTATTCGTTACTTTGCAACTGCAGGCAAGAGACAAAGAAAACACGCTCATATTTATGGCAAGTGCCACGATGTCCTTTATTCAAGATATTATCTTCAGAAGGTCCACTTTACTGTGCATGACATATACTGGGTCCCCTAATGGAACCGAATGTAATATATCAAACGAATGCAATTTGTGACTGTAGTAGTTCGAGACTGTTTCATTTTGGCCACCTATGAGTATTTATTATGTGTGAGTTCACTCATATCTCATATCAAAATTGTATTCTGACTATTGAACATTAGCCGACCTATTCTGTAAAATCTCACCGTCAAAACTTAGGTTAGCTGTCATTCCGGGACTGATACTATTGACATCTCACTTCACCTAAGTTTTGACGATGAGATTTTTACAGAATGACCTACTCTGTGAAAATCGAGATTTGAGAAACAAATCTAGTTTTTGGGCTATCAAAATCTAGTTCGTCTATCTCTTTTTCGACTTAGCTTTGACGTTCGAAAAGTGTTGATTCTCAGCCTAGTTTTAATAAATGACTTTTGATTTTGATTTCTTTTTCGACTCAAAAGTGAATTCACAGTAAACATAAACCATTTTTCACAAAATAGCAAACTTAAATGTAACTTTACGGCGCTTGTATACGGTAAGAAAATTTACCGTGTCTGCGGCAGACAAGACAAATTCTTCGTGTACACGACAAGAATTTTGTCTGTTCTACACACGAAATAACGTTCTCTGCAACAACGTTCGCCGCGTCGTGTCTTGCGCAGACAAGATTTTTTTCGTGCACCGCTGC
The DNA here is from genome assembly GCA_949629135.1 of Eremobia ochroleuca. NCBI lineage: Eukaryota > Metazoa > Arthropoda > Insecta > Lepidoptera > Noctuidae > Eremobia > Eremobia ochroleuca. The sequence continues at coordinate 16,161,508 of OX451403.1, read as the reverse complement.
GAGCAGTGTACACAGTTATTTTCTAGTTACGACACGAATTCTTGCGTATTTTCTTACCGTGTACAAGCGCCCTTAAGCTTCACCCACAAACTGACCTTACGCGTGAACAGTGTCATGGACACATCACATATAAAAAATATCAAGGTACTAATTCCAAGCGAAAAATGAATTTCATGTAGTTATTAGTATCTAATGGGGAACATTTTCAGATACCTATAATATTATATTATATATGGCTTGAATTCGCTCTCATAGAATAAATAAACTGTCTGATCTATCAGTGTTAAAAGCATTATTAAATTGGATACTTAATGGGAGCATACGGCTTATTAAAGTAAAATAATGCGTATATTAAGGATTTTAACGCGAAGACAACCATGTTGTTTTATGAGTATCACTCGTTATGGAAATGAGTAGCTTTTCTGCATTTTCTCGCTTTGCTTTTATATGTCTCCTTTTATTTCGAAGTCGTTTCGTCCCCGTAACGGGCTGTAAACACACCTGAATCTTTTATTGTCTTCGAGGAGCAGTACAAAGTTACTTTGAATTAATTTTTGATCTTGTTTTAAGTTTTGTGCATAACTTTCTGTTATTACTAATTGTGCTACAAAAGTACGCGGAATTATTAATGATATCTAGTCTAAAATTTTACGAACTTTAATTTAATTAGTTAGTATCTACTTACTTTCTTGATTCTCCATCTTCCTTTGGTTATCTAGCCCCCCACTTTCAGTACAATTGCGCCAACACAATAGAAATCTACGTTCATCACACAATTGTCTTCTCCAATGTGCCACTCACTGCAGAGACTTCATTCACTCTTCCTTCTTCGTTCAGTCTATCTCTCTATGGAATGCACTCCTCTGAGAAATCAGGTTGGCAACCAACCGATTAATTATCCTTTAAAGTTAAGGTTCGCAAGAAGCCGGCAGTATCATCACAACGCTAACATTTTCTCATTGTTTATTTCTATTTAGTATATTCATGAATTTATGTATATTTATTTGTACTTATATTTGTATGTAATTAGGTATAAATTATATTTATAGTTATAATAGGTTCATGCTTATATTTATATTTATAATATTTATTCCTCAATTTTCACGATAGCACCTACTACTGTTTGTCTCTGCATCACCCAAAGGTTGACGACTGGTAGAAAATGCCTACGGCATTTATGTGCTTGAATTATTATTAAAATAAATAAAAATATTTTGTCCGTCAGGATTTTTAAAAACCTTTCTGATTGGTCTGTTCACCATATCATAGGTACATAAGGTAAAACATACCAGCCTTATTACTCTCCCACTGTAGTGCAAAGGCCTCTTCTCATAAAAGAAAAAACGAGCATTGAACACCACGCTGCCTCAAGACGGGTCGGCGATTTCAGATTTATAATTATTTACTATAAGTCCAGGTTTCCTCACGATGTTTTCCTTCACCGGTCAAATCAAATCATTTATTTCTTTGCAAACATGAGTATAGTACGTAGGTGTTTTATAACAGGTAAAGTTCTACATATTTAACCGTCGCATGTTAAAAAAAAAATAGTTGCAGATCATTCGAATTACATTACCTATATAAATATATTAAAACATTTCAGCATTGTCACAGTAATAAAAACAAAATATAATAAGACAGTGAGAGAATCACAATAATTATGTTAATCAGAGTAGCAGTGTGTCAATCAGTTAGTGAGTCATCATGAATAAAATCGTCGATCGTGACCGATCGTCGTATCGTCGTCGTCGTGTCGTGTCGTGTCGCGTCGTCGTGTCGTGTCGTGTCCGTGTCCGGTGTCAGGTTAGTAATGTTCAAGATAAACTCTGAAAGTACATTTGAACTGATAAAGTCACATTGGTACTTGCCCTTATTTGAACCCATAGCCTCGCGCATGACAGGCGAGGCCTTACGCATCGAGCTATCACGACATTTTAAAAAGACCCTATTTAAAACCCTATTTAAAGAAAATATGGCATAATCAGTGGATGGTACGAGTATGTATAGAACCACCCCTGACTTCTTAGAAAACAGCTAAATCCATTTTAAACATAACCACAATTCAGTCTTCATCATTCTTTTATAAAAAGAGCAATTTTAAACCACTTGCGAACCGCCATCTTGGTCCATTTCCTCCAATCATAAGTCGTCGAGTAAACAGCTCTGTTTTTATTTCATTCCGCCTTCCACCTCGATTTAAACAAATTTCTAGGAGCCGATAGACTTTGAACTCGAAATATTTCTTTGATCCCATCTCTTCCTTTATCAAATACATCTTACAATCTAAGATGTTCAGTAAATTATTAATATAGGGAACTTGGCGGAGTTTCTTGATGTTATCTGTTTTAATTTGAGAATATTTTCCGGTAAATATTTTGTAAATTTTCGCTTCATTTAATTAATTATTGTTATTGTGTTGTTTAGGGTTATGGAAATATAATTAATTACTATGTTCGTAGTGCCAATCAGTATCAAGGTAAATGAGAAAATGATTGAGGAACTTTCCCACTGAGCTGGATAAGATTTATCTCGAAATGCTCTGTTATTCTTTTGTAACGTTATAAATATTCCTTTTCATCAACACCCAGCAGATATATTTTTTGTATCAACGGAAGGTAGTATTAATGTTTAATTACCCTTAAGTCATTGAAATTAACAAACATAAGATATCTGCAATATTGTCTCTCCTTCTCCGTTTAACAATTGTCTTCACGAAATCACTTTTAGTGATAAGACCGCCCATTGTGTCACCCTATCCGCTCCGATGTCGAAAAATCTCATAAAGATCGGTAGCAATAGAAAAAGTAATTGTTTCTCATTAGTGAAAGTTGAGCTACTACGTAAAATTTATACATTAATATCTATAATTTGTATGGTGTACATAATAAAGAGTATTCCATTCTATTGAAAATATGAGACCCACTTTCAATTCCAACCCACTCTCCAAAAATTTACGAAATTCACTTAAACAAATCAACGGGAAGCATTATAAAATAATTGGACATAAAAGTTGTCCAATAAAAATTGAATTAATGCTAAATGAATAATAAAAAGTAAAGGAATAGGGCTATGAAAATTATATTAAGGCTATTATCGATATTCTTAGTCGAGATTTTATGCTTTGAGACCGATCAGCAGAATGTTGGTAGAGTGAAAACCGAACGGTTTTGGGCCGTTTAATTTTATTTTTTGCTCGAAAACCCAATACTTTTTGCCGTATGCTTGCTAGTTTGGCAAAAAGTTCGTTAAACGAGTTTGTTTAAAAAGTTTAGGCATTTATGTTTGGTCCTTAAAAAAATGAAAATACCTTAAAAAAAATAGTATGTAAAAAAAGTCCAGTAGATGCTGGTAAGCAAGTATTTTTTTTTTTTTTTGGAAACTTTCTAAATGATGAATGAAGTTTATTCATTACCTATCTGCAATATGAATAAACAACACAAATATAATAAAAGACAAAACAATATCCGTAAAGTCTGTTATCTATGTATACAATATACAACGTATCCCAAAATTAACGTACAACCTCTTAATGGGTCATTGTACGCATCATTATGAACCACTTTAATAAGGGAACAAACATGAATTCGCAAAAAAAAAATAACTGTGGACTAGCACGGATGAATTCCGGGCATGGTGGGCATATCATTAAAATGCCCGCCGACAATTCTTTTTATGCCCACATTTTACTTGCTTATGATTGGTCGTCGATAACTGTCAAAGTCTCGGCCAATCACATGAAGTCAATACAACTACTTTTGATCGTACAAATTCTTATAGGCATAATTTAAATATTTATAACAATTATTTCCACATTTCCTTCTTTAAATAAACTGCAAGAGATTACCAAAACCGTTGAATTAAGTTACTGCAATAAACTGTGACGAAGAACTGACTGAATTTTATTCAGTTACTGTTAACTTGGTCGAATGTAACGAACAATGGAAACCAATTACTTTGGCTCCAATTGACAGCAATTAATGAACTTTGTAATTATAATTACAGCTAGATTTGTACTCTGGTTTTATTACGACAACTTAATTATGTTTTATTCAGTTTATTTCAGCGTTTTCATCGGATTTTGGATTATTATGATGATGATTTTACATTTATGAAATATTACCTTGTGGATTTAAAAGGCGCCTTTTGTACTATAATTATGTGTCAAATTTAGTTTCCGAAAATGGTCGTTTACCATTAAATGATTGATTTTTATTACATTACTAGCAGTTATTGGCGACATTGTCTTGGTCTGTTTTGTATAACATCATTTTTATAACGCATATTTATTAAGAAAAGTAACCTATTATTTACTTATTTATACATATATACTATGTCCAACTCCAGGCTCCAGGCTGCCTATGGCTTTCATAGCGATTACTTCAGTAGTTTAAAAGTGGCGTAAAAAGGTAACGGACAGACAGACAGTTACTTTCGCAAATATTATTATAGACTTGCTCTTGGCCGTGGCTTCGCTCGCATGAAGGTCAGAAATCATCCCGCGGCAACGTACTACCGCAATAAAAAGTAAACATAGTCCTAACCCAGGTCATGTTCTATCTGTGTGCCAAATTTTATCGAAAACCGTTCAGCCGCTTTTGCGTGAAAGTGTAAGAAACAAACAAACTCACGAAGATAAACAAACCTTTAAAGATTTAATTTCAAGTAAAAATATCATGCGTGTTTTTATATTATTATGGATTATTGTTAAGTAACGTAATTATCGATAATAAATGATTATCTTCTTATATATTAATATTATGTAATAAGTTTCACACTAATATTATAAAGGCGAAAGTTTGTGAGTGTGTGTGTGTGTGTGTATGTTTGTTACTTCTTCACGCTCAAACGGCTAGACTAATTTTAATGAAATTTGGCACACAGATAGTTTATAACCAGGATTGCCACATAGAATACTTTACATCCCGATATTCCTACGGGATCGAGTCCTATGCCAGTGAAACCGCGGGGCGCAGCTAGTTAGGATATAATATAACTATCTACATATTAAATACTTAGAATGCCTTTCGCATTTAGTATGGATTACTATCCAAATTATGTTTAGATCTAAAAAGACTTTGCTCAATAAATAGTTGAAGTCACTGTGCATGATGGAAATCTCATGAATGCCGAGAAAAACAATAGATGGATTAGCTCACAAAGCTACCTACATATGGAATGTGGACAGTGTTCATTGCTCCCATAGTTTGTTATGTTCTCTGTTCTTTTATTCAAAAGTCTTGACCAACTCGTGAAGAAGCTTTATTTTAACAATCGTGTCAAGGGCGCCTCGACAAGAATACACATTTTTTTTTTTTATGAAAGCTGTATACAGGTGGTTTTGCTACTTGTCCGTCAGATATAATCTCTTAAGACTCAAAAGACTCTCAGAAGGAATTAAGTTGGTTTTACTTTTCCTCCTTAATTTCGCTTTAGTCGCACGCTCAAGGCAAAGTTATATTTTAGGTACCTATTTTATTAAAATACGTAAGTACTTTTATATAAGAGGGGCCCATGGCTAAATAATAACAGCTGCACAGGCCGATCGATCAGGTTAAGCTACGCTTGCCGCGGTTCGTCCGTGGATGAGTGACCATCTTTACATACCGAGACCCGTCCGTGCCTCAGAAAGCACGTAAAGCCGTTGGTCCCGGCTGTCGTTCGTGAATCTTTGACAGTCGCTACGGATAATCAGAAACCCGAAAGTCTGACAATCAGTCTTACCGAGGGGTATCGTACTACCCAGTAACTGGGTCGTGGAGATCAGATAGGCAGTTGCTCCATGTAAAATACTGGTATTCAGCTGCATCCGGTTAGACTGGAAACCCCAACATAGTTGAGAAAAGGGTAGGCAATTAATGATGACATAAAAACTTTTATATTATCATAATATTTTGCGTTACTGTTGGTGGTACCAAATAAGATGATGATTACAAATTCCTTGTTTTTTTTCTACTCAATTACTCATCATCTCTGCGTAGCTTTTGCCCTTTTTTTTGTCGTCGTCGGGATCCAGACTACCCTGATGCAACTAAATACCACTATTTTACATGGAGCGACTGCCTCTTTAACCTCTACAAACTTAGTTACTTTGTAACACGGCACGGTTGGCGCAGTGGTTAAGCGATTGACTGCTGCGGAGCGTGTCGCGGGTTCGATTCCCGCACGGAACAAATATTTGTATGACCTACAAGTAGTTGTTCCGGGTCTGGCTGTTTGTGTATGTGGGTTTAAATGCTTGTAAACGCACCCACAATACAGGAGAAATTCCTAGTGTGGGGCGACGTTTTTTTTTAAAATAAAATAAATAAACACGAGATGCCTTGGTTTGACTTGTAGTCATTTAGGTACACCCAAAACTATTATTGTATTATTTTGGTGTGTATTTGTTTTTTTTGCAATGAATTTTTACGCCTCCAATATTTTTGTTCTTAAGTGTTATAATTCCATAAATAACATACCTTATTCTTTGTCAACAGTACCGCCAAACAAGATGGTGATCACAGATGACAAAGGAGACGTGAAACAAGCCATCGTTGGGCCCTACATCGAAGGAGATACCTTCACGTTGAAATGTGACGTCAGTGGGGGTAAGTTGATCTAATTGGTAACAATGTTTCTTCAATATATTCACTTAATAGAACATTTTTCACCAAGGAGATATAGTGCTTTATACTATACTTATGAGGAAAATAAATAAAATTTTTTTTTCAATTGAAGTTTATATTAAAATTGTTAGTTATTAAAACTCAATGTAATACTTTTGCCAGGGACTTTGCAATAATAATTAAAGTTGAAATGTATCATGATTGGACTTTTTGATAAAATAAATTATATCTTTTCTTATTTTTACTTATTTTAATTGACATGCTTGTATTGTATCCATTGACATATTTAATATTGAAGCCACTGACATTTGATGTAATATTATGATATTTTTATTTTTATTTATTGTGATTCAAATGATTTGATATTAATTTGTAAAATGGAATTATAATAATATCCTAATGGTTATTTCAAATTTTAGTCAGATTTTGATTTGCATGCCCATGTGACGACAGAACATGGAGAACTAACTTCTATGACAACATCTATGTACCAATTATTTACCCATGTTTGCAAACAAATAAATGATTTGATTTGAGATTAATATGGATTTCAATGATCAACAAAAGTATGTGGCCAGTATCATATTGCGCAGGGTGATGAAAACTTTTTGTGTTATGACATTATATTTTGTTTAATTATCTACGCAATAGCCCTAAATTAAAAAAAAACACGCACACACCACGTTAACAATGGATTTTCATACCGCAAATTTTACAACAGTAATGACATACTTTCTGCCTCATTTTTAATAAAGTAATAACGTAATTTGCGAGCAGGTAATATATAAATTAATAATTATTATTAATATATAAATTATAGCAGCTTTATAACATAATAAGAGTAATGCTTCGAAATACTTAACTGAAAAATGAGAAAGAAAAAAAGAACATTTTTCTAGTATTTCGTATTGTTGGAACTGTTTTCTCCATTCCATTCTTGGAACTTCATAGGTATGAACCGTGCCAAAAATTCATCAAAAAATAACAAAGGTTTTTTATGTCTATGGTATTGTCGGAGCGGTGTTCTCCATTCCACTCTTGGAACCTTATAATAGGTGTATGATATAGCACTCACAGACGTTTTACTTATCGTGTTTATTTTTCCATTTCCTTTTATATTTTTTATAGCAATTCTTAGAAATGAAAAAATACCGGATGTCGACTTTACCATAATCTTCGCTTACAAAACCTTTAATACTTATTTTCTTCGCAGGTCGTCCCAGACCATGGGTAAAATGGTTTCGGGACGAGGTCGAAACAGACACGCCAGCGACCCCGCTGTCCGTGAATGGCGTCAGAGGGGTGTTACACATTGGCCCACTAACGCGTGCTGATGTAAGGGCCGCATTCACTTGCAGGGCCTCCAACCATCCGCGAGCGCATCCTATTGAGACCACACTCACTCTGGATATGAATTGTAAGTATTGATAACATTCTAAGATGCAGTTAGCAATCATAATTCTCTTAGCCTTATCCCAATATATTTGGAGTCGACGCAACAAGTATTTTTCTACCGTACTTCGTCATCTCGGTAGTCAACAATAAGTTGTATATAGTTAGAGCTTTAATTTCATTAAATTCCTAGTGGCGATAGCTTCGCACTTAACACATGGACTCCATCGCTGAATCATTCCGAAATTAGTAGCTGTATGAGTTTCAATCCATAAACAGATCATTCCTGCAGGCTAATTGCGTAACACACTATCAGTAGCAATGGGTTTCATTTTGACAGTTCAACAACATTCATTGCGTTATTTACGTTGTAGAGCAGACACTATTTTCGAACATGTGAAGCAACGGATTAGCAATATGCTTCAAAATGATTCAAATTGAGAGTAATTGTCTGTTACGCAATTAGGATGCTGGGGTCTCATTATGAAGTATTCATGTCATCACGATTTCAGTCCGTAAAAGAGATGGTGTGATTGATTGATGGAGTCGATTGCTTCTCAATCTGGGGGGCCCGAGAGCCGTCTACAGGCTCCTGTCTGGGTGACTGGCCTGACGGCCGGTAGCACCGCAGTTTTACGAAAGCTGCAGAGAACGATAGCCGTCGGAGTCGGTCGTCGTCAAAGCTGTAGAGGGGATAGCCCCTGATCGCAAGATCTCCTACGAGGCAGCTTGCGTACTGGCCGGATCCCCGCCTTGGGACCTCAAGGCGAAAGTACTCGCATCGCGTCGCCTCGCTTCCTCGGTGGCGCGAGGAAGCGAGGGCGCAGGGCGAACGACCGATGCAGCGACACATGGAGCTGCGTCGATCTCATCTTCGTAGGGTTCTGGTGACAGAATGGCGGGACAGGCTTTCACGCCCTACCACCGGCCTCGTCACCATCGAGGCGGTCCGGCCGGTACTCAAGCGCTGACTCAGGAGGAGGCACGGCTCTCCGTCGTTTCGGGTGACGCAGGTGCTATCGGGACATGGTTGCTTTGGGAAGTACATATGTCGCATAAACAAGGAGCTGGACTCCCGGTGTCACCACTGCGTCGACTGCCGGGAGGACAAGGCGTGGCATACGCTGGCAGATTGTGCCGTTTTGGAGGAGCCGCGCCGTGTCCTAATCTCAGGAGTAGACAGTGATCTGTCACTGCCGGCCGAACTCGAGTCGATGGTCGGCAGCGAAGAGTTCTGGGACGCGGTGGTTTTCTTCTGCGAAATAGTCGTCTCGCAGAACGAGGCTGCGGAAAGGGAGAGGCAGATCTCGTCCACTCACCCGGTCTGTAGCAGGCGCACCGGGTGTCGGCGGAGTGCAGACAACGCTCCCTTCCAGCACCCCTAAGTGGGTCCAGGGGTGACGGTCCCGGGGCCGTCTTACCGGGATTTCATGGCGCACTGGGCTTTTAACTCTCGGTGTTGAGCAAGCATTGAGATCCAACAGAGCGCATCCCAGTGCGTCAAAAAAACACACTGTTGGATTTTCAAATCTCGGAGCTAAGCATTGCGATGAAAATATATCAATAAAACAAAATGGCGGTATTAGTTCCGATTTTGGCCACGCTCCAAAATAAACTTGTAGCGCTGTTATAGGAGTGAGTGATTGATGTTTCCCTATAAATGTTCTCTCGCTTGTCAAGAGTAAGGTCCTTCCTAAGAAAACAAATGACATATTTCGTAAACGAGGTTTTCTACCTATCTCACTATGAATGACAGACGGGGTTACAGTACATTTATACTCAAAGAGGTTTTATCCTATTTATTATAACTCTCTTTCCTCCTGACCAAGTCAACCACACTTGACAGAAAGCTTCCTCACGAAATATTGCGTGATTACTTAAATGCTAAAGTCATATTATCAAGAATATTATTAACAAGCAATAATTTCTTACTTTCTTTGTTATAAGAGAAATAAATTCTTCATTTTCTTTTTTGAATATGGAAGTATATTTTCGCTTAGCCGTTTGACTGCCTACGCAGTCTAAATTTCGCAGAGGAAAATTGAATAGTCTGAAGATGGGTCTACGACCTGAATTAAATTAAGTTTAGCTCTAAAAGATAATTAATAGGTACAACGTTTGATGTAGGGCTTTGTTATGTATATTCTAATAAGTAATTTACTTAAAACCTACTTGTCTAAATTGTCTTATTACCAGCTTTTTAGTAACTTGCTTCTTACACTTGGTAATTATCTCACTTATTTACTACTAGCTTCTGCTCGAGACATCGTGTGCATGAAATTTCTTGCTCTCCGGATTTTTACTTTTTTTTCACTTAACGGTTTTTCTGACTTTTTCTTTTTGCTTGGCTCCTAAGCGCGATGTTAACAGTCTATATAACCTTCCTTAAAAATTGTGCTACCAAATACAAATATATTTTTTCAAATCCAACTGGTAGTTCTAAAGATTAGCGCATTCAAACGAACAAACGAACTCTTCAGCTTTATTGTTACGCGCGGATCCTCCGACCAGATGGGTGTTGTGTCTTGCGGGCAACTGCCCGATGATTCATGTCGGGCCGTTGTATACAAGGTTATTTTTCAAAGACCAGCCAAATCTAAGGATGTGGTACAGACCATCAAACTGAACAACTTTCTCCATGGGACTAATATCGTATTCGCGAAAAATTGATCAACTGTCTCTTAGAAAACTTCAATACCTACTCGACCTAAACGTATGGGACGGCTGAATTTTTATTCGCGAATACGATGTTAGTCCCATGGACAGAATTGTTCTGTTTGATGGTTCGTACCACACCCTTAAATTTGGCTGGTCTTTGAAAATTAACCCTGTATATGCTAGTTACGCGGTAAACTCTGCTTGCGAGGTGCAGGATTTTGCGTGACGTCAGTATGACGCGTTGTGTGCATGTGGCGTTGTAGATACCGTTACAGTATAATTATATAGATTAGTATAGATTACTTTCAAAACCAAAAGGATAAAGCGCTCAAGAACAAGCTGTCAACAAATCAAACCAGTCAACGATGAAACAATAACTTGACAACTGTTAAGATGACCCTCTACTGACCCTTGTAAAGGGATTATACCGTTAGAGCAGACAATTTGTTCAACAGATTACCAGAGATGATAATAATATTTAATTATTGGCATGATATGAAGATTAACATAAAATTGTTACAGTAAAAGAATAATATATTGTACTTCAACTCCAAACCTTCTTTTACGTTTTTCTTCATTGATTTTCATAAATTATTAGTTATTAGATACTTTATAAAGCTGGTGTACCACTTCACAGGGGGGTATCGTGTAATTAGCCTAATATGTATTGACTATTATGCCTTTTCTCTGTGCGAGTGAGTGGGTCATCTAGCTTCGTATTTACTGACACCAACTTTCTTTGCAGTTCCACCGCTGACAGTCCACATCCTCGGGTCCAACCAGCCTTTGTCAGCAAGCAGAAGATACGACCTCCTTTGTCAGAGCTCGGGGTCAAGACCCCCAGCCTCCATTACGTGGTGGAAGAATGGACATAGGATAAACAATGCTAAGGAAACGGTAAGTTCTTAAGTAAAAATTACAAATATTTTTCAGAAGGCGACTTGTGTACAGCTTTTTTCGTGGTTACTGGAATTTTGAGTAAAAATTAATTAGGAATAGGACTAGTCGTTTCATTTAGATAAAATATCGTTCATTCGTTTCATTTAGAAGTAGAAGTTACAAATAAATGAAATATCAGTATATTTCATGAATCTGTAACTACTACTTTTGTAATTAGTTATACCCGCAGTGCTATTCTGTAAAAATATCACCGTGAGAACTTAGGTGAAGTGAGCGGGAAGTGAGCTGTGTCATTCCGTTATGGTAGCGATTGACAGTACTCGTATTAAGTGATCACTTCACTTATGATTTCACGGTGAGATTTTTACAGAAGCGACCGGCAGTTTACTTATCAGTGAGTCAACAAACGTCGTATAATTAACTAAGACACTTCAAGAACTTCAAAATTTCTCCAATAACCTTCCATTATTTCCAAAACTTTCTTTTAAATTCCTCTAAAGTTCTAATAATAACATTTAATATACCTCATATCTCTTTAAGGAAACGATACGACGAGAATAATAATATTTCTTATTATTTAGCTTATACCCGTAATAACTCAGCGATTCATTTTGCACGATCAAAAGAAAATTCCATCAAGTAGCGAGGTTATCGAGATTGACAACAAACGAACTCAAAAACAGATAAGACCAACTACCTCATCAATTCCTAAACTTTTCGAGAGAAAGCTAATTTTGCATAGAAATTTAATCAAAGTGGCCATCTTATACGACGTCAGTGTAGCAACTTGAAATAAGGGCACGTAAAAGTAATAAATGTAGATTGAATGGGACAGAGAATGCTTACGGCGTGCACAAATCGCTCGTAAGAGACCAACAGGGTTCCTGTTGCGAATGTCTGTTCCAAGTGAAAGTTACGCTAAGTTACGTTCAGGCAAATTTGTCAGTTGGCCCTTCGGTACCGTGATTAGCAAAACCTTGAAAAATTTGGTCCTAAGAGTTTGGGTTTTTTGACTTAAAGAGTGTAATCTTGACCGCTATCTGGACTAATTTTAGGAACTCGTTTTCTTTTCTTTTTTTTGTAAGGTCAATGAACGTTACCTTATAAATAATTTAGATCGGAATATTCGTATCACTGATGACATTTTAAAAGAACCAGTCGAAAGTTAACTCAAAATGTTGTTTACCCGTTTTCTTTTAACCTATAGATAAAAGATCAAGGTATAATATGGCGAAGTTTTTTCATAATGCTTACGAGAACTACTTACCAAGTAATATATAATGTACATCGCATTGGCAACCAAATTATTAATTTATAATATTTTTTTTTTTTTAATATAAAAACGTTGCCCCACACTAGGAATTTCTCCTATATTGTGGATGCGTTTACAAATTGACTGTGTAACAATCAAACACATTTAATGTAAATTATTATTTTTTCACTTCCTGAAGTTTAATTAAGTCGCCTGTCCGGACCGATCAAAATCAATACGTTATTTGTGAAACATGAAAAATGCTTTTAAAATATATTTAACTAGCGACCCGCCCCGGCTTCGCACGGGTGCAATGGAGAAACACTGATAATTTTAGAGCCATTATTTCTCGTAAAAAGTATAGGATAAAAAATGCTTATTGTGGGTTATCCCTAAGAGATAGACATATACCATCGCGGACATTTTTGTAGACCTTTTTAAGGTGTACAATACTGTAGTACATTATTTTGATCTATCTCGACGGGTTCAGCCAGCGTTTACAATGTAAGCGCAAAAAAATGTGTTTATTTATGACATCACATTAGAAACCTCTAAAATTATCAGTGTTTCTCTACTATATTATGCATGTATTATACATATAAACCTTCCTCTAGATTTACTCTATCTATTAAAAAAACCGCATCAAAATCCGTTGCGTAGTTTTAAAGATCTAAGTATATATAGGAACAGACAGACAGGGAAGCGACTTTGTTTTATACTATGTAGTGATTAAATAGGATTTCTAAAACTACACTCAATTCCGGATAACTGGAACGGATGTTCATTGGTCTCGTCTCAATTTTTTTTATTTTTGTATTTTTATTTGTTTCTAATTTTTACATCGGCTTAGTGATGTCCAAGCAGAGAGTTAATTAATTTAAAAAAAGTCAGAAATTATCCGAGAACTGTACTGTATACATATATGTACATATACCTATAAAAGATACAGCAAAATATAACCGGATATGAGGACATCCCTATCATGTTCCATGAATTTTTATAACGAACAGTATTTCATAGGAAACATTATCAGCGGAATTTCCCAATCTCTAACGAAGCTAACATATAGCTCGCTTTCACAAAAAATCCTTTGAAGTTATATTTCACGCTAACTTTCCTTTACGCATCAGACTTTGTACTGGTATCCAATCAGTCATCAAATCTGGGCTAGCAGTGATGTTAATGAATTCTGCTTTTGATGCCTTAGATTCAACTAGCTAACTGATTTGTATTACTTTATTTCCTCCATCCTGTGGCCTAATTTGGAACCTCTCTGAACCGAAAAATTAAAAATTATATGTTGCCAGTTTGTATCCAATGAAAATAATAGCAATAGCAAGAACTGTTTTCATTGCTAAAAAAACCACAAAAACTCATCAGACAACCTGTACGGCTCATTTTATGAATAGGAAAAATAAAAAATCTCCAGAAATATACTATGTTGAGGCTCACTCGCGAATTTAAAACATCGTTCATTTTCTGTTAATCTTTCAAAGAAGATATAGAGAGAATTATGTTTTAAATATGTTTAGCGTTAGACGCATCAAGTGATTTTTAGTGGAGGCAAGTAGGACTTAGATTTGGTGCTATGTCTTTGGTAAGAGAAGATTACTCTAAATCCCACTCCAAAGTGCAAATATTGACAACAAAGTCACAGTCCCCAGTTTACAAAGTTAACCCCAATATTTCTCTTTCATCAATCTTAACAGCACAACAAACTCGTCACTAAAATTGAATTCCGTGCATACACGCTTCCTTAAACAAAAGTGACGGTCTAACTAGATTACATTGGCAAAGTCGAAATATCAGTTGGAACTCCAGCTTCTTGATTATAACACAACGCGGGAACGTCAATCAAGTCTCACATACGCTATTCAAACCGGTTTGATTGTCCTTCGTAATTTAATTAAACCAGCTGACATGCCAACTAGAAATTAATATTAACAACACTTAATTAAAATCAATTCTGAATACAGATTCGAAGGGTACATAAGCACTGTGATTAGTTGATTTGTTCGCTGTAGGATTTCGAGGCTCGCGATTGGTGTTTTAGACTTCAATTTATGCGTCTGGGTTTTCATTCAGGGCTTTGAACTTGGACGTGGTGATGTTTCTGTTACATGTTTCAATTATTTAATTTTATATTTTGCACGTTTAAGACTCAATATTTTGACGTTATTCCAGACTTTGTACTAAACACGTATCGTTTGCAGAATTAAGGATTTTAGTATCTTTATTTACCAAGAAACTTTATTTTATGAAAAGTCTTTGACTCGAAAATTGATCATCAAATTCAAGCTAAATAAGGCCCAAGTCATTCTGTTCTCAAAAAGATGACTAAAATCGGCAGCATCTTTACTTCTTACTGATAGAATCTTGCCACAAAAGACCAATTTACCTGCCAAGTAAAGTCCCCAACATCTTTCATTCCAACCTTTTCATTTTGATTTAGAATTTCAAAATGATATTCTTCAAAGCTAACTTTGATTGTAAATGCGAATTCAAAGGATTTTGAGTGTTATTTTAAATCTGTTATATTACACTTGATTATTATCTTTCTCGTTTAATATTTACTAGCTAAAAGTTATTAGTAGATTAATTAAGGATTTGTATTTCAAAGTTATTTGTAACTAAGAGTTTGATCTTGGTGTTTTGATATGTGTGTATGGTCCTGGATAAAGTTTTTATCCCTTATAACCTACGATCTACAAATCGTATATTGTGGCCGTTACCACTGTCCACCAGTGCTCCAAATGTTTAAAAACTAGATATTAATTGTTTCTCTTTCACAGCTATCAACAGATGGCAACACGACCACATCAACAGTGTCCCTTCAGCTGACGAAATCTGATGCTGGAGCTAAACTGGCTTGCAGAGCATCCAACCCTCAGATGCCTTTGGTACCAGCCTTAGAAGATGACTGGACTTTAGATATACAGTGTAAGAGGTCTTTTATTATCTCTTTTTGATTTTGTAGTCCTTATAGTCGGACTCTATCTTCTAAAGAAAAGAAAGAAAGAAAAATTCGTTTATTGCCTTCTCTTATAGGGTTGGTCCTTTCAGGATTGATCGTATGAAAGTACCAAAAATGTGATATAATACATAACTGAATGTGAATACTTAACCTTTTGAACGCCAGAGTATAAACGTATCGCCGTACCCCTGACGCCAGGCCACTTTTTCTGTCAAATGACCTTCATAAAAAATAGGGATTCCAAAACATTTATCGATATACAACTGAGTTTTCATTTTCGTCTTTAATTTTCTAATAAACCGTACTCACGACACTGAAATTTTATTTAACCTGCCACTATATTCCAATATAGTAATCTTTACATTTTTATCTCCTGATACCAACTTATACACAAATAATATACTCTGGACTAAAATTTCATATTCATCTTCTTAAGTTTTTATTGATTTTACAATCATACGTCACAACACTAGCTGTCACATATAGCAGACTACGGCGTGTGAGACACTCCTTTTATACGCGTTTAACATCTACTTTTAAAACAACAAATTTCTCGATATTGGTGGTTTATTTATATTAGTTTCATGCAATACAATATAGACGGAAGCTTAAACTTTTAAATTATATAAATAAAAACACACAAAAGTAATGATTAAATTGTTTATTTCATAATATGAAGCGACGTGTTTTTTGTCATATATTTGTGACGCTGGCGTTCAGGGTAAGATTTCGTTTGTCACATATATGTGACAATGGCGTTCAAAAGGTTAATAAAAAAAATTTTCGACTTATTAGCAAGTGTTTGGTCGACCTTTTAAGTGACTAGAAGGCTGGTCTATTTTTATGCCAAATAATCAGCATTGCTATACAACGTGGCAATATTGCCAGCCTTTTGGGGACTTTTCCTGTTGACAACGATGCGGACAAATATTTTGATGCCCTATGATTATTTGATCTTGTATATATTTGTACTTTACTTTTGAATTATGTAAATAACTTCATAAATAAAGATAGCTTTTTCTGCGATTTTATCTGGCAATAAAGAATATCATTAACGGTAATACGTGTCGAGGCTGATATCAATTTGCAAACCTTAAAGCATACTTCAGATATTTATTTTCTAGCAGTGTCCATCAAAATAATTAGAATTAGTAAGCTTTTCTAAAGTAAGTTGAACATCTTAATCTTAAGTCTCCCACGAGGAAGTAAAAACGGTAAAGAAAAATTAAGCTTATCCGAAATTTCCCGAATTTTATTACGAGCAAGCCTCCAAACTTTACACAACTTTGTTTTTCTTGAATTCTAGATTTTATGGCCGAGAATGAAAGTCTTGCGAAAGTACAAAAACTTCTTGATATTGAAGAATGAAATAACAGTCTACTTATTCTATTTTTAGTTGAAAACTTTGGGAAGCTTGGTTAAAAACTATTAAATATGTATGAATTGAGTTTTCCAATAGGTAGGTCCTTTTTTTAGTGTACATAGGTAAAAGAACCCTTAAAGACTCACTTTAACACTAATTCATCAAAGCATTTATTTCAAGTAAACCAATTACAGGCACTTTTGAATTGTCAAGGGGTCGGTCAGTCAGAAAGATGAAGTTAGTTGCCCATTCTAAAGCGTAGTAGGTACCAACATGACGTATGGATCAGCACCATTTAGCTAACATTTAGCAAACTAAAATATAGCATCGAACGCATCGTCAACTGGTAATGTACCCAAGATACTGGCAGCATTACCACGTTGTATGACTCTGCTTAGCCTTTAGCCAAGGTAAAAGCCAGCCCTTGGGTTACGGGAAGTGTCAACTACCATTTTGAGATTTCCTTAAACAGCCCATGAGCACTCAGCCATTAATATTATTCATGTAAAAAGTAAGACATAATTCACAGACCTTATTTACTTTACGTATTACTCGTAGACGGCACGCTTAAAGGACCAAAACCATGAACGTGGAAAGCAAAAGGATCTTGAGATGCGTTTTTTTGCTGGCAACTTGCTAATGTGCCGTATTCATAGTCAACAATTTGGAGCGGTTGTTGGTTAACATCGTTTCCAAAGAATATGGGGCTTAATTAAGTGGCATTCTGCAGTTTTAGACTACAGCATAATCCACCAAACTGGCCAAGTGCGGGTTGTTAGGTGTCACATGTCTTCGTAATTTTAGTTCTAGGACTTGAGCAGCTCGCCATCCGGTAAGGACCAGGCCCGGGTCGACGGCGCGTTGTGTTCCACGCGCGCCTCAAAGAGATGTCAGCAATAACTGACGGTGTCAGCTGGGACTGATGCTTGCCAGGGTCGCGGGTTATTTGAAAGAGTTACCGTGGCCCTTGGCACAAGTAACTGAAGGAACACGAGTGGGTTTTAGTCAGTAAAAGTCTGACACGCCCTCCCGCTCCGCCCAGAGCGGGAGAAGTTATATGATAATTTCCCACCCAAAAAAAAAAAGGCTGTTACCACTGGGTCGCCACTGCTCTTTCCAATGAATATCGGGCTTAATAAGGTGGCGTTTGGCAGTTTCTAAGCATTGGGAAAATATACGTAACTTTACCATGGATTCGTGAAACTCATTTCTCTTTTTTCATACAGATGTTCCTGAAACGACAGTACGGTTAGGAACGAACCTGGATTCTTCAAACATTAGAGAAGGCACTGATGTCTACTTCGATTGCATCATCAGAGCGCACCCTTATGTTTATAAAGTCGAGTGGAGACATAATGTGAGTATATTTTTACGTTGATCATTTACGAGTATACAACAACAGCCTATATTAAGTTGATTTGCAATTTATAAACAAGGACAAGTATTCATAATCTACGGAACAGGTCATCTTTATCTTTCATGTTAAATGAAATTACAGCAATAGGATTGTAAGCAGTATCCTTGTTAATGCCTGTGTGGCGGCATCTACATCGACACATGCGAACTACGTATCACACCGGCGTCACGCAAAATGCTGCATCGCGCAAGTAAAGTTTACCGCTCGACTAGCATATGCAAGCTGTAACTTAAATAATGCACAAACTCATAAGGGTTCGTAGTACTCAACATTATGAACAACTTTTACTATGGGACCAAAACAGAAATCACGAAAAAAAATCGACTGTTCCCTACATTATTACGAGTCATGCGAACATTAATTTAGAGATCAGCTGATTTTTTTCCGGATTTCAGGTTTGGTCCCATAGTAAAAGTTGTTCATAATGATGAGTAAAATGACCCCCTTAAGAGGTTGTGCGTTAATTCTGGGACATGTTGTATACAACATCCATCATCGCGCATTTGCCCACCAGACGCAACACACGTCTGGTCGGAGGATCCTCCCATTTCTCTGGAGTATGAGCGAACTTTATACCCTGTTACCCATACCTCTATACCTGTATTCTTTCAAATTTGGATAAACTATTACTAGTAACTTCTAAACAAAAGGTTGAATTCATAACTGTTTAACCATTTGAAGGAAAATTTTGACTGGATTTCAAAAATATTTTTTAATCAGAATCAAAATCAGAATCAGAATGCTTTATTTGTAAACATAGGTCAAATTACAATATTGTGCGAGATAATACAGGTAGGTAGATCCTCTATGTTTTGCCCAGAGGCGTACAAATATATTAAATTGACATTGTCAATTTTTTTTAATCAAATGAATTGGGTATCTGTGGCAATAACAATACTAGTAAAATGAACACTTCGTTATTTTTGTAACTTATTGAATAATTTTGCATACCAAAAAAACTGTATACAGTCATGCAATTTTAACTGCTATTACAATAAAAAAGTTTTTACGACACTTTTAAATCAACTATCCTAACAGCATAAACTCTCCAACTGTGTCCCTTTGAAAGGGTCAAACTTATATTCAAGCCATGTATCTTATAGTGAAGAGACATAAAGCTCAAGTAAAGTAAATAAGTTAAGTTTCAGCCCCATGGGGCCTATGAAAGGGTTGAAACAGCGACTTAACTCCCAAACTAACTTTAGCTTAGCCATAACAACATGTACAAATACATATATTTTTGGCGCTGACTTGTGATAAGTAGACAACTTTTTTTGCAATACAAAGGTTTGATCTTAAATCAATTAATTATTACGACAACTTAAAACAATTAACAAAGTAAACATTTTAAGTAGACATTTTTATTTTTCGTTTTACATTAATGAAACAGTACGAATTTGAAACTATGGACTAGAATTATGTCTGAAATAAATAAATAAATTATTATTATTTTATTTTGTAAAACAATTAGTAATAACTTGTTTATTTAGTTTACTTCGATGGTCCTAGTTTATCATTTGTGAATTCAAGTGACAGCTATGTAAACAGAACCCAGCATTGCATAAATATGTAAGCGGTCACGCCCTTTATACCTGGAGGCTTTTGTTTAGATAGTAAGTTTTTGTTAACATTTTTAATTTTGATATGTTATTTTTTTGCTTGAGTACGTATAGTTTTTCTTGCATTAATAATAATAATAATAATATTCCACAACTTTCACACAACGCCATCTAGTCCCAAACTAAGCAGAGCTTGTGCTATGGGTACTAGACAACTGATAAACGTTTGACTGATAAGCATTTGTTGGTATATTGGCGTGGCTAGCTGACATACAACAAATAATTTAATTTAGTGTTCTGTGTCGAAAGCACTAGGAAGTGGTGAAGCGCGTTTTTGGAGACTGTTTTTTGTAATTTTTACGTTCGAAAAGTGCTTATTCTCAGTCTAGTTTGAATAAATGACTTTTGATTTTTAATACAAAACTAGAAAAACATGCGGCACTTGCTATCGCGACCAATTTGCAACGCTACGTGATAAGCTACGGCGTAGCACGTACTGAGCTACGGCGTAGCGCCTGTTGAGCTACGGTGTAGCACGCACTCACGCACTTTAATACTATAAACGATCAAAGCAAAGCGTTAAAAGCAAATGAAACTTATTTTTATTAAAAAAAAAAATGTTTTTTATACTAAAATATAATATTTACAGAAAAAAAGACAGTCGATACTCGATAATTTTGTTATGAAATGGTGTTCTTAGAGTGGGCTCTAAAGATGCTAAGTGATCTAAGTGATCTGGTGAAAATATATGAAAATAATGCGAAATTAACAAACAATTTTTTCTCCACCAGGGTAAGACTCTTCTACACAACGTGGGCCAAGGAGTCATCATCAGCAACCAATCGCTAGTCCTGCAGGGGGTAGGCAGGAGGACAGCTGGCAACTACACGTGTGTGGGGTTCAACGCGGAGGGGGATGGAGAGAGCAAACCCTTCTCCTTGAATGTTTTGTGTAAGTTTACTCTATTTGATAGGTAACTAAATTGTTTTGACTGTATGATAAGACAAGCAAAAACTATATTTTACACTTTATTACGTAGCGTGCAACGTTCAAGTTAGATTGGCAGTAATTAGTTCTTCATTCTGATTATTAAATTCTCGAGTGTATTGGACAGAGGACATTATTTTCTGATTAGT
The DNA here is from genome assembly GCA_949629135.1 of Eremobia ochroleuca. Lineage (NCBI taxonomy): Eukaryota > Metazoa > Arthropoda > Insecta > Lepidoptera > Noctuidae > Eremobia > Eremobia ochroleuca. The sequence continues at coordinate 16,140,252 of OX451403.1, read as the reverse complement.
TGCCGAAGAGTGTCCAACTTTCGATATAATTTTGTTACGCTATAGTTCAAAAACATTATATTTTTTATTTCAATTTTAGTGTTTTAATAAATACAAATCAATAGAACACCAACACAATCATATAGATAGTGTCATCCATAAAGACGCACCACACTCTCTTCCCAATCGTCAGTGGTTATCGCTAGTTAATTCCGTACGTGTTTTAGTTTTGGCGATACTCATTAATTACCCACTCATAAGTAATTACTGTGTATCGACAAAACTAACATACTATCAGAATGTTGTACACTTGTACTGTAAGTATTAAAAAAGTGGAGAGGGGCGCGTCTTCGTGCATGGCACTATCTGTACAATCATATTTATTTGTTAAAAATATCTGCTTGTCTGAATGAATAAATCAATATCACACGACTTATGATCTTTTGTATTAGAATATTATATAGAGTGGTTATTGGATTATTGCTCCAACGACTTAGTAGAACGCATTTGTTGGAATGCCTTTGTGTCCACTTGTATGCCCAAATTATGTCTCAAGTTCATTTTGGTAATGTTAGGACTTTCAAGCGGCAATTATATGATATTAGAATTTACTAACTGCTTCAAATTAATAGTTTTAAATAGACTTTGTATACAGGGTGGCCTAAAATTCGTTGATCCATCGAAATAGGGAGATAAAGGAGGTCATTTCCAACAAACAATATTTCTACAGCATGGCCATAATTCAATTGTCCTAAAATGTATGATTTTTTTTTTCTTTCTTTAAATAAAATACCGAGTTATTTTATTATGAGACTAATAAAATAAAATGTGAAATAAAACAAACAGTGTTTTATTATTACTAGATAATGTATCAGCACTACAAAAGTTCTTAGTTTAATTGTAAAAGAACTCGGTACCTACTTTATTTAAAGAAAACAAAAATATTCATAATTTTTAGGGTAATGAGTTATGACCATGCTGTAGATAGATTTTTGTTGGAAATGACCTCCTTTATTTCCCTATTACGTTTGATCCACGACTTTTTTGGCCATCCTGTATAAAGTGTGTTAATCGATTACATGTGAGAGACAGCTGTGAATTTTGTTGACTTTTTGCATGTAAAAGTCAAAGTAATGATCAACATGTAAATAAATTTAGACTTTCATCACAAACTTTTAAGGCATTAAACACAAAAACTGGTTATTAATGATGGAGTCTGCGTTAATTGGCAATTACAAAAAATGCATCACAATTTGTAAGATACCTAGTAGTAGGTAGTTCTCTTTTAACCTCTCAAGGACCGCCATTATTTACGTCAACTATCCGTCAAGCATCGCATCTGCCGTCGAGAACATTCGTTCAGAAACGATTTTAAGACTTATCTTTACTACAAATACAGTTTTAAATCGATCGGGGTTTGGTGGCACAAATTTGTGCCAGCGGGGCTCAACGGTAATACTTGTTTACTGGCACGTTTTTGTGCCGCTGGGGCTCTAGAGGTTAAATATATATCTCCGACGCGGGAGATGACATAGTGCAGCAGTGTGTGTGCAGACACACGTGCAATATCTTCCCTCACCCTCATAGTCTGATGGGACGGCAATCAGATACGACCGGAGAGAAATCAGGCGCAGAGCCAACGGCGTGCTTTTCGAGACACGGGGTATCACACCGCCAATTTCGTCTCCGGGATAGAGAAAAGAAAACTAAAGCACCCTTATGAAAAAATCCTGTCTTTTAAAAACTGTTTAACTCACGTACACTTCGGGGTAGGAAAACTATGTATATGCAACAAATAGCACATTTATTCGTAACCTCCTGTTTTCATTATGTTAAGTCCTGTGTTCTGTACCCAACAGACTACCTACCGATAGAACCTCTCTAACTTACCAATGTATTTTATTTGTCAACAGATGCACCAACTTGTCGCAGCTCCCAGCAGAGGGTGCATGGAGTAGCGAAACAAGAGCGCGCGCACATCACCTGTCATGTAGACGCTAACCCTCCTGAAGTCGTGGTGAGTTTGCCGCATACAATAATAATATTACACCTTTTTTTTCACCTTTAGGGAACCTTCAGAAGGCACCCGACCTCCGGGGAGGGAAGTCGGGGAGTGTGGGATTTTTACCTCACTAAAACCACTCTGGTGATCAGCAAATAAGGGTAGTCCCGGTTACTCTTAAAATACCAATTCCGGAGCCCCCCCCGTGCAACGCCTGTACGGCACATCCCTGAGGAGACTGTAAAGGTGCCTCCCTTGAGCCTCACTATGCACGGCAGCACATGACCACTGTGCTACCGTCTTCCCTGGGGTCACTTGGTTGGCGAACAGAGTCCCCACTCTGTGCGCCCGCGACCCCAAAGGTCCACCTACCTTGATTGGAAATAAAAATAAAATTTGAAATAAATAATACAATATTATACCTAGGTATCCAATATTTGACCAACAACAAACGTAGAGATTATAACACTACTGGGGCAGATTCGTAACTGTCAATGCATAAAGCGACAAAGGATCACGCTAAAATAAAAACTTCTGTAACTATAGCCTACTGAAAGTAGACTACTATTTTTTATTGATGAATGGTTCTTGATCTTGATCACGCCTGATGGAAAGCGATGGATGAGGTCTATGATGGAACGAGCGTGCGCAGAAGATGCCTAAGGCTGCTTTTCGATTGACGCGGAGCGAGGCTGCGGAGCGGAGAAACGGAGAAATATTAACCAATAGAATTGCATAAAATCTCAATGTCATTTTTGTATACAGTATTTATAAAATTAATTAAAAAGCTAACAGGCTTAAAATAATAATAATAATATGTACAAGTATATAAAAAGGAGGGCAAATAATCAAAGGGCATCAAACAATTCGTCCGCGTCTCTGTCAATAGGAAACGTGCCCAAAAGGCTGGCAGCATTACCACGTTGTATGGCAATGCTGATTCTTTGGCCAAAAAATAGGCCAGCCCTCTGGTCACGTGAAGAGTCGACCATCCGCTTGGCGATATCCCGAAATAGTAGGTGGGCACTCGGACCCCATGGTATTGGTTAATATTTCTCCGTTTCTCCGCTCCGCAGCCTCGCTCCGCGTCAATGGACAGGCAGCCTAAGGCACTGGAACTCCCTCGTATCGACGAAACACAGCAGGCTGCTTGACGCCGGACTCCGGTAGGACTTAGGGGACTTGCTACAAAGAAAATATGATGGTACTGAATATGAATCAAAATCTCACGTAACTAAGCAGGAATTGCCTGCCAACACCAGTGCAAGAAAGGTGGAAATCAATTAAGTATTCCACCTTACAATCTACATAATTGGAAGGCGCTAGCTCAGTTCGTTTATGGTTTGTTAATTTAGTCAGAAATTATACAAACCCCGTCTTCACATAAATATATATAGGCTGAAGGTAAATTTGCCAATCAAGAAGGAATTACAATGTGGTTTTCCTTATAACTCCTCCCCCTTTCTTCTCAGTGGCCTTAGACATTGACTCAATTATAATAATTCAATTATGACGTTTCTTCTTTATTTTTATTTTTTGAGAAAAACTCCTGTGGTAAGAAAGGATAAAATAGGTTGACACTTATTGAGACAAAAAAAAAAAAATAAGCATTAGTGCCGGTTGTTTCAAACGGTTATTTAACATAACATTCGTACGTCAAATAATAACGATTAAGAAAAAAAGACTTTTGAATTGTCAAGGGGTCGGTCAGTCAGAAAGATGAAGTTAGTTGCCCATTCCAAAGCGTAGTAGGTACCTGTGGAGAAGAACGGGCAAGAAACTCCACGGACACTCTTTTAAATCATAAAAATTGTTACAAAATTTTGCTTATATCATTCAAGTTGAAATTATACATGTGAGAACGATGTAGAAAGACGTGCAAGTTAAAAGCGTCTGTACTAAAAAAGATAAAACAAAAAAAAAAAAAACAGAAATGATAATTTTTTTATTCTTGTATTGTATAGTAATTTCCTAGCTATCTATCCCGTATGTTGCACCTACAATATTTTGTCTCTGCATCACCCTAAGGTTGACTGGTAGAAAATGCCTCAGGCATTAAGTCCGCCTTTGTACAGTACTTTTTTTTACTTGTGCATAAAGTTTTAATAAATAAATAAGTAAAATAATACTTAGATTAAATCAATATAACAAATTGCTCGATTTAACGAATTTTTCAAAATCCCCTAGAACTAACCTAACCTTTTTTTTTTTTTTTTTTTTTTCGAAAAATGCTTAACGCATACCACGCCGTCCGGGGAGACGACGTGGTTATGTGGGCCTCGCACCCACTAAAAACTCCGCCTGTGCACCTACTTTCGCCCTGATGGGTTGGCCGCGAGAACTACATACTACGTATGACATTCGCGACCCATCCAGCGTGGCCCACTTCTGGGCTACCTCTTCTTAGCCCGCCTCCGGGCTCCATCCTGTTTCGTCGATGTCCGGATGCACTGGGACATCACCACAACTCCCCTAACCAATCTAACCTAACCTCTATAAAACAAACCTCATTGTAACAAATTACGCGGTATAACGAATATTTTTTAATTCCCTTGAGTTTTGTTACATCGAGGTTGCACTGTACTCCTATTTTTTTAATTACGTTTTTTTTATGAAAAAGATTCCTGTATTTCGGACAGCAGATTCCTGTATTTCGAAAAGTATTTTTAATTACTTTTGTACGTATTTTCTCTTATGTTACTGCCGTTGCGCTTCATTTTAGAATGTTGCTACTACGTAAAAATATAGGTACCTGCTAACAAATATTTAAATGAAGAAAGTAACTTGTAAGTACCTACCGACACCGATTTACTATAATATTAGGTATATTGTTAAGTGTGTCAAATAATCTTCAGGTCACGCGTTGCGTCGTATTAATTTAAATTATTATTTTGGAAACCATTTAACCATTCAAAGAAATGACTAATTAAAAAAAAAATCGTTTTCGTTTTGTGACATATTGCATTTGTTCTGTGGGCCGCGTCGTCATGCATGACGTTACCGAACGTCATCTGAACTATTTACATATAATTAAAATCTTTACTAACGAAAACGTTCAGGTGTCAACGTCAGGTTTCCATAAAGTAGTCTTTGTGTTATAATCCTTAGCGATACCCCCATCATTCATCGTTCACTCGTCGTTTCTCGAACGTAACCTCAAAACATTAAGTAGGTAAGTAAATGGCAAATAAATCGGAATTGCGGGAATCTATGTAAAAAATACTTAGCAATATAGGAAGGGCATCATAGAAGTTAAGAATCACCTTGATCGACCTTGTAAACTAAGAAAACTACAAATTCTAAGCTTACATTTTTAACGATCTCAGTTTATTTTACCTAAATTCTCCGTCCTCCGTCCTCCTTAAAAAGATTGTAACTAATACTCTTTCTTCAAAAAATAACTAATTCGACAAAAAACTTTAAGTGAAAAGTTAATCAATATCAACGAGTTTCAAGCTCTGACAAAAAGCATGAATAAGTAATGTGAATGACTGTTTATTTATACATTGTCAAATATTTTTATAAAAAAAAACATTCAACAATATTAAAATAAATAAAAAAAATGGTCTACCGGTATCGGGAACAGGGTCCAAGTTACCGGTGGTTAGGGCTCCAGAGACAGGAACCTCTTCACGATGCGAGCCTTATCGAGGAATACTGCCTTCTGAATCAGGCTCTTGATCCAACAGAGATCGTCATCGGGGCTTTCGGCATTCAGGCTATTGGCTGATACGACAATCTGCACGATGACAGCCGTGCTCACGTTCCACATGTCAAAAACCTCGTTTGCTAAGTCGAGTTATTTAACCTGTTAACCGAGCGGGACGTATAAATACGTCAAACGTAAACAGTAGCGTGTACGGGTAGGACATATGAGTACGTCCTTGAAATATATGCTGCGCCCTGGAACGGGTAGGACATATAGTTTCGTACAACAAAAGTATTAGTCATCGATACATGTTGAAACATGCCGAAACATAAATTTAAGACACGGAGAAAATCAGTATCATTTTGCTATTGAGAGTGGTGGACGATCAGTAACGAGTACGTACTTACACTTACCGACCTATTTTCGTATTATATTTTATTTACTTATATTTTTTATTGTTACATTATAGCATAAATAAAAAAAACAATAAAATGAAATTACGTTCTCCGGGCGTGACGTACTGACACGTCCTAGTCTTTCACTAGGACGTGTCAGTACGTCACGCCCGTTATATGCTGTGTAATTAAAAAGGGAATTCCCCGGTTAACAGGTTAATTTGTTTCTCTTTCTCAGCTTTAACAAGGGTACCGTCATGATTATGGAATGGTAACATTGACAAAAATTGTGCTGCGCGCTAATCGATCTATCACCCTATATCAGGCTTATTGGCGACAATAGTCCTGTCAGTAATGATAGAACAATCCCAGTACATCGTTACATGGTATTTTTCGATAACTCGACTAAACTTTTCTTCATATATTTGTTGTTTACTGCTTTGTGATGTTGGTACATATACAGGATATTTATCAGAAAGGTGTGGTTATATTTAAGGTTGTGGTACAGAACATCAAACTGAACAACTTTGCCCATGGGGTCCCATGGAAAAGGTTGTTCAGTTTAACTTTTTTTTTTTATTTTTTTTTTTGCAACGTAATCGCGAAATAATAATCCGCCGTCCCATACCTTTGGGTCCCATCGAGAAAGTATTTCAGTTTACTATTTGATAGTCTGTGACACAATCTTAAATAGACCACACTATTCTGATACACACTGTGTCTACATATTTATAGGTATATTCGATCTAGTATAATAACAAGATATAATCAGTGAAATTTCATTAGTCTAAAAGGTCTTTCTTCCTAAGATACTAAGATAAAAAAACGGTGGGATCAGGGGACCCTCGGCAGGAACGATGTTCAAAACAAAACTGCTGTGAAAATTTGAAAATTCAGCTGCATCTGGTTAGACTGGAAGCCGACCCCAACATAGTTGGGAAAAGGCTAGGCAGACGATGACAAAATTTGTAAATATCTGCAGCCGCCATCTTAGATTTTCGTTTAGAACTCACTATTTGATGGCTTCAGCACCCTCGAAAACCATGAAAATGATCTTACTTCCTCTGACTCTTTTTTATGTCATAATAAGTTGCTCGCTTTTTCGTTACGCGACGATTTCTCCCAGTTTTCCTACCCCGCAAGCTCTGTTAAAGAACTATGTGTCAAAAAATATCCTGTAATATTAGTTGTCTTGTTTCAATATTCTATCTCATAATAAAATACAGATGAAGTTGTTCCTACACTGTGACAGAGAACAATGCTACGTGCTACTTTATACGTAGCTTACAATGTTACCAAAACAATGTTGATATTAATATTTATTTTGTTGCGTATCCTAAAGAGATCCTTTGTTGTGTAGACTTATTTAAATGTCTATTATGATGTTCGTTTATTACTTAGTTATATTATATTATTATTGTCGTTCAAATGAAATGAAGCCTCTTTACCTAGAAGATTATTATTGTCCTGATAAGGATCCATATACCAAGCATGTATAAGGTCTTAAATAAAACTGTTTTTTATTAATTGGATTTTGATCCGCTTCCATTTTGCTTGGAATGGAAAGTGTAGTATCTGTAGCGCACCTTTTTTGGGTGTCCGCCGCCCTGGGGCAGGCGGCGGGGTCTGTCAGACTCTTACTGACTAAAAAACACCCCGGTGTTCCATCTCACACCTACACCGGGGGTCCCAGGAACGTACTATACTTCCGCTACCCCTGGCTGGAGCTGGCCCGCCGCTGCAAGCCTCCTTGGATCGGGGAGGGGGGGGGGGGGGGATCTGTAGCGCACCTACAGTTTATTAATATTATAAACATTTGCTGCCAAGCACTTATACAAACTGGCAGTGGTATCGACGCGCAATCTGAGGGGAATTTCCTTATATTTTTAGAAATTTTACAGTCTGATCTCAGACTCACTCTGTCAAGAATACCTTTAATTTCCCTACATTTTTGACAAGTTTTTGACATCGATTGTCGCTGAGATGAGATTGCAACTTGATTTTTAACGTATTTATTTACGGGAATTGGCCTTCTGTTACCATGAATTCAGTACCTACATGATTCTAAAACCACTGCGTTGAATTGTCGGATCATCATCATCTGCCTAGACTTTTCGAAACTATGTTGAGGTCAGCTTCCAGTCTAACCGGATGCAGCTGAATACCAGTATTTTACATGGAGCGACTGCCTATCTGACCTCCACAACCCAGTTACTGGGTAAGATAATACTTGATACTCGATACTCCTTGGTAAGACTGGTTGTCAGACTTTCGGGCTACTGACGACCCGTAACGACTGTCAAAGATCCACGAATGACAGCCGGGACGAACGGCTTAACGTGCTTTCCGAGGCACGGATGTCTCGGTATCTAAAGATGGTCACCCATCCACAGACCAACCGCGGCAAGCGTAGCTTGCGTTGAATTGTCACAGATATTAAAAAAAAATTGCTGTTCAATACAGTATTGCACTTTTATATAAAACAGCAGATTTTTTTTTATAGCCTACTAAACTTTCTCCGCTAGAAGCTCTAGAATCTTGTGCTGAATTCATGGTTATAGTTTGCTTCGATGTCCCTGCTAATCTATATGTTCTCCTTCATGAGCAATTTTCCAAAAGAAAATAACTACGTTACACTTTGTCAAACGCCTTATTTTACACGTCATTCCTCTATAACTAAAGGTGGTAGGGTATCTGATAAATTATCGAACGTTTACGCTATGCAGGTGCGGGTTGGTAAATGTCACATGTCTTTGCGATTTACACTGCATTTTACAATTTGTTGTATATTAGCATTGTATTTACGTATGTGCCTCTTATTACTAGTCGTAGTTTAGGTACCCATCTATTTCCATTTCCGCCTTTATTAATCATCACTTTGTCCCACAGTTCCGCTGGACCTTCAACAATACAGCGAACAGCAACGAAGTCAGCGACACATACGTCTCCCGAGCTGGTACCAGTTCTACCGTCACCTATACTCCTCATACGGAGATGGACTACGGCACGTTACTCTGTTGGGCTCACAACAGGATCGGAAAGCAGAGGGTGCCATGTGTTTATCACATTATTGCTGCTGGTAAGTTGTGTCTCTCAGCTAGATGGACGGACAACCTAAAGAAAGTAGCTGGGACATACTGTATGCCGAAGGTGGAGGACAGGGTTTTGTGGTGCAGCCTGGGAGAGGCCTATGTCCAGCAGTGGACTGCAGTAGGATGATTTGAAATTTTGTTGAGATCTTCATCTGTTTCTATTGAATCAAAATCATGATTTAAATATTAATTACGTAAAGAAGCGGGTTGCGGGTAAAGGCCAGAACAACAAAAACTAAAACATGTAACCATTTGTTTCCGAAAATAGATCTACAGCTATCTGTACCGGGAGTCGGGCATTTTTATGCAAGCACCCTTAGGCCCTTTGTACACGGCATGGATTCTTAACGGTACGACGTATAGACAGCGCCGTAGAAAAAACGTGTCCATGTACAAGCTTCCACAGTAATCCATACAACACTGTTGGCCGTGCCTGCACACGGCGTATAAACCGTAGTTTTTTACGGCAAAAAAATGTGTGTGTACAAAAGGCCTATATAAGTACCTACATAATACAAAAGTTGTCACAGAAAAGTTATATCAAAGTGTCACAACTTTTGCCATTAAATATCGTCATGCGAAATATGTTAAATTTTTCATAAACTTAACGAATAAATCTTAGTGCTTACCGACAAAATTTAAAAGACGATTACCAAAAACTTCCTATTATTTCTTTGGAATACGTATTTGTAATAAATAATTTCGGAATTTCAAAAAAGTTTATTCATTAATGCTACGAACCATATTCTAAAGAGTGTAACTTATATAAATTACTATCTAACACCACTACATAGTTTCATGTAATACCTTTCCAAAATATGTATTTGTATATTTTATCCCGCAAATGTCTCATCTTGCCTGGGGGCGGTTCAAAATTCTCTGTGAAAGCTTCACAAGTTCTGATGGATATACGTGTGGGTGTGTATACTAAAATAATCTGATTTTAGATGGAAACATTACATATACATACATATGTAGGTACGTCTTGTTATCTTGACAGCGTAGAACATGATATATCGTTTTTAATTTAGTGTTTTTGAAGTGTTGTACGTTCGTTGGCACGACGGTTAATACTATGACCTTGACCTGACCTAGTGTAGTATGGAGTTTCAATAGAATAACAGGCCAGCTTATACTGGTTTTGTTATCTCTGACTTATGGCCTAATGTTCTAGGGCTTGGGGCATTAGATCATTGCACTGCTGGAGAGTTTGTAGTGCTGGGGAGTTTGTTGCGCCACTTCTTCCCTGTGAAAGCACTAGGAAGGGGTAAAGGGCGGGCGTTTTGGGGGACTGTCTTAAGTAATTTTGATGTTCGATGTAATATTGAATAAATGACTTTTGATTTGATTAGAAATTGAGTTACTACTAGCCATTGTTCATTTACTCCTTTCTTTTTAGGTGAAACATGGTTGTTTCTTCGACTTTGAAAAGCCTAGGATTTTTTTATTATTTTTCCATGTTACTGATCTATATTCCAAGATTTTTTTGTGAGGTTTTTATTACTACTGGTAGTAACATAATCAAATATCTTAAAGTGATGATCTATTCTATATCACGAATACGTTAATAAAAGGATACATACGTAAGTACGAAGTCAGAAAAAAGAAGTTTAGAAATAAAAAAAAATGTTTGAGCCTAAGTATTCATATAATATCTTATAATATTAACTTCGAAATAAGTCATAATTCCTGGAAGGATACAGGAATAGATAAAGATGCAAATTTATACGTGAATTAGATTTTCCGTAACAAGGCTAAGTTATTCATTCATTTCCAAAATTAACAAGGACGTGTAAAGTTAACTTTGTTTACCTTAACTTACTTATCCTCACTTGAGAACTAAGTTGACTTTCAGGTATCCACTTAATATATTATTGTAAACATATAACAGTGTAATTTTTAAAAGGTCAAGGTCATTTTGACATTGTTTTTGTCAAATGTTCAAGGTCATTTTTAATTTTGTCAATTTCAAAAGTCCAAGGTAATTTTTGTATTGTCTGTTTTGTTCGCAGGTCGTCCCGATCAAGTCCACAACTGCACTTTGGTGAATGCTTCACTAACATCGTTTGGGGTTCGGTGTTCTGAAGGCTTCAACGGTGGCATGCCTCAATCTTTTCTTCTAGAAGTGCGGGAAATCGTAACGCAGGTAAGAATTTGTTATCACGTAAATTACATGAAATATCTGATACCTTCTTATAAGTTTGGCAACCTGGTGATTTAGTGCCCAATAAAAGTAGTACTCGTATATGCGTATTTATGCGTGTACTATGTGTATTTCAGCAAATGACGTTTTGAAATGTTCTTTGTATACTATTTTAACTGCTTCGTTGGTCTTGTGGACATAAACGCGACTGCTGATCCTGGGTTCGATTCCCGTGTCGGCCAAAGTGAGTTTTTCCATTTGGAATTCCTTAGTGACAGCCCGGAGTTGGGAAGTAGTCGGTGTGTTATGACCGTGCCTCGGTGCGCACGTTATGCCGTTGGTCCGCACCTGATATACCTGATATACCGACCCATCGCGCTATGAGAATGAGAGAACAGAGAGTGCACCTGTGTCTGCGAACTTACACGCGCACATTGAATAATTATTAAACTTACGATACGTCAATCCATTTTTAAGTCGCAGTATAAAAAAATCCTGTCAAGTTTTACTCCCATTTAAGCGAATCTAAAACGTAGGTACTCCACATACATGTTTTGCATAGCTGTGTGATTTCGAGATGAAGACCTCATCAAACAAAATCATGCAGCTATCAAATTCATTACTAATACATTCTTATAAGTTAGGCTTCCTGGTTATTACGATATTCCTAAGACAATTTTCTTTTCCCTCAACCAGGAGATCGTCGCCAACGTCTCAAGTGCCGTGCCTCGCTTCACTGCGGTCGGTTTAGCACCAGGCCGGACGTACGCGGCCGCTGTCCTAGCGTACAACGCTAAGGGCAGAGGAGATCCTTATCCGTTGAGAGCCGGTACCTTGAGGCCTCCAGAGAAACACCATGTTCATGATAAGAGTTTGGGTGAGTTGTATGATAACTGACGTAAAAATACTCAAAGCCTATCCAGCAAGGAAAAGTGGATATCTATGTTTTCCCTTACAGTTATTATTTCTGTTTTTAATTATATTCTTGCGTCGAGTCACACAGTGGCACTTTTAAGGGTTCCGTACCCAAAAAGTGTCAACGGAACCCTATTACTAAGCCTCTGCTGTCCGTCCGTCTGTCAGTGCGCTGTATCTCATGAACCCTAATGGATAGACAGTTGAGATGTTAACAGAGTGTGTATTTCTACAGAGCCCAGCAGTGAACTGCGATAGGCTGAGTTGATTATATTTCTATTGCCACTATAATAACAAATAATAAAGTTAATCAAATTAAAGGGCCGAAAAAACACGTTTCTTGTATGGAGTCCCCATACAAGAAACGTGTTTTTTTGCCTTGTCGTACGGAATCCTTCATGTGCGAGTCCAACTCTGTTTTTTTACTCCATGCTTCAGCGCCTATCAAAGATCTTGAAGTTGAATCTTCAAGGTCAAGGTCATTTATTCTTCATATATAAAAATACCAGTGGCAGATTCTATTGATTACAGGGAAATTCTGTAGACAATGAAACCAAAGTGCTAAATAACGTTACACGACTTCTGCCTAGCATTTAAAAACTTTCTTGAAGTCATTTTTCACAAGGTTTTTTCAGATCAATTTTAAACGCTAGTGTATTGTGCAGATTTACCACGCACAGCCTTCCAAATGTCCGGGCCGCTGTCCGTGGCCGTGGGCGGTGGCATCACGCTCATGGCCGTACTCGTCCTGTCGTTGCTGGCACTGCGCCGTCGCGCCGGACGCAAGCCGCGCGCCGCGCCGCCACCGCGCTCACAGCCCGCCAGCCCTGACAAGCTGCGGGACAAGGACGACAGTGAGAGTGACGACAGGAACCCCGACATTATACCCTCAGACACTGATCAGATGCAGGTGAGTGACTATCAAAACCGTCTGTTACTTGCTGAATGTATATACTTGCTGAATGTATTAGGTGAATCAAATATAAACAGGACTTTTTTTATTACTGGTCGCTGAGTGAAGTGACGCGCTTGGTGCTGTTGTATGTGTTAGGGGGGATCATCTAGGGGAGGGGGGTATACTGCTCCGGCTCACTTTAGTTTATTGCGCGCCAGTAGCATCATGTATGAGCAGGAGGTATATAAGTCTGTTGAGCAACGACTTATAATAATTTTTTTAACACGGGAGGGCATAAAACCTTCCGAAATTTTGCATCCATTGACTCTACAGTTCGATAAGAATACGCTTTCAAGAAGTGTAGGAATGGCATAAAAAAAAAATTCAAGTGGAGGACGCCGTTTTCACACTGACCAGATAGTGGGATCATTTGTGTGCAATTGGCTAAAGGCACGACTACATTCTTCGATACTGGCATCAAGAAACGTCCCCTGCGCTGGGAAAAATGTGTTAAGAGCGTTAACGCCAAATCCGCGGCACCAAGTTTAGGTAATTGCAGTGCTCTTTGCACTCACACAGATGCGCGCGTGTCTGTGTGCGTAGAGTTGGTGTGCTCTCTGTCATTATAGTCAAACTAACCCATTTTAATCCGTTGAGTTATGTATAATGATACTTATTTAACCGTTAGTTGATTTTTATTTACTATTCTTATTTTTATTACAACCTTGTGAAACAAATAGGCAGTTTTGGATACTTTATAAAGTATATATATACTAATCAGGGGTGAAAAGTTAGAAATGTAGTACAAATGTAAAGTCCTACAACGATTAATATTATATTAGGTCATCCCACTTCCAGTGTCATATTTTTTATTATTATTTTACAAAAACTGACTACTATACTATATAACCTTGTGACACTAATCAATAATCTCCACCACTATTAATCACTCGCTCCCAGACTGCTGGCAAATCTTGAACACCATTTAAAGTACCACTTTCATTTAATTAATCAATAATGCTCTTTAGTTTAATATCTAACTCCTTTTTGCTATTGTATCGAGTACCCGACAATTTCCTCTTCACATGGCCAAAACAATTGAAATCATAAGGATTCATATCCGGGGAATATGGCGGCTGAATAATTTCAATCCATCCTTTTCTTCAATTAAATTCTGAACTATTTTTGATTTGTGCGGTCTGGCGTTATCATGTAAAATTATAGGACTCGTTATATGATGTTCGTCTGCCCAAATAGGAATATTTTCTTCTAAAAATGACTTATATCGCTCTCCAGTCATAGTTGTATTTTCATCATAAGTTCTCCAAAAAGCAATGCCTCTGACATACATAGGTACTATTAGTAGTATTTTTCGTTCATGTAGCTCTGCACGTGGTAAATGTTCAGCTGAAGTGCCCGGTTCCACCCAACATCGTGACTGATGTCTTTGACGAGGAGTATAAAATTCGACCAAAGTTTCATCAAGGCATATGAATCTATTAAGTATATTTTTCTTACGGCGATACCACGATAAATGGCTACGCGCAGTTTCATAACGAAACTCCTGATCCGTGTTCAGAGTGTGGGGCACCCACACTGCACTTTTATTGACCAGACATAAATCCTCCGTGAGTAGGTACTCTATGTATAGTGGAATGAAGCCGTTTCTAATGCTTGCGAGTTTTCCTGAATTTTCAGTGTTATTTCACTGAGTTTTTCTTTTTGTTGAGTCTGAAAATAACATGTAGGTCGGTTTGTGTCGGTTAGTGACACAAACCGTAAGCATCGTGTCCGGCGGTCGATTGTCGGCTTGAGACACAACAATGTTTTATTTGTGCTAAAATATGTATATAACGACCAAGTAATTCTTACAAGATTCACTGCGTCAGGATCTTGAGATGAAGCCGTTTCTAATGCTTGCGAGTTTTCCTGAATTTTCAGTGTTATTTCACTGAGTTTTTATTTTTGTTGAGTCTGAAAATAACATGTTGGTCGGTTTGTGTCGGTTAGTGACACAAACCGTAAGCATCGTGTCCGGCGGCCGATTGTCGGCTTGAGACACAACAATGTTTTATTTGTGCTAAAATATGTTTACAAATGTCCAAGTCATTCTTACAAGATTTCCTGCGTCAGGATCTTGAGTTGGAACCGTTTCTAACGCCTGCAAGTTTTCCTGAATTTCCAGTGTTTTTTCAGTGACTTTTTCTTTTTG